>JADLZN010009533.1:0-556818 GCA_018155175.1 Sinocyclocheilus anophthalmus | reverse complement strand
ACAGCACAGTCAATGTGGGGCCAAACTCCACAGGAGCGTGCATATGTCACACTCGTCTGTCACTTAGGACCTTCAGCTTGGCAGCTCATTATTTGGATTCGTAACTATTGAACTGATTCGCAAAGATTTATTTAATGGGTGCAGCTGTCAGGATTTTGATTAACAATTGACAAATTGAAATGAATGAGTTCATTTTGTGACTTTGTGGCTTCTTGTTCAATCATACAAGCAGAATAAGGCGTTGCAATGGTGTTTGGGAATCTGAACATGCTAGTGGAAAAATCCCAGAGGAACGATAGCATAGCTGAAAACATCTACACACTGTATATCACACATGTGACAGATTAGTGCAGATGCACCATGCATGGAGCTTGCATTCATTCTGACCACCTTTTTTATATAAAGCACAAAGAATTAATCGCACATTTAGAACTAATGAAGTTGCTTTGCAGGCAACTGGTTATTCTTTTTAGTCATCTTCAAAAGTTGTTTCTCATGATCGTAAAACATTATGATCAAATGGTTTTAATTATAATTGTAGACAAATCTCATCATACATATTCGTCCTTCAATAGTATTTAAAAGCATGAGCTGAATGAGCAAAGCTGGAATCTGGACAAACAAGAAGCTCAAATATAAAAGAGTTTTTATTTGTGTCACGTGTTTTGCTCATTACTTCTTTCCTATGCTATCATTTGTGTTAGTTTGGAGTCTTTGGTAGAGTTTACTTTTACTCTAAAATGTAGAAAACTGTCAGAGTATTATAGCAATGCTGCAGTCAGATCCACACTGTCATTAAATTATTTAGAAAGGGAAAGAAGTCAAATTGTCTTGAAGGTGAAAATAATATTTGTGACAGTACAAACTGGTTTTCATTAGAATCAAAGTGATAAAGCTACACAAACATGTATTTATAGAGGTGCATTTACCTAAAAAAAAGTCATGCACACACAAGAATGCATTACATTGAATATGCATGAAGGAGCATAAAATAGCAGGAGAAAACTCACCTTTCATTAGGACGTTGCAGGGCAGCCGGCAGTGTCAAGTTTCCTGTATATTCTCAGGTTTTGCTCTTTAATGTGGGGGTTTTCTGGTTTCGTGGAATCCGTCAGTCAGCCCTGGATGGTCCAAGTCCAACTCCTCCCCACTGCACCTCCCTCTTGCTCCCATTCACAAAACACTGAGAGCGTGAGGCTTCAGCGGGGCACCGGCGGATTGCATAACACCGTCACCCAGCGCTCGTTCAGCCTGTGAAGCGTTTTTTTTTCTCTCAACTGAAGGGCACCAGAGAAAGGAAACATTCTGGCTCCGTCTCAAAAGACCACCCTGATCACACCAGCCTCTCAGGAGCTTAATACACTGGGCTCAGAATGAATCTCCAGAGAGGATCATGGGATACTGGTCAAAAGGAGTCACATTTCTATTGGAATAATTTTTTTAAATTGTATTTGAAAAGTGCACTCAGTTTTATTTTTACAGACAGATATCAGTATTTTTAGTTGTATTTTGCTAAGACAAAAACAAACAGTGAACAAACATTCAGAACACCTCATCCACCACATAGCAACACCCTGGCAACCAAACAACACCCTAACAACATTTAGCAACACGCTTAGATACCTATAAAAAAGTTCTTAGTGAAACTCGGAAAATTCCTAGCAACCAACTAGAACACTAAAACATTCTGAGAAACATGAGTAATGGCATAGCATGCATGGCAACACCCACAATAACCTTAGAAACCAAAACTGCATAGCACACTCAAAAATATCTTAAAGTAAAAAACATTACTTTACACTATCACCTAGCAACCACACCACATAGAACCAATCTCACAGCCAAATAGATGTGCATTAAAATCACCTAGCAACGATAGCAACACATTGGTAAACCACCCAAAACACCATAGCAACGCATACGCAAACACTGCAAAAGCAGATGAAAATAATCCCTTAACAAGTTCTAGAGAACCAACTATAAGACCACCCTTAGAAACCACCCGCAACGCCCTAGCAACCACCTAGAACAATCTTGCTGCCACATAACAATTAATTAAAAACCACCCTTAAGACTTTAGCAACTACATTGCAGAACACCATGGCAACTGCATAGCACTGATAAGCTACTCCTAAATGTAATGTAGAAATTTAAAGTATCTGTGAAGCTGCTTTGCAACGATTTGCATACCCGAGAGCCTAGCAACCACCCTGTAATGACCTAGCAACCACATAGAACACTCTTGCAGCCACATAGTGCATTAAAAGTCACTCATGAGACCTAGATCGCAGTAACCACGCAGAACACCATAGCAACCACAAAAAAAAAATACTAAAAACATTCTGAATACATCAGTAACCACATAGCAACACCCTGGCAACCAAACAATACCCTAGCAACCACTAAAACACCCTAGCAACCACAGAGAACACTAAAACCCATCTGAATGCATTAGTGATCACATAACATTGTCCTGACAACACCCCAGCATAACCTAGCAACCACAGGAGAACACTAAAAACATTCTGAATGCCATAGTAACTGCATAGCAACGCCTTGGCAACCACCCAGAACAGCCTAGAAACCACAGAGAACACTAAAAACATTCTGAATGCATTAGTAACCGCATAACAACACTCTGGCAGTCACCCAAAATACCCTAGCAACCACAAAAAACACTAAAAACATTCTGAATGAATTAGTAACCACATAGCAACCCCTGTCAATCACCCAGAATACCCTAACAATCACAAAGAACACTAAACATTCTGAATACATCAGTAACTGCATAGCAACACCCTGCCAATCACCCAGAATATCCTAGCAACCACCCAGAACAGCCTAGAAACCACAGAGAAACTAAAAACAGTCTGAATGCTTAGTAAAACCACATGCAACACCCTGGCAACCAATTAGCAATGTTCTAACAACTTAGAACAACCTAGCAACAACATAACAATGCAAGCACCCGGGTCACTCTAAAAATAAAGGGCTTCAAACGGTTCTTCAAGAGATGCCATGTACGAAGAACCATTTTTGGTTCCACAAAGAACCATTCAATCAAAAATTCTTTAAAGAACCATCTCTTTCTTAAATTTTTATAATCTGAAGAACCTTCTTTAACCACAAAAAACCTTTTGTGCAACAGAAAGGTTCTTCAGATGTTAAAGGTCTTTATGGAACCATTTAGACAAAAAGGTTCTCTATGGCATCGTGAAGCACCTTTATTTAAGCGTGTATACCAGACCATTGGAGCACTGAATCAGCACGTTTTCTTAAGAAAAAGTAAAAATCGCTTTATTATTGATTTTAATTTGGATGTTTTTTCCCCCTTAACTCAGTTTGTCTGTGAATTCAAATGGTTGCTCATTCATTCCTTTCTCCTGCTCATTCTTTGTGTCTTCAGGCGTTCTCTGCATACTGATGCTCCGGGAAGAGTGTTTTTCTTCCCAGCAGCTCAGTGATGCTCATTTAGGAGAATAAACCGCACACACCGCTCTCCCAGAGCACAGTTTTACTCCTCAGACTGTCGCTCGTTTATAACTGGGATTTAATGCAGTTCTCAATTATATTTCATTAAGGTATCAATTTCATCTCAGATGTTTCTTCTTAAAGTCTTCAGGAGAGATACAAATAGACCCAAATGAGCACATTTGGGCAAGAGAATAGGGCTAAAAAATGACCGTGGAGCATGTTGAGGTTGCAGCATTTCATCACTAAACTGTGCTAGGTGATCTGTCAGTGAAGGCACACGGAGTTCTTCAGCTCCAGATACACACCGGTGTAATAAAAAAGTGATAACATTTAATAAATTAAATTTGGATTATTTTTAGGACTATTAAAATTTATTCATGGTAAAATCTGTAGAGAGAAAGACTGATAATCAGTTTTGATTTTTTAATATAAATATTTTGAGTATTTTTCCTAATATTTAACTCATTTAATGGTTCTAGTTGACACATTGATCAAATGGTATTAAATAGCATGAGATACTTCTTGGAGTCTAGTTATGTTTCATTTAAGCTTCAAATTCAAGAACAAAATAAACACAGGCACAAAGAAACAATTCTTGACATACAGTAAGAGGCTAGGGATTTAAAATAAATTTGGATGCATAGCTCAGATGTTTGATCATTGGAGAATTTGATTGAGATCTCTGACAATTGATTGCATACTTATCTTGCCAAATCTGAACACAGTCTGAGACATGGTTGAGATCTCTTCTGAAACTCGATACTAGAGAAGACTCATTTGAGATGAATAGGATTTTTTTTTGTCAGGAGAAACATCTGAGAAGGACACCCTTACCAAAATGTAGTATACTTCAAAGTTTATTTTATTAAATATACTTAAGTAAAGTTCAAGCATATTTTTAAGTATACTTTATGTAGTAAGTATACAAATATCAGTGTCCTAGTAGTATACTTGTAAGTGTACTATTTCAATACTCCTTCGGATTAATTGGCCCACTTTCTAGTATATAAAAGTATACTTTTACGTATAACAGTAGTAAACTTTTAAGTACACAACTAGTTTACATCAATATTTTTAGCTTGTACTGCAACTATACTAAAAGTGAACTTATAGGTATACTGATAGTTTACTAATTAAATACTTGTAGCATTTTTAGTACACTTTGAAGTATAGTCTCAGTAAACTACTAGTTTAGTAGTTTTATACTGCAAGTATACTCGTAAGTTTTCTTTAAGTGAACTTTACATCATACCTTAAGTATACTATGTCCCTATTTAATTTGTATATATGTTGTTATATGAATATCTGAACATACAAATCATCAAAAGAAAGAACAGGGTATGTGCTTGTAAACAAAAACATTTTATTCAAGCTTCATGCACTCTTTTTTTAAAAAAAAGAAAGAAGTAAACAAACATTTGAACTTAAAGCTGAAAAAAAAAGACTGTGAATTGGATTCAGAATGATAATCAAAACGTTGATGGAGTCGATCAACACCCAAAGCTTGACAGTTATTATTACCTTTTCATTGGTCGATATTTTATTCCATAATGTTACACAGTTTTGATGCTGTTTTATGTCTGATGATCGTATTAGATTACATGTGGAAGCATCTGTTGTTTCGGTTTCTTCTTTACTTGTGGTTTTTGGAAATTCTGTACAGAAAAGGTGTACTAGCGCCCCCTACAGTATAAAAATGAAAACACGGATTCTAGGAGCACAATTATAGCTTATATTTAGACTATATAAGTCAAGTATACTTAAATGTCATTTTAAGTATATTTCTGAGAAGTAAATAAAGCCCATTTCTGAGAAGTACATAAAAAATAGACAAAGCATACTTTCCTATTTTTAGGTAAACCCTGTAAGACACAAATTTAGAAAAAAACTGTGAAAAAATTATTTCACTGTTTATATGTTGTTGTGGGAGGCCTCTAATTTTTTTTATTTTTAGTACATTTTTAGTGAAATGTTGTAATATTACAACGTTGGGCCTTTGTGGTAGCAGAATTTCAGTCTGAACAAATCTAAGGGTTCATTTGCAGGGTATACTGCTTATGTAGCCCCATAACAGCAGCTTATATATCCATACACAAATAATCACACGATAATTGTTTTTATGAATATTACATTTATTATAAAAATATTTTCAATCAAAATTATTTACTGGTATGCACGATGTCTAGCTCTGTTCATAGCCATGTTCAATTCCCATAGTCTCATAATGATTTAAAAATGCTCCTTTCTTTTGAAAACTGTACTCATTGGTGTTAGATGTCAGAGCCTAGATCATATCTTCGGACACAAACCTTCAGAAGTACTCCAGTGGTGTATGATGGGAGACTGCATCATTAGTGATATCCTAATCAGAGAAATTAATTTTGAGACAGATAAAATCATTTTTCAGACAGCTGTCACTGATGCGCGCAGGTTCTGTGTCTTGAATGCATGGCGTGTTGGCATGATGTTCACCATAACAGCAGATGGGCAACAAAAAATTTTACCTTGTCAGTTCCCAGTATCTTTATATTACTTTTCAAGTTCTAAATTATCCTGATGCAAGTCAACCCAATTCAATACTTAAAAATTTAAAGAATTCACCCATTCGCAGAATTCACACATTCCACAGAATTCACGCAATACTGTCTGATAGCTTATTGTGCCCTTTACTTATCATGCTAATAGCACTTATACCACCCACATTCCAGAACATTATCACCTGGCCCTCATGCATCAAGCACACATTTGAGCAAACAAGTTAAGCCCAGAAAAGAAAACAGAACCAGTTAAGTATATTTTAAAATTTTGTTTTAAATATTGCATGACAAATAATTAAAAATTCTCAAAGAAATAATTTATTTTTTAATTCAACTTGAACTTATCATTTACTGTAATAATAATTTATTTTGGAATAAAACTCACAATGGTAACAAATAAGACAATACAAATCAATATTATATTTTGTCACTGACATAAATGGTCAAAAAGTATGTTGCTAACAAATTAGAAGTACAATTCATTCATGTAATGTGTAAGGTGCACAGGCAAATTTTGCTACCACTCTAGCCCAATGTTGTAAAATTACAACCTTGACATAACAAGCTCAAAATCTAATTTAATCAAAGTATTTAACAGTACCTTAATATCTATGTGATCTACACATATTACTAATCACAGAAAAAAATATTTTAGGCATTATACTTACTTGCATGTTGGTTTATCCAGTCCAATAAAAAGAGGTGAAGTCCCTTGAGGCAAGTGTGCAGGTTGTGTAAGTTTATGGCCAGGTAAACAAACCTATTTACATACGACCCAACAACATTGTAGGACTGAACAATAGGACCTACCAATTGTGTAAATGTGATCTTAAAGGCTAAAAAACAAGTACAGGTTTATTTTAGTGGAGCTAAATCTGACGCTGTAATATTACAACAGTAGGCAGGGTTAAAAGAAGTATACTAAAAGCACACTTGAATAAACTTCTTTTTCGTAAGGGCATTTAAACAGCCCATTTGCCAATTAATCTAATTTCTGTGAAGTAGAAAAAAAAACGGAGACATGAATGAGATCTCATTTGAGATGTATTCTTTTCTAATGGGTTTACTGACACACTGCATGTCCACAAATATGAAAAATGATCTGATAAAGCCGCAATGGGCTAGTTGCATATCGCCGCCATCTTGGATTTCCGGTCTAGCGAGTGTGTGCATAGATACTTCCGGTTTTGCTAAACGCCAGTGCAGAGAACCGGAGAAATCCAAATATTACCTTCTATATATGTTTACAGGATTTATAATATCACTTAAAGCAAACAACAAAACCTTTGTTAAAGAAATTTTCTTTTTGTGTTACATTGCTATTATTACTGTACTATAAATGTTAATTGAGCCAGTGGCATTTGAAACTATGTTTGGGTCAGGTGAATGAATGAAATACACTAACCCGTACTGTTCCGGAAATAAAAGCTGAATTGAACTCATGGTGTGCACACAAAGCTACACAGTCTTTTCCCCTTACCTTTATGTAAATGTACAAATTACTTATTCCTCGAAACTGTTTGTATTACATTGACATTTTTGAACTGAAATGCATTTGCCTTGTGAGACATCAGTTGATTTGCATAAATATCAATTTTTCAATTCTGCATATAAATCAGTTTGTTCCGTCAACATTTTCACAAGACATTTTAGGCCTATTTTACATTTATACATGTATAGATGACACATAGATGAAAATTAATGAATACTTATGACTAATTTAAAGATTAGTTTTATTTGTTAATTAATGCAAACAATTCGCTGCTAATAGACACCAGACAGATAATGATTTATGCAACAGATGCATTTTCACAAAACAGATACATACTAATAAAAAACGCACAGGGAAACACAAACACCTATCTTTTAATAAACGCAAACCTGCTGTAATTAAATTATGTTAAATTGTACAGACACAGTTATAGATAAGGTTACCAAATAAAGTTAATAAAACATACATTGAGTCCATAATGCAGAAATCTCTGAGCGTCTCTGTGTTGTATCTTGATGGATTTCCACACAGAGGTACGCAATAATGTAAGGAGGATGTTTTCTCTTGTCTTTGATATACCACTACCCACTATTTAATTAGAAAAACATTAATTATGTCTATCTAGCCAAATTTCATATGAAACTTTCCCCTTAAAGGTAAACGCGAACGTCGCAAAGACCGGAAGTAAGCATGCCCACACTCGCATCGCCGAAACTCACCATCGCCATCTTGTGCACCTAGCCAATAGTAACCAATACACTGATCGACATGTTCACTCCTTAAACTCATTACGCACACATGCCAATCAAGTGATGAGCCTTCATTACCATGCAGTTAATAAACAGAAAGCATCCACCTGAAAATCAATCACAATTTCTCAATTCTGAAATGTTTCAGAGGAATTAATACTTCTGCTATAACAGAGAGAGCGAGAGACAGCATGTCTGAAAAATATTTGTGAAAAGCCATAGATTCTCTTAGCAGGTTTGATGGGAGCTGACGTCAATAGACTGATGTGGCCAATGATGAGGCCATTGTCGTGTAGGGGGACGTGAGTTGAATGTGTTCCTGCTGGAGCGCCGCTAAATCTGCTCACCATTGTGAGGGGCTACTGGAGCATGACTCCCCCCAGCTGCTGCCGGAGATAGCAGATGTACTGCTTTTCAAGATCCTTATTCACACAAGGAGCTCAATCTGACCACTACCATCATATCACATTACTTTCAGGTTTCTGTCTCTTCTCTTAGATGATAGCATTTTCTCTCTACTGAAATATAATTTTGTAAATGTTTGATATGTTCTAATGCTTCTCATTAAGAGTACTGGTGTGAATTCTTCAGTAAAGTGAAATTCCCTCATTGTAAAATAAATCTATATAAGGTAATGCTGAAAATTATCTTTCTGCTAATATGTGCATATAGGGAAACCTTCAGTACAGACTGCATAATATCTATAGCCTGGTTCACCTGACACTTTTGGGCAGTATAGTTTGCATAACATAGAAAATCATCACCCTATCTATTTTTTAAGTGCATGTTATTGATATTATTGTGAACGATTCATCCATGCATGTTTATTTATTTATTTCTACTAGTTAAAAAACTAAGTATTATCAATCTAAATCTCATACACTCAGTTTCTGGTAAATGACAGACTTGGTCGGCTCCAATTTTTTGTATGTTTTGTCTTGAACCCAGCACCATTTCGTCAGTTGATATCAAGATCGCATTCAAATCAGTGCTTATCCAAACAGCAACGATGATGTTTAAAATAAAAAATGTAGGGCAGGGACTTGGTTCCTTTCCGATAATATGCTTCACTTACATGTATGCCACCAAACAGAGGAAAAAATCTGTTGCTACTTCCGTTCCATTGCTACTTTAAGGTTAGATGCTGATACTGAGGGTTACAAGTAGGCATGGGCCGATTATCGGTCTCAAGGTATACCGCGATTTAAAAATTTCACGGTTTCAAAACCACTAACATTGTATGTTATACCGTTCCTGCGGTATGCGCTGTTTTCATGTCTCCTCATCCCTCAGGTTGAGTGCAGTGTAGAGAGTAACACGACCCCTTCCCCTCCTGTTGTTGCGAACAGTCAATCACAACAATACCATGATATTCTTTGCTTAAGGCTATCATACGGTCAAAATCTCATACCGACCCATGCTATGTCTAGCTGCAACCATGGATATTTTTTCATTGCTACAATTTATTGTACAAAACACAGCACGCTACTGCAAGTTTAACGACTGCAACATTAACCCTACAAAATCTGACACACATATCACACTGAAACGCAAACCCCACATGTGGGCTGCACTTCGTTTTTGAGGCTGGTTAACACAGGCTGCTGAATTTTACTGCGTTTGATGCAGTTTGTTTGAAGTCATTATGCAGTGCCTTGATTGAATCTATATTTATAGACGTCTTTGATGTTGATGACAAATTGAATTCTACATTTCATCTACATATGAAGTGAACTTCAATCTCCACAGGAAATGGTTCATCATTTCTATAATGATTTAATCAAACCTCTATTATCCACAAATAAATGGCACTTGCATAAATGGCTGGCTTATGGAAGAACATACTGAATTAACAAGGTTAAACATGCTTTACTTTGATACCAGTCAACAAAATTCAGCTCCGTATGTCACTTTACTGCAGCGTTTGGCTCCCACACACTGTCTCGGAAGTTATAGGATCCCGAAGACCTTGAGCTGGTTCAGGTGTGTTTAATTAGAGATCACATCGAAATTATTATTTGATTGCAAAAAGGGTTTGAAATCTCCAAACCAAAGCGATATTTTATACAAAGGAACGCTATCCACGCCCGTTCAAACAAGCACACACATGGTCTACATTCACGGCTGGGGAAGATTTGCATAAACAGGCCCAGTATACGCAAAAGAAAGAGAGGGTAACTTTTATTCTTGCTTAGATATGTTTGGCAGCCACCATGCACGAGACGCAGTGTGTTCTTGCGAAGCAAACTACTTTGTTTGGCCTCCACAAGAGGACACAACTAAAAATCAGCGGTAAGGTTTTATTGTACAACACTGTCCAGTAACAAGTACAACCCAAAGATTCAAGTGCGTGCAGCCGGAGTTCCGGATGGAAAGTTCTGGAACTGGTAACATTTCTGTCACATGCTTGAGGTATCACAATGCACTGGATAGCTGGCCAGTTAGAGCACACCTCGCTTTTCAGAACAATGTGCTTTGTAAAAAATCGACGCGTTTCAAAAAAGGCAGGGCATAGAGGAGAAACAAAAATGTACACTATGTGGAAAATAATGTTTTTTTTTTAAACCTTAAACCGCATAAACACATCGCATTACACCAAATACACAAAATAATGTTTTTTAGCAACGTCATATGACCCCTTTAAAAGTTAACTATTAAAAAGAATAGTTGAACATAAGTTCACAAATAAAATATTTTTGTTTAAATTGTTACTGCCTTGAGTTATTTTGGAATAAATGTAAAATGCTTTAAAACACTAACTTGATGAGATTCATATGGCTTTAATAAATAGAATTACATTGTAAAGTAAAAAAAGTATGAAATAGATTTTGATGTTCTCAAGTAATGTTTAATTAACACGAAAATGTGACTGGGAAATAATTACATTTGATAAAAAAAATAAAATTAATAAATAACTTTGAGGACTTTGCTTCCTCATTTCCAGGACACCACCGCACCCCCACTGCTCAGCAAGTTATAAGTATCTGGCCCAATCCTGTTTCTGGAGATCTACCTTCCTGCAGACTTCAGTTTCAACCCTGCTTCAACACACCTGTCTGTAATTATCACATGCTCCTGAAGATCTTAGTTAGTTGGTTAAGTTGTGTTTGATCAGGATTGGAGCTTTGCTGCATAGCAGATCTCCTGGAACAAGACTGGGCATCCCTTGCCTATGGCATTTTTTCACCTGTTTTATTATCCATAAGGAACTCTGATCACTCAGAAATGTAATAACAAACCTCTCTGCATTATTTTACATTTTATTCATGTCTGCAGCACCAACATTGCAGCACAAGATAAACACCAGGGTTCACTACTCAAGGTTGAAAAACCATCTAACCCTAAGTATGAGCAAAAGGACAATGATGCTTGTCTGAGCAAACAACATTAATTAGGAATAATTAAAATAATATCCAATCAAAATGCCTGTATTGGGGCATCATCTTTTGCTGGGCCTCTTGCCTAAATCATAACAAAAGGCATTATGAATGTGTGGGGGTCGGGTGGCTGGTTGGTTCACGCATCCCCAGGCCTGAGGGAGGATTTTCCAGCCGTCTCGTCTAGCTCTTGTCCCAGTCTGATGAGTCTCTGAGCTGCCTGCGTCACCTTGCCTGAGCACAACCAACAGCCAGCCAGTCAGATTCGTGTTAACATTTCTCTACATCCTCCCACATACTCCACCATGAGGTAATTGCATTTGACACAATCAATGGAAGACACCACAAAAATAGACATAAATAGTATCCATGCTAGAAACTCATTTATCGGTACAGCTATAGAGCTATTTTTAACGAAAAGCAAAAAGTTAACAGACTGAAATGTAAAAATCAGTAGCATTTGCTAAAGCAAGTGTCACTCTTGCTCATAACTTGACCTACACCATTTCAGCTACAGGCATGAACGATACTTCACATAATGAGTTATAATGCATAATAATGCATTTTAGATTGCACTCCACTATTTTCCATTATTTTTCTTTCTAAACATGTTATACGGATGTCTTTGATCATCAGGCCTATGTTTTTTGTCTTTTGTAGTCTTGCACATGACATTCTAAAAGTGTGGCACTCAAAAAATCTCAAGACCTTGCTTTTTTTTTGTCCATTCCACTGCTTGTGGCTTGGTTTCTGAAATGCAAAAACATGCTCTGTGAATAGCCCTTTACGATTATGGACCCCTTTCTCCTGGTGGATAATAAAATAAATCAAAAAGAAAAGGAAAAACAGAAGAAAACCACAGAAGGAGGGAACTGAACCATATATAGGAGCTAACCCTTACCAAAAAGTAGTATACTTCAAATTTATTTTAAGCTCAAGTATATTTTAAAGTATACTTTATGTAGTAAGTATACTTAAGTAAAGTTCAAGTATATATTTAAGTATGCTTTATGTAGTAAGTACAAATACCAGTGTACTAGTAGTATCTTGTAAGTGTACTATTTCAATACTCCTTGGGACTAAATTGGACCACTTTCTAGTATATAAAAGTATACATTTAAATATGCTTTAAGTATAACAGTAGTAAACTTTGAGTAAACAACTAGTTTACATCTATATTTTTAGCTTGTACTGCAACTATGCTAAAAGTGAACTTATAGGTATGCTGATATTTTACTAATTAAATACTTGTAGTACACTTTGAAGTAAAGTCTCAGTAAACTACTAGTTATTAGTTTTATACTGCAAGTTTACTCGTAAGTTTTCTATAAGTGAACTGACAGCCATACTGTAAGTTACTACTATGTCCTATTTAGGTATTAATTTGTAAATTTTGTTTATGAATATTGAACATACAAACATCAAAAGAAAGATGGTAGCTACTGGTTAACAAAAACATTTTATTCTAGCTTCATGCATTCTTTTTTCAAACACTTGTGGGTAAGTTTCATAAATAAAAAATAAAGAAATAAACATTTTGAACATAAAGCTGAAAAAAGACTATGAATTGGGTTCAGAATGATAATCAAAATGTAGATAAGGTCGATCAACACCCCAAAGCTTGACAGTCATTAATACCTCTTCATTTTGGGTTTTTTCGGGGGGGACCCCACTCTCTTTCTTTCCACCTTTTAAGGTTTACATAGTTTTGATGCTGTTTTATGTCTGATGATTGTGTTAGATGTGGAAGCATCTGTTGTTTCAGTTTCCTCTTCACTTGTGTTTTTTGGAAACATGGTACCGATGATGGGTTGTTTCGTGCCTTCCCATTTTTTTTTCTTTATTTTTTAGCAGTCCCCTTACAGCACTTAACTGCAACCCACCGGCTTTAGCGACACCACAATATATCGTCCTCTCAATCTGAATTAGACTTTTTCTAAGTATAAGTCATGTATACTTAAATGTCATTTTAAGTATCTTTCTGAGAAGTACATAAAAAGTAGACTAAAAGTATATTTTCCTATTTTTAGTTTAAAAGAAGTTTACTAATAGCACACTTGAATAAACTTTAGTTTTTTGTAAGGGAACATATCATGGAGACTTGACAATGGGCTCTTTTCTCACCTAGCAATCACACAGCAACAGAGTTTTGCACCACTCATATTTTCTCCAGAAAATATAATACGGTAGTTTTCTTTTCAGGTTCACAGAGCACACACTCAAATATGCTCTAAAAACTCAAACGTTTCCTAAAAAAAGCAAACGTTTCCTTTGTTGCTGAACAGGTGAGCCCATCACCGCATCATTAACTAGGCTTATCGAAAGGGTCAAACCGAGAGAGAAAAAAAAAGTATATGGCATCTGCTTATCCCTTCTCCTCGCAAAGGGTGCGGTTATGCCTTCCGAAGACCATTAACAGGATCATGGAGCGCTTAAACAGCAAATCATTGCCCTTACCCACAGAAATCCCATCGCTCCTCATTGCAAGGCATCGTGTTTTAAGGCACCACCAGTACAATAGCACAAACCAATGTGTTTCCATTGGTTACCACTCTGCACCCCATCTATCTGTATTGGCTGATACGACAGCTGTGATTGGCTGATAATGACCGGCCGTTTATATAATTCCAGTTCTTTTCTAATTTTCCCTGTCATTAACTCCTCCGAGAGAGAACAGAACGCGGGCAAACACCAGGAGATGTTTTTTTAGAACACAACGTCACACGTATACTACAAAAAGGGTTAAAAAAGAAAAAAAAGAAAGAAACACAGATGTGTCTGACCAAAAATGAAGATGTAAGGAGGGGGGACTGAGAGAAATCTCTCTACGTACTCGTTCCTTGCTGACGTCTGTTCTTTCTTTCGTCATGGCACTTGAAGCCAACTGGGTGGAGGAGGTGGAAAGGGGCATGGGAGTCTTTTTTGTGTGTAATGCATTACATATCATCAGCCTTCTTTGTCTTGCTGATTGTACGCAATGCTGAACCGTATTACACGTTTTGTCTCTGTATATAATGGTAATAAACAGGAATGTGCTACTAAATACAATTGATGTCGTTGATTTAAATCTAAAGAATGCCAGTGTGTAAGAGCCATGTGTGACCTTTGCAGTGCTGTACAAATAAAACTACATAAAGCCTGGAAAGTGATTGAGACTTTCAGGAAAATTAAATTGTGTGCATTGTGTCCTGTTATATACCCCCTCCTGCCTCCCTGCATGTAATATCTATACAATCTGGCATCCCATCATGCACCTTGCGAAGTTGACACCTGGGGCATAAACCGTAGCTCATGACCCAGAAAATAGAGGTTATGTCCTTTTTACATATCCCACAAGCCTCTGAGCATGAGAGGTAGTCTGCAAACACAGTTACAGACCCCACCCAGAGAAGACGCAACCACCACACATACAAGGTGGTCCAAATTAATGCCATGGAACATTTACACTTTTTTACTCTACCTTTTACTTTGTTTTTTTATACCTATTTTATTTTACCCCTTTAGATATAACCGTGAATACCATTTTCTAATTCAGCCATTCCCACTTTTTAAATAATTACTTTAACAGTTTGATACCGCATAACCTAAATAGAGACAGTACACCAAATACTACCATCGTTAAAGACTCCAGCATTTAACTATATGTATATATTTTTATTATTTTGAATGGTTATGAAAAGCAAAACAGGTTTATTGTTTTTATAAAGCAAAAGTATCACCTGTTCGTATTAATTCGTTTGATTTGGAGTAACACATACCCAGTCTGACAGGTTTATTACAATTCACCAAATCATATTTTAATTCATTGTATATGCAATATTTGTATCCTCAATCAATTCCAATAGAACCGACAGGTACAAATGAAGTGGATTCTCAGCGACGGTGAACTCCAAAGACTTTCCCCAACACCAATCCTTCTTCCTGCCACAAGTTCCGTCCCCGCTTAGTGACGATCTCCCGCGTACCCTCGGGCCCATTTGGATCAAGCTCTTGTTTTGTGTTCTCTCTTATCTCTCTGATCTGGCGGCGCTGTGTGTTGCAGATCCGATACATCAGTCTTCTGCCCTGAACAGACGCCATCCTCTGAAACGACACTTCACAGCCAGAATCCCCATCAATCCCCAGCCCTACAAGTCGTGTGAAGACTATACCCAGAGCCATTTGGGAAGTTTTATCAGCGCACCCCAAAACAGATGGAGAAACATGTGAGCGATGGCCAGTGTACCGCCGACTTGTTGATAAAATCAACACAGCAGAGTTGAATATATGTGAAAAGAGCTTTGTTGCATTCACCGGATTTAATTGGCTAGTAATGAACCTCTCATTACCTGTTTTGTTAATGTTTAAATAGGTGACCCCGGAAACCAGGAACCAGTCATAAGGGTAATTTTTTTAAATTGAGATTTATAAATCATATGAAAGCTGAATAAATAAACTTTCCATTGATGTATGGTTGTTAGGATAGGACAATATTGGCCGCCGAGATTACAAATAGTGATCAAATTGGATCGGAGGGTGCAAAACAGTAAATAAATATTGAGGAAAATCACCTTAAAGTGTCCAAAGAAGTTCTTAGCATGTATGTTACTAACTGAAATCTACGTTTGATATATCATGGTAGGACATTTACAAAAATCTTTATGGAACATGATATCTTACTTATATCATATGATTTTGCTCTAAAAGAAAAATCGCTATTTGCCCTACAAGTTTTTTGGTGCTGGTTGTGGTCCAGGGTCACATATGTATAAGGTATTGAAACCTCTGGTTTGTATAGCTCTATTAGTGGTTTATGCTAAAGGCAATGAGTGAACGTAATATTCGATGTGCTTTTGTTTTCCTGTGCAGACGTATGTGTCATTTGTGTTCAATGAATGCAAGGCATTTTCCACACACCTGAATTTTATGGATGTTCGTTACTCCTATGTATCGCGCAACAGATGAGGCCTTCCTTGTCATCCACACTTTCTAGCCACAGAATTCTACCTGTTTCTGACTTCAGGCAAGCAAACACATGATCCCAATCTAACCTACTTTATCCTATCAAAATAACCACCTTAACCCACAATGATACTTTCATGAATGATGCATAGCGAATCAGACCATAACAATCACTTACTATGCTAGAGGCAGTGCCCCTGTGTCTGAGAAATGTTAAGTAACCTGTCAAAATATCCAGGAGATATTTCACTCCAATATAGAGTATATATATTCCGACCAATCCGCTAGCATCCCGACTTTGTATAGATACGTACTATAATATTCGATAATATAGTTTTATATATATATATGCGAGTCGCTTATTTGAACGACACAGCTCTGGAATATGATCATAGGATTGTTAGGTTCTACAGACTACCATCAGTTTACATGAGGTTTAGAATAATTAAGCACATTTAAACAAATCAATTATCTTTAAAGTGGGTTATTATGTGTATCTTTAGTCTGATAGTACTGTGAAAAAAATCACATTGAAATGTTTTTTAAAAATAATTCAGTTATATCTTACTACAATATATTATTTAATATTAAATTAAAACGGTGTGACTGCAGGGCTGTCAAATCAAATTTAATTGCTATCGTCACTATAAAAGTTTGTTTTGTTAGCATAATATCTGTGTTGTGTACTGTGTATGTGTATAAACAACGGATATATTATATATAAGAAATATTTACCACACATATTACAAACATATTATATTACATCATCACTATGTTGACATATTGAGTTAGCGTCATTATTAATCTATAAAGTTCCCATATTTACCTCTCGTGCCACACTACTTATTTATATACCCACACAAACTGTGTATTTCCCGTGGAGGCCATAATACATGGGCGACGCTATTGCAGCCCTCATATATTCTTTGCATCTCCACCTTTTCGATATTGACTTGCCCCACCCGCGTGGTGGATATTACCCGAGATCCCTTTTTACTTATTACTCTACCAACCTAGGTGTTCTTGATCGTCAGTCCACCGAAAACATAAAATTGGGCTACGATGTGCCGTATTTTTATAGCAATGTTCGACCCCCCAAACTAGTCCTAGCCCAGCACTTTCTATATACTGGTATACTTATGTTTATTTCTTGTCATAATCGAACGGGCAGTGATATTCTTCGCTTGATATATACAGTCACCTGATAGCATATTCACCCTTTTGCTTGAAGGGAAAAATGACCAGGATGTAGCTCAGTATGCCCATTGGTGCATGTGTGGGCCTTTGGCATCCACTGCCTGCCTTGACCCACTTAGAATGGTGTGTTGGTTATTTTAAGACACCAGTCGCACACCCTGCGGCAGAAACACGCAGCATGAGCAGTGTTTTAGAGCATGGAGTGGCAGTCCAGAGCTGGCGTGTGATATCCAGTACAATGGCTGCAAATGACAGGGAGACATTTTGTCCTTGAAAAAAACAGCAAACCGATCTGGGCTGTGTTTCCCAAAAGCATCATAAGCCTAAATTGATCGTAGCTCCATTGGTGACAATGGAGCTACGATCAACTTAGGCTTACGATGCTTTTGGGAAACGCCGCCCTGACTAGTGAGACAAACCAGAAACACCACATTATGCCACTGCATTCCATACTGCAGAGGTGGTTTGGTCAAAGACTGCGCGGTTTGTTTTTCAATGGCTTACTTGACCTCTACAGATCTGTTCAGAAACAATCAATATAATAATGTGGGTGGTGTCTTCTGAGAATCAAATGTGTTAAGTTCTCTGTTAAAACAGATCTGCCAACTGGTCTGTGGGCCTCAATACCGCCACCAAGGATAGAATCGATTGTGCGTAAACGATCGCTGCACTGCTGCAGACGCACCGCTCCTGGAATGCACTGCCGGTGCATACACACTGCAGACGGAGTATGTGTTGTGAAAGAGGCATTACTGCCTATGAAGCAGTGTGTGGTCCTTTGGATAGCGAATTATTCACAGTTGTAAGAAAAAACAACGTGGATGTTGAAGATCTCGATGAAGATGTTTTTTTTTTGCAGCATAGCAGTGACCTTGGGTTCAATGGAGTTGGAATGAACCCCAAAAATCCTAATCTTAAACCTTTTACACAATTACAGCTTACTACCCTTAATGTAAATTAAGTTGCTCCTGTCTTAACAGCTGTGGTCTGTATGTTAATGAAATTCTGACACCCCATTGTCAGGCTACGTTTTAACTGACAACGGTGTAGTTCAAAAAACTGACATGCTTTTCCTTGCTTTAAAAAAGTTGCTACGTTACAGGTTTGTTTTACACCCCCGGCGCGTTTTCAAAATGATTCACGTTTACACATATCCGCGAAAACGGCCAAAAACGCTGTATTACATATGCCAGGCACCTGTTGGCGATGTCACCTCCGGTACGTAAATTCCCGTCCTGTAGGGAAGTGTTTATATGATTATATGATGATCTGAAGCGTTTTACTTCGTGTTGGTTGTTATATGGTGAATCGTCATAAGGTTGCGAAGAAGGTTAGCAATCTTGAGAGCAACTTACCGCACACAGACACTTATCTTATGACTCCGCCATTGTGTGGTTGTCGTGTGGTTTAAAACGCCCATCTGCGCTCATGTTCTTAAACAACTAAAACACGTACTACCCACACGCCTCCCTGACGTTCACGTTTCAAAAGATTGTTTGTGTATGTTTTAACGGAAAACGAAGTGTTGCCTGTTTTCAAACAACTTGCACTTTGAAAAGTTTAAAAAATATCGTTTCCAGTCCAAAACGCAGTTTGGCGTGTAACGAACATCCAACCGCATACCAAACCTTTTCCCGTTCTGGCTGAAAACATTGTGTGTAAATGGTCCACTAGTATGTTTAGTACGGCTGAATTACTAAATTTAATCATGATACACACTTCGGATGCCACAATTACGTAATCGTGAAAGGACCATTGACACAAAAAAGGTAACTTATATTTCGTGGCTTATCCTATCTCCTATATCTCTATAATCTCACCAGACAGTGTGGTCGGAAGTTAGACCCTTAAATGGGCGGCCACTCTTGATATTGCACTTATCCGCTGCTAACTCCTCAGTCATTTTTTTCCTCTTACTCCACCCAGCCTTATGCACAGCCAAATTCTACACGAAGATTCAGTGTCTGCTGAACAATTTGTGCCGATTGTAAAACGCAACAACCTGACATCATCACACCGTCCCGTCTTCAGACCCTTTGTCAGTCATTGGAGTTTAGAAGCACACTTGAATACCGGCCGGAGCTTTGTGAAAGATGCCACTCCCCAGTTTCACCTGGTTTGGGGTCCTTCAGACTACTCTTGCCGACTATATCTAGTTATGTCCATCTGGAGGCTACACACCCTGTTGTGTGTACCTCCCATTTCGGTCTCATGATATGGGTTTAAGCCCGGTGCTTCGGTCCACTCTCAGTGTGACTAGTACATGTATTTTTTCGAGTTGTTGTTGCAAGTCTCCTCGATAGCTGTTTCTTTTCTTGTTTGAGTTCGCTCTCCGTTGCTTAGGGTTAATGCTTTGGCACGGAAATTCCTTTGGCACTCATGACGTGGAGGTAGTTTGGTTTGATGAACTTGGAGACCTGGTTGTTGTAACAAGTGAGAGCAGCAGGACTTATCCGGTATTTCCGTGCCACTCCCCATTCACCATACTGTCTTCGCCTCTGCACTGGATTGAAATCATTGGTTCTAGATTTCCGCGGTTTTGCATTGGTGGCGTAGTGTGGTGACAACCCCCACATCATGTGCACCACACATGCTTCCTGTGGGACATGACAGGTGATGAGCTATTGTTGCGCCGAGAGGGTTGGTCTACCTCTCTCTTCTATCATTACGTGGTCTTTTAGGAATGTCAGGTCCAAAACGGTCTTATGTGTTGTTTCAATTTACCATGAGAATCGTTATTTTCCCATGATTTCACTGGGTAGTTCAGTCTTTCAGTGTTTTGTATCGCAATTGAAATCCAGCGGGTGTTCTTTCATGTTGTATGAATGAAAAGAGGCTTTCCGTGGGTCAATCTGCCATAAGCCCATGTTATTTAGGCGTGGCGGGTGCACAGGAATGGTTTGCCTTTTTTTCTACAACTTTCTCCCTAGCGTCTTCCGACCCTTCGTGATGCCCTATCTGGAGCTCAGCCACAGTGATCTTTGGGTTCTTCGTTACCTCTCTCACCAAGGCTCTTCTCACCCGATAGCTCAGTTTGGCCGTACGGCCAGCTCTAGAAAGGGTTCTGGTCGTCCCAAACGTCTTCAATTTAAGGATTATGGAGGCCACTGTGCTTTTAGGAACCTTAAGTGCAGCAGAATTTTTTTTAACCTTGGCCAGATCTGTGCCTTGCCCCAATTCTGTCTCTGAGATCTTCAGGCAGTTCCTTTGACCTCATGTTTCTAATTTGCTCTGACATGCACTGTAAGCTGTAAGTAGACAGGTGTGTGGCTTTCCTAATCAAGTCAATCAGTATAATCAAACACAGCTGGACTCAAATGAAGGTGGAGAACCATCTCAAGGATTATCAGAAGAAATAGACAGCACCTGAGTAAATATATGAGTGTCACAGCAAAGGGTCTGAATACTTGGGACCATGTGATATTTCAGTTTTTCTTTTTTAATAAATCTGCAAAAATGTCAAAAAATTCTGTGTTTTTCTGTCAATATGGGGTGCGGTGTGTACATGAATGAGGAAAAAAAATAACTTAAATGATGTTAGCAAATGGCTGCAATATAACAAGGAGTGAAAATTTAAGGGGGTCTGAATACTTTCAGTACCCACTGTATATCTAATATACAGGTTACATTAAGAGTTTTTTCCATTGCTGTAATTTTATTGTAACATTTTAATACAATGCATTTTTTTTTAATCAAGCCAATGTATAGTTGACATTTGAAGCTTAATACTATAGAAAAGCAATAAAAGTTTTTCAGGAAGAGTGTTTTCAGCGGGTTTATTTCATATAAAATTATAGCATGCAGTTGCTTCAAACAATGGTATAAACATCATTCAGTGTAAATTGTGATAATTGTAATTAATAATTGCAATTACAATTTTAAGGGAATAATCAATAATTATGATTTTTGTCATAATTGTGCAGCCCTAGTTCTCAGTATCCCACACCCATTCCCATTCTACAATTGGCCATTATTTGCTCAGGATGGGATCATCCCAAATGGTCTAGAAACAACATAACTGTTGACTTTCTGACCTCTGATTGATAAATATTATTGTGGAGTGGAATCTGGGTCGTGGCACAGACCTGTACGTCTTCCACAGGGAAGAAGCGAGTTCTGCATTTTACCTCTCAAAATGAGGATATCATTAAAAAAGTAGGGATGCACCGATGTACCTATACTGGTATCGGTATCGGGCCTGATACTGGTCTCCTGTACTTGTACTCGTTAAAATGTTCCGATACCAAATGCCGATACCACACATAATGTGATAAGTGTGATATTCAGACAAAGAATCACCGACAACACTGACACAGTTTAACTCTGAGTTCTTGTCATATTGTATTACCATTTTCTAAACTATAACGAATAAACTGTGATAATGTGATAAATGTTGAAGGTTCTGAATAATTTTTGGTTTGACTGTATCTATTTGATAATGAATTTAACCAACTAACATTATACATACTCTTGGTTTATGTACCCAATATTTAAAAAATTTACAAATGCAATGAAAATATTGGTATCAGTACTCTGTATCGGCAAGTACCAAAAATAAAAGTATCGTATCGGGCGAGTACTGGAAAAAGTGGTATAGGTGCATCCCTTATATAAAAATATAGAGATAGCAGAAAATAACAATGCAATCTCTTATTTACATAAGGTAAACACAAAGCTCCTTGGTTTATATATTTATGTATATAATTGTAGGACAATATAATACATATTTTTAAATTGTATTGCATACCTGTTCCCGCCATTATTAATGACCCATTTCAAATGTTTAGGTGCTTTTCTTCTTTTTGTTCTTAACAGGTCCCACTCGCTGTGTTGGAGCAGTGATGAAATATTGTTCTTGTAAATACTTTTCAGCATTTCAGTAATAAATATGCATGCAAATTACAGCGAAGCACAAGGGTTACCGTATGGTGTTCGACAGTGGTCAAAAAGGATTTAAACAGTGAATTTTGAATTGATTTCTTCTTGTAAAGTCAGAGATGTGGATTTGGACAGCAATTAAATTACCACACAATCTTGGTGTTTGTCAAAAAAACAGTAGGTAATTCCGCAGGTGGTGGGAGAAAAACACTGACATTCTGGATTCAGACGGCAATAAAATCACAGACTAACCCCTGTAAATGTTGAAAATAGCTTACGTCCTTATGAGAAACAATAACCTTCTGAATCGGGCCTGTAACTGTTTACCAAGTCAGTAAGTGTCTGTTTAGATTTTAAAAGTTCAGTAGTGTATCCCTGCCTTAACATGTAAAGTCGGCTGACTCATTTCTGTAATATCCTATATGTAACTGATTGTTGCAAATAAAACTTGGGAGCTAGTTCTGAAAAACACTCCTGGCTGAAACATGTTCCCATATCAATCTGATAGATTACCATTCCCTATGTACGGAATATAGCGGTCATGACTGGTCATCTGGTCAAATAAGCCTGCCATTTTCTCGAATCATCAAACATTTGGAATCTTACATAAGTGCAGATTCATGAGAAAGGATGGTGAACTCTGGTTCAAAATACTGCCACTGCACCTGCCACACATTCAGCTCATATGAAACCGCCGCAGCTGCTGCTCTCGGCCCTCATTCCAGTCACATCTGATATGATGCTTCAGGCTCCATTAGGTTCAAAGCATGGCGCCCCCTCCGGTACCTTCAGCCGTCTGCAAGAGGACCACAGCTGTCAGCTCTGAAAGGACGGCAGGTGGACACACTCTCACACACTCAGGCTGTTTATGTATCGGAAGTCATCCCATCAAATATGACTGCAATGGGAGGCCTTACTGGCAATCAGCAATTGCTGCTTTGTTAGTAAAAAAAAAAAAAAAAAGAGACAAAGAAACAAACTGGAGGGAAAGACAGACAGGAAGCCAAGAAAAAAGTGTGTCATGACAAAGATAGTGTCCTACAGAAAGATAAACAGCCACAGTGGAGCCCTATAATGGTTTTGCACTGCTAATTTGTCACTCCACTTGAACGGCAAACAGCAGGAAGACAGTGAAAACACGCTGCACTGTCGCTTCCTGCTGCCCAAAGACACACTAGCAAGAACCTTCATCTGCGGCTCATTCTACTGGTGAAGACATCAGCTATAATATAGAATAAAAATGGATAGCTGCAGTCCTGGATGCTGACTGGTCAATACAAGCATTTCAGTCGTAACTTATATAAAAAAAAGACATATGAACAATACATGTACACAACATCTCAGGTTTTTTCAACACGAATACGAAAAAATCATTCGTTCAAAAGTGATATTTACAGTGATTTTTCACACATTAAGTGTCTCATATTTCATCCCATGTTCTTCACTGACACTGTTGGGTGTACTTCACTGGGTAAATAAGTATGCTGACATTTTATTAAACTTCATTAGGGGCCAAAATGTTTAGACAGCATATCCTGATAGAAGGAAGTAATTTGAGTAAAAAAAAAATAAAGTATGTTTATTTTCACAAAATAAATACTGGAATGGCTTATTTTACCCGTGTAAAAACAATTTAGCATTATTATGTTCATTCTGGATTTTCATTTGTTTAAGATTGCATGCCTGGGTCAAAGGTAAACAAAGTAAATATATGAAAGGCATTTGAAATGTAGCATGGTGAAAGGTTTCCAACACATTATTGACATGATGTCAACTCTGCTAAGGAAACTACAAATATTATCAATAGCCCTGTTGAAAAAACCAGCATATGCTGGTTAGGTATGTTTTGACGCTGGGATGCTGGTTTAAGCTGGTCCTTTGCTGGTTTTTTGTTGGTTTATGCTGGTCCTTTTGCTGGTTATGCTGGTGGAGGCTTTTTTTTTTTTTTTTTTGTTTTTTTTTGCCAGTGCGGCCAAGGACCAGTTTAAACCAGCAAAGGACAAGCATAAACAAGCAAAGGACCAGCATTAAACCAGCATCCCAGCGTAAAAACATACCTAACCAGCATATGCTGTTTTTTTCAACAACAGGGGTTTGATCAAATAAAAGCAGTAAACCTGAGTAACAGACCATTAAAACTTTTTTGAAGTTTTTGCGCTATAGTGCCATCTAGAGTAACTAGTTTCAATAAACGGTCCAACATATTAGGAATCCTTTTAACTTAAAGTTTAGCTTACCTGTCCAGAAGATACTCCGCAAGTTCATCACGATGAAAACACCAAACATCCATACAAATTCCACCAACTTAAAACACAGCACTAGTTAGTGTTTATCCTTGTTACCCATTGTCTGTCTCTGTGATTTTGGCAAGTCTTCGAATTTTGGCATTCTCTCCTGCCACACTGGCTAAACACCCTCTGGCTCAGCCTGCTACAGTAGCCACGCCCCGATCTCTCGCTATTGGCTGTGCAGAGGTATGCAAATACATTGGTTGACAGGTAGGTAGGACATACTATCATTGCATTCCGACCGATTGTATATAGTTATTTATAAATTGACATCTTTAGACCACTTTAATTATTATTCAACCATGTTTCTGGGGAAAAATGGCCTATCCTAAAGGTATAGTTCGCCCAAAATGAAAAATCTGTGATCATTTACTCACCCCCATTTTGTTCCAAAACTGTAGCCTACTTTCTTTCAGCTGTGGAGTATTCCATATAAACCAATAGAACCAAAACAATTTTTTGTTACCAACCAACCTTCAAAATTCTGTATTCCTCAGAATAAAGGAATTCATACAGGTTTGGGACGACACGAGGGTGAGAAATAATTGTTGACAGAACTTTAATTTTTGAGTGAACAAGCGCTTTAAAATGGTTTGTTTCTTGTCCAGGCTCCCACTTGCCTCCAAACAAAGTTCTACTGTGCAGATATTTTAAAAGAGAGGTTCAAATGCACCTCCTGTCACACAAAACTCTAGTGGGACGTGGGCTACAGCAGTGGAAACAGACTGCCCTCTAGTGTTGTTCAGGCAAGGAGTTCACTTGTGATTTCACTACTGTTCTGTTTCTTTTTTAATAATAAAGTTTAACCAAGTAACCATGAGCACATAGAGAACTGGTCTATTTAACAAAACAAAACACAAACAAACTATATACAGGTAATTTTTATTTATTTATTGGTTGGTTGGTTCTATTATTATTATCTTTTATGTGTTGTTCTTTTGCAATTGTTTCCATTTTCCATTTCTGGAATGTAGATATTTTGTATATTCCTATTTATTTACAGATTACACACAAGAGCACACTTGAACTAACTGACAGCTTTATACTTTGATTAATTTGATGGTGATTTATTTACAAATTTGACAAGACATTGTTTCATATTTTATAATTTTTTTTGAAGACTGCTTTATTGAACTCTGTGATCTTGTGTGTTAAATGCTGTTCAATTAAAAGCATTGATTAAGCCGGTCCTGGGACATAGTGCTTTTATTTGTATTTTATTTTTTTCCCAGAAATGTTTTCATTTGAATGAAGAATGACATACATTTTGTTGACACAAATTGGTACAGCATTGAGCAGAACTGCATTCACGTAACATACTATAAAAACAATTAACAATTTAGGATTGATTTAGTTTATATAGAGTTCTATGCTTTTAAGTGGATGAAAATTGTATGTGATAAATGTGACCACAACTTTAGCCACCAAAGATAAAGACATTGTATGTTGCCCAGAAAGTCGTAAAGGTTTGAAATGACATAAGGGTGAGAAAACTTGGGGGTGAACTATCCTCAATAATAATAATAATAATAATTTGATAAAAAACACAAGTTCAAAACTCATTCACATAAATTAATAACAATAATAAAATAACAATAACAAAACAAATGTTTGAAAATTAAGAGTCCAGTAACAGTTTATGCTCTGACATGACCATTTCCCAATTAACTTTTTCCAGTTGTTTCTTCTGAAATTCCTTGACAGACATGAACATGTGGTTGCCTCAAGCCCGCCAGACGCTCCTTCGTCGAATCCGCCGGCCACGCCGTTCTCAAGCCCGCCCGCCTCCGCTCACTCTAGCCCGCCGGTGTTCGTCGGGAACAGCGAAACTACTTTGTTTGGCCTTCCAAAAGAGGACACGACTAGAAATCAGTGGTAAGTTGTATTTACAACACTGTTCCAGAACAGTTCAAACCCAAATATCCAGATGTGTGCAGCACAATTTATGGAGGACTGTTTCCTGATCCTGGGAGAGTAGACTACAATGCCGGCTGTTCTGACTCAAAGACTGTAAGTACGTTTTTATATTTAAAGAATTTGCCACTGATGATTCAAACGCGAGTTTTGAGCAGTGTAGAGTAGCACTTGTTGTTTGTCATTTCTCCGATCACAAATGCAGACATGGTTTTATGTTTATGTGGCGCGATGCAACGCAACGTGTAAAAAGACAGTATAAGTCATTATAATCCATAATTATGTCCCCACTGGATGCAACAAATGCCTCGTTTATAATGGGTTTTAATGTTTTTGACTCGTCGCTCCGGCCGGGACACGGCATCACAGTATGGTAAGGGGCGTAACATTTCCGTCACACGCTTGAGGTATTCGGCCAATCACAACGCATTGGATAGCTGGCAAATCAGAGCACACCTCACTTTTCAGACCGATGAGCTTTGTAAAAATCGACGCGTTTCAAAAAGGCGGGGCATAGAGGAGAAACAATAATGTACAGTATGTGGAAAATAATGTTTTTTGAACTTTAAACCGCATAAAAACATTTCA
The DNA here is from genome assembly GCA_018155175.1 of Sinocyclocheilus anophthalmus. Taxonomy (NCBI): domain Eukaryota; kingdom Metazoa; phylum Chordata; class Actinopteri; order Cypriniformes; family Cyprinidae; genus Sinocyclocheilus; species Sinocyclocheilus anophthalmus. The sequence continues at coordinate 529,383 of JADLZN010009533.1, read as the reverse complement.
TTACACCAAATACACAAAATAATGTTCTTTTTAGCAACATCATATGACCCCTTTAATAAAACTTGTGAGCGTAAAGAGATACATCATCATATGCATAACACACCATGTTTCAGTGTCACTCACTACTTTATTTCCTTCAAGAGCCTCTCATTTACACTCAACAATGGAATCAAAGCAACCTCTAGTGTCCAGTCATGGAGAATGCTCTTGTTTGTTTAGCAGTGCTAAGCAACAGGTCTCCAGAAGCTCTCATCTGCTCCATCCTTTATGCTGAGGGCTTCATCAGCATAACATAACTGTTCAGTTGTGATTTCAAATGGTAGGCCAACCTACCATCTGACTAGTTTATCATGGTGTTAGGGTTTTACTAATGGTTTTCAATAGCAGTTTTTTAAATGAAAACCTTCGTTTACATCAGTACAAGAATGTAAGTTTAAATTTGGCAAATTGTTAAAAGCAACTTGAGTTTTTAAAGCAACAAGATGACCTCACTCATATGTACTCATAAATCAAAAACCCACTTAAGCAAGGCTCAGATATGTTATGTATTTATTTTTTTTTTTTTTTTTTTTTCTTTTTTTTTTCTTTATGGGGATACTGAATTACAAACTGAACCGCTCTGCTCTGGAGAGAGGACACACTGCTGGGTGTAGCGGATGTATGTTTCCTCATAAGTCCTGATCAGACTCGAACAGATTTGTTAGCAATCTGGTACAGTTCTGCGATGCGGGACGTGTTGGGGCGCTGTCCCAGGCCATAAGATGCAGGGCCCAAATAAGGTCCTTTATGGCATAGCCTACTGTCCTCCTGGGCATATGGAGGCTCGCACATCAAAAAACTCTCCAGGGCCCTGTAAACCTTAGTGACGCGCTTGAGCAGAAAGCCCTACTCATGCTCTTCTTCTTGATAAAGGCTGATCACGACCTAGTCACAATGGGGAACGCACCCTGTTGGGAAGAGATTGAAATCAAAGTCAATCTGATGTCAAATTAAAAGTTTTACTTTAAAGTACCTTTGAAACAAATGCTTTAAAGAAGTACACTTATTTTGATTTGTTAAATAATATTCTTTTTAAAAGTATGCTAAAGTATACTTTTTACAAGGGATCTTCTACAGCCAAGGCAAATTTATGAACAATCCAGATAACTGTTAATGTAAAAATGCTACTTGTCGTGTACCTCTCTTCACTTTCTTCTTGTGGCGCTTCTTTTTTCTGATTCTGCTGGACTCTTCAGATGAAGATTCATCAGTGATGCTATCATCATCGACATATGAGCTGGACGAGCTCTTACGCCGCCTCCTCCGTGACCTGGACTCAGACAACACTGATGTGCTAGCTGCAGCAACCGAGAAAAGTAGTAAACGAGCACATGAGCAAAGCACCAGCGTAACAGGAAATAGAACACAAACTGCAAAATGTATTAATTAATTTCAGCTCACAATTCATAAACATGAATTGAAAATAGCGATCCCAATATTAGCAGAGCTACTCTTTAGAAAACTTTATATGCATTTTCAACATACTGTGTCATGAAACCTTGTCTTTTGTCAGTGCATTCACTGCTAACTGTTACTTAAATTGTGCATAGCAAGGCTGTCAAAATGGCTGAAACTAAATTCGAATTTCGTACTTAAATATCATCAATATTCGAATGATATTCAAATTTAAAAGGCATCATTTCAGTTAAGGGGGAAAAAAGCTTTTGGCTTCTCTCCTGAGGCCACAAGAGGGTGCACTGAACAAAATATTATGCACGTTTCTTCAAAGCTTAATAAAATAACACGACTATCTTTGAAAAAAGTGCATAATGTTTAAAATAATGTTTATAAACCTTATATAATTAAAGTTGCTTAAACAATTAGAAACAAAACAGAATCACGCATGTATGTATAGGTTAATACAAAGGACCGAAAACCAATCACAAAGAGTACTTTCTTCATTTAAAAACTTGAGACACAGTAGGATTGGGAAAAACCGCCATAAAGTCGTGAGACATGTTTTTAAAAAGTTGAACTTACATTGATTTTCCATGGCTTTCTAAACATGCGGCTCTCTTGTGCGAGACGCGAGTGCAACGGTGACAGATGTCCCTCTAGAAAATGTGATAAATATGCGTTCTGTGTGAACGGTTTGGTTTCGCAATATTTTGAATGAACAACGTAGCAGCGCCGCATCTAGTGGGTTCAACTGCATAGACTAACAAAAACATTAAAATGCAACGACACTTACATAGTCGTCGCATTTCACTGAAAAGGCTGTCTGATGCACATCTACAATTCGAATGCAACGTTTTTGTATTACAAATATTCAAAATTCGATTTTTATTTTTTACAGCCCTAGTGCATAGTTTAAGTGTTTTACAAAACAAATAAAATATTTCACTAACTATATTGTGGCTTGGTTGTATTTTAGTTCTATAAACAAAATTATTTTCACTACTTTTCTGCAACATTTATCTTAAATGTAAAGATTATACATTACACCCTAAATAAAATACTCCAGAAACACTGCAATTTGATCAGGTTTTGCTTTCATAATGAAAACATTATATTAATATTTTTAATACTAAAAAACCTGCATATCATGAAATGTGAAACCATTTTGTGCTGACACACAATATCATTTTTAAAAAAATTATGCAAAAGGTAATTCTAAAATTCAATATTATACCGTTTGCAAGGAGTTTAAGTGTTTCTTTATTTTTTTTAGTTTTTCCACCGCACCTTCAGGCACTGAAACCAAGCGAGCATCAGTGAGGTTCTCGATCTGTGAGCGGAGGAACTTGCGATCCTCCTGTAGGTCCTGCACCTGTCTCTCCAGAGCTTCAATCCTCTCCTGTTTGCTCTCCAGTAGGCACTGAAGTTTGGTGATGGTCAGCATAACACTGTTGGGTAAACCCTCCATCGAAGGTACCGCTGCTGAGAAAAAGAAATATGTCCTATGTCCCATCATTGAAATATGATGATCCTAATGAGCTCATCTCATCCTAATGATTCTCAGGAAATGAAAAATATCATACTAGTGACAGCACTGTTCAGAGTGTTGTCCTTCTCAGCATCAGAGGTGGCCTCAGAGTTTATATTTTCCAACAGGATGACTTCAGGCTGAAGTCTACATTCACGTGAGGATGTAATGACGTGTGCCATTAAGGGCTGGGCGATATAGCTAAAAAATGTTTCATATCGTTCGGTATCGATAATTATTGACATTTTTATTAACCTTTTTTTAAAACAAAGAGCAATAGAAAAAAATGTTTCAATTTAACCACTGTATTTTTAAATTAACCCAATTTGTTGAGACAAACAACAAATATTTTACACAAAAAATAAAAATTAAACATATCTAATTTCTAATGTTTTATATGCCGATTAAATAGGTCTTAAAGGGTTAGTTCACCCAAAAATGAAAATTAGGCTGCGTTTTACTCACCCTCGATGCATCCTAGGTGTATATGACTTTCTTCTTTCAGATGAATCCAGTCGGAGTTATATTAAAAATTCAAGCTCTATCGTTGTACTCAGCGGGTGTTGCATTGCTTCTGTCCAAAAGACGTGAAATAAAAAGCACCTTTCCATAAAAAAAAGTTTCTCACATGGCTCCAGGGGGTGAACAAAGGCCTCCTGTAGCGAAACGATGCGTTTTGTTAGAAAAATATCCATATTCAAAACGTAATAATCACCTTAATGTAGCTTGCGCCAGCAGTTGTACACAGACGCAGTTCCGGGAGCATGACGTATGGGGTCAGCATTGCGCAATATTAAAAGTGATTCTACGGTTTGAATATGGAGATTGTTCTTACAAAATGCATCGATGTGCTCCAGGAGGCCTTGTTCACCCCCGGAAACCATGGAGACACTTTTTATTTCATGTCTTTTGAACCGAAGGAATGCAACACCCGCCGAGTACAACGATAGAGCTTGAAAGATCAAAGACAAATTTTATATAACTCCGACTGGTTTCGTCTGAAAGAAGAAAGTCATATAAACCTAGGATGCATCGGGAGTGAGTAAAAACACAGCCAAATTTTTATTTTGGGGTGAACTAACCCTGTAAGGAGGAAACTTTTGGCTTGTCTCCCACCCTCCCCCCCCCCCCCCCCCCCCCCAGGCCACAGGAGGGCGCCATCATCAGATTGGATTTAAAAACATAAGCGACGCAGTGAAAAAGGAAAACCTCCACAAATTTTGGCGAGTGTTTTCTAAAAGTTTAAACTGTTTTAACTTTGCATGGCTACATCTCTTGTGTGAGACGAGTGCAGCAGTCATATTTGTCCGTCTAAAAAAATGCGCTGAATATGTGTCCTGTGTGAATGGCTTAGTTTTGGTTTTAACCTAATCAAGATCTTCTCCGCAGTGATTTTTTGATGAGCTTCTATATTTCTCTAATATTTTGAATGCATAATGCAGCAACTGCACATCTCATGGGCTAGACTAACAAAACATTAAAATCCAACAAGGTCACTTACATCATCATCACCGCATCTCGTGCGCCACTGGTGACGCTCCGACGCACTCCTAACATTTGATTGTACTATTTTTGCATTCGAGCACGAAAAGTCACAGCACTAATTTCAGCATGTGTTCATGTCTGCGTGTGCTGTCTGTGTCACTCCTATATCGTGCACAATATCGAACATTTTTTATATCGTTATCGAAGAAGGTGTACCGTCGATAAATATCGATACCGTTTTATCGCCCAGGCCTACTATGTACTATAACATGTAAAACGGGAACATGAAAGGAATACTCTAAAAGCAACTCATGTAAACACCATAACCATAATATTGGCTTATTTAGAATAAGGTAAATAATTAGATTACTGATGTCCATGTAAACGTAGTCACTGTTGTATCACTCCATTTGTCTGGATCTCTCCACCGGTCTGTGCTTGCCGCATTTGGATCAGAGTATATGAGTGGAAAGGAGTTTAGTGATGAGCAGTATTAATAGTTCCATTCTAACAAACAAAAAAAATGTATAAAAAGCTTGATATATATCAAGAACGGGTATGTCTGAAAGCCACTGTTAATAAAGGAATAATACCCTGTTCACCAGCACGAAGGTGAATGCTTATAAACATCAGCTTTATAAACAAGTTAAAATAAATAATTCACCTATGGAAATGGTGTCAACTTCATGTCGTTCCATACCAGGGTTGCCAAGTCCACTTATAATGCGTTACTTTTAGCTTCTTTTTTTGTTAGAGAGCTCTATAATTAAAGTGTTACTAGTAAGAACTGAATTAGAGAACTCTCTAATTCAGTTCTTACTAGTAACAATTCCAATTATAGAGCTCTCTAATTGTAATTAGTAAAATTTATTTAAAGAGCTCTCTTATTAGCATTGTTACTAGTGAGAATTTAATTGTAGAGCTCTCTAATTGAATTGTTACTAGTAAAAATGCAACGTATGTAGACTGGAATATTTAAGCTAAAACGGCTTGCCATAGAGGTGTGACGCTGTAATCCAAGCGATATAAGGTTAATTTTTTACAATGTTTTTGTAATGAATTAATTATCACAGACTATAGTAATAATAAAAAAATTAGGCCACCAGTATATACATTTGTTTCAAATATATTTTATTAGCCATATTTTCTCCTATTTTTTTTCCTATATAAATAGTGGCGATGTACAGTCCCCATGAAACTATTGTCTTTTTCTCCGTTTCCATCTCTCCAACCCTTTTCTGTTACAGGTGATAGGAGATGAGTGGATAGTGCGTGCCTCCCGCTTTGTTGCAGTTTACTGATTTTTGTAAAAATAACTTGTTTTTGCTTTTCAAATAAAAGAGTGGTTTCAGTATAATATGTTGCAGGTGCAACTATTGGTAATAAAAATTTATAAAAATAATATGATGATAATAAATAATCAAATAATATTGGGCTTGTTTTTGAAGCTGCTGTTGCTTATTTGTCTCGCGAGAGTTGGCAACAGTGTCCCATACCTGTATGACTTTCTTCTGTGGAACACAAAAAACATATCGCGGTCCATTCAATGAAAGTCAATGGGGTCCAAAACAATGTTCAAACAGCTGTTTCAAAATATCACCTTTTGCGTTCCACAGAAGAACAAGATGAGTAAATGACAGAATATTCATTTCTGTGTGAAATATCCCTTTTAATGTCGAATAATGTATGTTTTCAGATACAATAATTTAATACTGTTTTGTTTTTCTTTGCCCTTAAGTGAAACCAGCTTCAAAATAAGCAAAATAAGACCAAGCTTCAAGAAGGTGATACAAACTGGAAAAAAAAAAAAACATCCCCGTGCAACGTTCTCTGCAGAGTGAGACTTTCCAGAACCAGTTGTTATCCGAAAGCATTCTATGCCAGGAACTAACTTTCCGGCGGGCTTGCGGCAACCACATGTGACGACCCCGGGCTGGGGTTAAAAGTTTTGTTTTCAAAAGGTTTTTTATTTATTTATCTATTTTACAGAAACAAGTGTCCAGATTTAAGAGGTAACTCAAATAACTATTAAATTATATTAAGCTTTTATTAGGGGTTTTATTAAGAGTTTTCAACTTTTTTTTAAAAGTTTTTAAATATAGGCTAATTAGGCTACTAATAATTTAATCCAGTAGATATTTAAAAATAGGTCCATGAAAAATTGTAGAATTATGTAAAAGGTTTTTGTTTTATTAGCACCTCATGTTTCAAGGACTGTGTGAACCCTCGTTTTGTCCCCCAAAGAAATAAGCTATAGAAAAAAACAAAAAAAAAAAAAAAAAAAAACGAGGGGTTCACACAGTCTTGAGAAAACATGAGGTAGGATCAAATTAACACCCCCCCTTTGTAACCTACCTCCTCCTCTCTACCTTTTCCGGTGCCCCAGCTGTGTTTGTATTTTCCCCTCCTATTTTCTTTATCCCTCTCCCCTCTTCTTCCAGTCTACTCCCATACTACTTCACTTCTTGCAATTCTTATCTTTCCCACATACCTCTTTTTCCAAGCTGGACGCCACCGTTACTCCTTATAACACCACATTCTTATATATGTAATCGAAAAGACTTTTAACAGAACGTCTCAGAAAGCTCAGCTTAAAACAATCATTTTGATCAGTAAATTATAAATTTGATAACTGACTTCCCAGCTACAGAAAATGTACATAACAAAAAGCAGATCAATTTAATTAAGTAATCACAAGCAAAAAGTAGCAATAGCAAAAAAGAAAAGTAACTATATACGTGAATAAAGAGCAAATTATACAATAATAATGCTAGTCATCCAGTAACTTTGAGCTGCTTTAGTTTATTCAGTTAATTACTTTATAGAGTGAAATACAATTGTGTTAATACAGGACATATTACTCCAGATTCCATTTTATGTCAAACTATGTTTCATTTAAATAGCATCCTGCAATTCTGTCACACTGAATGACACATTGGCTTACACAGTATAGTGAATGTTCTTCATATTAATCTGATCAAATATAATTGTTGGGAGAAAAGCCTGTATTCTTGTGTTAAAAATATACTGTAAGTTATATTAAAATATTCCACGTAAATAATATAAATACTTTAGTTTTGTGTTAGTTACAATTGGGTGAGTATAAACTGTTGCTTCAATAATCCAGATATTTTACCACAAGCGGACAAACTGGCTGCAGAAGTCTCATAGATAAGCAATTGTTTTGCAGACCGTAAATGTCACATTGTAATTTTAGCATTTCTCTACATGCTTCACAAAGCAATTCACATACATATTCAGAATTCACATTGTCATGCACATTTTGAAACAGGAAAAAATGTGAGGTTTTAGTGTGGCAAAATACTGGCGGCGTATCACGACTGCTACTGGACAGAAAATAAAAATGCTGGCTTTACATTATTTGTGTTCGAACTTCTCAACTTCTAATCATCATAATGCACCAATGTTATCTTGTAATCCTGGAAACCACAAGACTCCACATAAACAAATCCAACTGGCCAATTTTGCCTCGAGAATAACGAATGTCACAGAAACTGTTCACAAATGCGTGTTTCTGTTTGTGAGGACAGCTGCTCATGAGATTTTTGAGTGTTGTTATACATATTAAACGTATTGTACTTGAAGATCGTGTTACTAATTCTCCACTTTAAGCTAAGCTTATCAAAACATGTCTGTAGACAACAGGACAGAAAATCAGTCATGTTAGTTTGCCTTGAATTTGTGACAACAGTGAAAGCCTCCTTGGTCCATGATGAGCACTCAGATTGTGTTTCTCTCAGTGAAGGATGGCCAGCAGGAGGCGCTTGAAATCTCCGCCGCATTCCGAGCTGATGGCATCTTTTAGAGACACATCATATTTCTCCAGGTACATGTCTTTAATGGTCTCCAGATCGAACTATTCAAACAGAAGAGTGTCCATTACTGGTTGTTGTATAAGCTGATCTAATCTAACCTCTGTGTAATAACAGAACAGTATACTTCATCATGCAGTATACAACATACTTAATGCTAAATGTCAGTGTCTATGATATATGGAGGACCTGATACATTTGCATTATATGTAATATCCCACAATGCAATACATTTGACCTTTAATTTCCAACTCCAAAAGTACACTACCATTCAAAAGTATGTGGTCAGTAAGATTTGTATTATTATTATATTTAGTGAAAGATGATTTGATAAGATGAACTGGTATTATACCTCTGAGCGACACACAATGATGCGGATGAGAGTGTCTTCATCAGTTCCGGCACCTTTCATAGCGGCATTCAGCTTCCGGGCAAAGTATAGCTGGGGGTTCTTAGCACACCTCACTATGGGTTAGATGGGAAGTGGGAACCAGTTAGCACTGTAGAATTACTAAGCAAATCATCAAAACTGGAAACTCTAATATTGTTGTATTTTACCATGGCAGTTTGGCTTTGTTCACAATGCACCCTGTTTGCATTTAGTAATGACTTAAAGGAATAGTTCACCAAAAAATGAAAATATGCTGAAAATGTACTCAACCTCAGGCTATTCGAGATGAGTAGATGAGTTTGATTCTTCATCAACAGATAAAAGAAAATGAGCAGTACATCACTTGCTCACCAATGGATCCTCTGCAGTGAATGGGTGCCGTCAGAATGAGAGTCCAAACAGCTGATAAAAACATCACAATGATCCACAAGTTATTCACATGACTCCAGTTCATCAATTGTCTTGTGAAGTGAAAAGCTGCTTGTGTTGTTTTTTTTTTTAATCAGTTGTTTGGACTCTCATTCTGACGGCACCCATTCACTGCAGAGGATCCATTGGTGAGCAAGTGATGTAATGCTCAATTTCTCAAAATCTGTTCAGGCGAGAGAAAAAGCTCACCTACATCTTCGATTGTATGAGGATGAACTAGTCTCAATGAAAATGGGTGAATCCAGACACTTTATAAAGTCTAGGCACCAACGCAAAAAGGAAAGAATAGATTTCATGTAATTTCTTTGCTGTTGTTCACACTACAAAATGCAGTCGGATATGTAAAAATAATTTGGAATTGCTGTTGTTGTTGGACAAAGACTGTGTTTAATACAAACCAAGCGTAGTGTAGCAGTCCTTCAGAGTTCCAGAGGTTTCCTTATCGATTGCATCCAAAATTTCTGTTCCGGAAATCTGTCGGAGAACAAGGTGAAATACAATCTAAACATAATCCAGAGTTGTTACACGAAAACAAACACAATTGTACTAAGTTACTGCCTTAAGCTCAAAGAACAGAACAAACTCACGGCTTCATAAGCTTTGAATGTGGCCTGCAGTTGTAAGTAGTTCCTGGTGGCCAGAATGAAGCTGAAAGTTGACTCGTCTGTGCCAAAGCAGTCCTCCCCAGCCTTACAGAGAATTAAAACATCTGTTAATAAACAGAAATAGAACTGGATGTGTGACTACTACAGGGTGATCTCATTCATTCGGGTATTTGTACATTCTAGCACACATATTTGTATGTGTAGATAGACCAGGTTTTCTCAAACTGGAGTTCGTAAGGAAACTGCAGGAGGTCTGTGAGCTGATAAAAAAAAGCTAATGATCAATTAATGATCAATAATGATCAATAACTTTTACTGTTAAACTAAACACTTACTAAAAATAGATTCAATATTTAATTTGTTTACCCGAATGTCATGTGATCATTAACGGACATCAGAGAACTTTGGACATGCAAATGTGTTGTTAATATTAACTTATTAAACTATTAATAATAACATGATAATAAATATTGCACACTACCATTCAAAACATCGGGGTCAGTAATATTTACACTGTAAAAAATTACCGTGAATTTAACGGTAAAAGACTGTAAAAATGCTACAGTAAAAAAAACTGTTAACTGGTTAACAGTAATTTCCATACTATATTCGGTGGAAACAAATTGATTGGACATTAATGTATGCGACATTAATTTTACGGGTAAAATACCGTTTTGGAAGAGGAAAAAGACGTATATTTCAGGGATAACCTAAATGACATTCCCAGAATTCCCTGCGTTACATTTCACATTGTATGTTTTTTTGTTGAAATAATAGTTTCTTCTTAGTTTTTTCTTATCAGTTTTTTAATATTAGGGTTGTGTGTTACACCTAACGTTGTTAAATGAATGTGTATGAATTATTTCAGTTTCATGTGTGTTACTATGATGGTTTTGATGGTGTTTAGTGTTTGTGTGAATGACCACTGTGCACCTTCTATATATGTTAGTATTCAAAAGCTGGTCTTTGGGCTTTGGTTCATCATGTGACTTTATCATCACCAACAGTTTTTGGTGGTTATCAGTGGTTCAAAACAGATATTAGTACTTCAATAGGATGGTATATTAACATTATATCAGTTAAAATACGGTATTGAACTGTAATTTTAAGTTAAACCGTAAAAACCTAAAACGCTTGCTACCGTCTTTTTTCGGTAAAAGTCCCGCAACCAGCTGCCGATTTTTACCGTAAAATTTTACGGAAAATTTTTTTTACAGTGTAAATCTCATATATATAATATATAAATATAAACACACACACACACACATTTTTCTTACTTAGTTATATATATATATATATATATATATATATCTATATATATATAATTATATATAATATAAAATTACGATTTTATTAAAATTTGTTTTCTGTTCATTAAAAAACTACTTGTAATAACATGCTCATCGTTTCCCAAAGTATGAAAACAGCCAACAGTGTTGTGCACATTATAATAATAAGAAATGTGTCTTAAGCAGCAAATCAGCATATTAGAAAAATTCCTGAAGGATCATGTGACACTGAAAAAAAAATGGCTGCTGAAAATTCAGCTTTACATCACAGGAATAAAACACATTTAAAAATATATTTAAATAGAAAACAGCTATTTTAAACTGTACTACTGCGTGTATATATATCTATAATATATATATAATCTAATATATATATATATACATACATAATATATTTTTTTTTTTGATCAAATAAATGCAGCCATTGTAAGCAATAGAGAATTCTTCAAAAGCATTTAAAAAAAATAACCTACCAGTAGCATAAATCCAATAAAAATCACCTTAAAATTCAATATTCTATGAATCTCAAAGGATATGTAACATTTATGTGTCTAAAGTTAAAGTACGTAAGTAAATAATCATATTTTAAATGTTATCCACATATATGTTTACAGACATTTCCTAAAACCAAGCGACACGTATGAATATTTAAATGAGGGGGGGGGGGGGTGGGTGGGGGGGGGGGGGGGGGGGGGGGGACCGTGTGAAGTCTCCTACTTCAAACAGTGAGACGGCATCTTGCTCTGCCAGTGCTTCGTCCACCTCGTAGCTCTCGTCTCTGTTGCCCTACAAGAGAGAAAGTATTGATGTCTTTGACCGAGAGAGTGAAATCCAATCTGAGTCGAGTCATTGAATCCTGCTTCTACTTATCTATTTAAAGGGGATCTGACCCACTGCCAAGCTCCAGTGCTCTATAGGATCAGGAGGAAGAGGGAGGGGCACTAAACACAGGCCAACAGAGAGCGCTTTACGCTGCTCAAGACTGCGGCGTGGTCATTTTGTAAGACCTAAGCAACCATTTTGATTTAGAATGACGAGGATTTACCTGGAGAAGCAATGTTAGTAGTCTCCTAACATCCCCACTGGTGTCAGCTTCAATGTCTGCCTCCAAATCTCTGTCATGCACTGTAGACAACAACAACATACAGTTGATGCTTACTAAAAGTAATTTGATAAAACAATAGATAAACTGTTCAAACTGAGGGAAAACATATACTGTGATCACGTAATTGTGACTGAACATTAGGGAACTGATGTTGCTATGTGGTTGCTAAGGTGTTCTGAGTCACTAGGTGGTTGCTTACTGGACTAGAAGAGCCCACTTTCAAATCTCAACTATGGAACTTTTTCACAGACTGTGATGACACGTATCCACATTATGTTAATAATATTTCCATATTATTAACATTGTGTTAGCACATTATGTTTTTCTGCCTTTTGTAAAGTCATAGAAATGCTATCAAGTTTTTTTCTATTGGAGCCAATGAGAACGTAAAAATATGCATTGCAGTTTCCGTTCACCACTATAAATGTTTACACAACTATGACGATTTTCACATATGAGAAACTTTACCAAATTATATGAACCATAATGAATCTAAAATATGGTCAAATCTCGGTACAAATACTTGTTACATTACATATACAGAGGATTAATAACAGTATTTAAAAAAAAAGAAGAAAAAAAAGAAATGAACGCATAATAGATTACAGAGATGCAAACCCATCAGGGGTGACAAATATGTTTTGCTTTTGGATTCATTATAAATTTACTATTTTAACAGATTTGAGAGATTTTATTGTACTGAAAAAAATGAAACATACCAAGGGTAGGAAAAGTCATGGCATTTAGAGAAGAGAAGGAAGGAAGGAAGGAAGGAAGGAAGGAAAAAATGAATGAATGCATGAATACAAAGCCCTGACCCCAAAAGCCTAGAAGCGTTAACTATTTTATCTCGTTAACTACTTGAAAATACAAAGCAAATTAAATATGTGAATTATTAAAGGGTCGTAACCCAAAAATGAAAATTAGCTCATGATTTACTCACCCTCAAGGCATTCTATGTGTATATGACTTTCTTCTTTCAGAAGCGAATCCAGTCTGGGTATATAAAAATTGTCCGGGCTATTAAAAGAGATATCTTTGCAGTCAGCGGTGTGTGTGCGTGAACAATCCAAAGTCGTCAAATAAAGCTCGCGCAATTTATAATAAAACGTGCCGGAGCCGCTTGGTGGATGAATAAAGGCCCCCCGTAGCGAATCCATGAGTTTTTGTAAGAAAAATATCCATATTTCAAACGTAATAAACACTTTTCTCTCACTTCCGTCATATGTCATAGTGGATCCGTTCCGGCGAAGGGTGTGACGTATATGCCCAGCCGCGCGCCTCTGAGGTATGCTAGTCTCGTGAGTTTGTTTAATAGGAGCAAAGGAAGCAAAGTTCCTTACTTTAGCAAAGGAAAGCCAGTCTCCTCTTGACTTGTATCAAAATCCTCTGACATTTTTCTTTGCAAATCTGCGGTTTGTACTTCTAATTCGTGACCGGCATTTTTGTTTTGTTCTCTCTCTGCATTCGTCACTAATCACGCAACACTGCGCGTCTTACCTCATCCGCCGGAACTGCTTCAGTGTATGACAGTCAGCGGAAGTGAGAGAAAAGTGTTTATGTTTGAAATATGGATATTTTTCTTACTATAACTCATGGATTCGCTACAGGGGGCCTCTATTCAGCCCCCGGAGCCGTCTGCGGCACGTTTTATCATGAATGCGCAAGCTTTATTTGACGACTTGTGGACTGTTCAAATGCAACACCCGCTGACTGCAATGATAACGCTTGGAATAGCCAGGATTCGTCTGAAAGAGAAAAAGTCATATACACACTCGGATTCAGGGGCGTAGCCATCATTTCAAAAGTGAGGGGGACAGAAATTATAGATATATATATAAAAAAAAAAAAAAAAATATATATAATATATATATATATATATAAGACATACAACATAATATTTGTGAATCTATGTAACCTAACAGTAAACAGTTTTGATCAGTAAGTGTCACGAATCGGTCCATGAACTTACATTTCATGAACTATCGCACCTTACACACTGTTGAACATCACCCGGACTACATTTCCCTAATGCATTGCACGATTGCATCAGCACGGATTAGCCACACAAAACGCTGTTACAATGATTGCACCAAGCCGGATTAATATCATTCACTCACTATTTAACACTCACTCTTATTCCTTCCCTCTGCCGAGTATTGTTTAGTGCATATCTTTAGATAGCTACACTACAGATCCCTCATTAGTTTCCCTGCCTTAGCCGTAGCCTTGTCTGTTTTCTCCGGTTTTGATCTTCGCCTGTTTCCTGGATTCCTCCTTTAGCCTTGCCCCTGTGACTCTGTCTACCAATCGTCGACCCATGCTAGCCCTAGGATTATTCTTGTGTTTTGCCATATACCTGTCTGCCTCTGTTTTGACCCTGCCTGCTTTATGACCACATCTGTATCTTCTCCAATTAAAGCTTTGCATTTGGATCCAAACGTCTCACGTCTCGTCAGCCCCGTTACAAAAAATTTAAGTCTTTATAAGAAAGTCTCTTCTGCTCCACCAAGCCTGCATTTATTTGAGAAAAAGACGCGAAACACAGTAATGTTGCTGAAATATTTTTACTATTTAACATAAATGCTTTCTATCCTTGAATATATTTAAAATTATTTCGTGATGATGCAGGAAGTTTAGAATTATCCAGTCTTCAGTGTCACCATCCTTCACGGAAAGCATTCTATTATGTGATTTGTGCTCAAGAAAAACCTTTTTTTATTATTATTATTAATGTTTTTTGAGCAGCAAATCAGAATATTAGAGTGATTTCTGAAGGATCGTGTGACTGGAGTAATGATGCAAAAAAAAATCAGCTTTGAAATCACAGAAATAAATTACATTTTAAAATATATTCAAATAGAAAACAGTTATTTGAAATAGCCTAGTAAAAATATTTCAAAATGTTACTGTTTTGCTGTACTTTGGATCAAATAAATGCAGGCTTAGTGAACAGAAGAGACTTCTTTAAAAAACATTAAAAAAAATATTACTGTTCAAAAACTTTTTACTGGTAGTGTATAGTCAACTTTAATTCTCTCATTTCTAGCTTTTAATTGGCTTAGAAATTAAATAACTGCTGGACAATAACCAATAATAATGATTTACTTATATACTACAAACACTTTTTTTTAATCACATAATAAGGCAGAATAGTTTCTATACTGTAATAAATGCTATGTCAGTTAGCACTGCATTGTTCATATACTTTATTTATTACCTGGAGATGACTTGACAAACACAAATAAACCATATTGTCGCAATCGTATGTTTAAAGCCTTCATATTTCCAAACGTTTCTGTTTTTCTGAAAACAACCGTTTTCATACGACTTTCTGCGTGAGAGCGCCCTCCGGCTTCGAGTATGAATGAAACATACACTGCATGGAGTGTTTAGCGCTCCGCGATGTTCATCTCGCCTTATTCTGGGTCCAAATAAAACATCAGATCATGCACAGACTATCCTGTCTCTTTGAATTTAAATCTATATTTATTCACACCGGCTCTTGAAAACCTCGAAAAAGTGCGGGGGACGAATTTACGTGATATTAAAAGTGGGGGGAACACGTCCCCCCACCCCCCCCCCCCCCCAGAGTCATCTACGCCCATGCCTAGGATGCTTAGAGGGTAAGTAAAACACAAGCTAATTTCATTTTTGGGTGAACTAACACTTTAATGTTAATCAAATAAATAATGCATTAAATATCTTTTAAATATTTTAAGATAAAAAAAAAAATCTAATACTTTTAAACACAGCTTTAAAAAGAACACTTGATGAACAGATCTATTTTGACATAGGCTTGTCAGACGTTTTGTCCTGTTCGTTGTCACTGTTATCACTGTTAATCATAGCAATTTCAGCAGTGACTCACGGAACAATTTAGCAAGCTCATTCCTGTAATTCTATGCATTTGTCACTCCTGAAACTCAGCAGTATATGTGGACGTAGGTCCTCTTAGCAGCCATGACAAAACTAAATGGCTTCAAATTGTGAATGGATTGAATAAAGAAAATGAGCAAAGAGCGCTCCCTTTATAGCACGACTGACTGAGCTCACTCATGTGAAAACTTATAAATCAATTAATCTAATTTCTAATAGCTTATTTATATCAAGTCTATGCTTTGTTTGTTATAATAGGAGGATTTGAGATCGTGTAGTAGAACTTCAGCTAGTAAATTTGCACTAAACAGAAACTTATTTTGTGTTTTGAAGGATACTGAGCGGATTCTGACTAACTTACAGTAAACACCTCTGATTGCCCCTTGCTTTCAACAGACATGCCTGTGATTGCCTATAAAAATCAAAGCTGCAAAAACATGTTGCAAATAAAAAAAACCTTAGCCTTTGTAATTAGAAACCAGAGCACGCACAAATATGCACAGGAGCGTTTAATAATGTAAGAATCTATAGTCTGCCCTGACCCAGATTCCACTCCACAATATATGTTTGATCAAAATGGCTTAATTATTATAGAGAAGAAGAAAGTCAACAGTTATGCTGTTTGTAGACCATTTGGGATGATCACATCCTGAGGAAATGGTGAACAATTGTAGAATGGGAGCAGGTGTGGGACACTGAGAACCACCTCAGACAAAGGGGTGTCAGAACTTAATTAACATACAGACCACAGCTGTTACAACAGGAGCAACTTCATTTGCATTAAGGGTAGTAAACTGTAACTGTATAAAAGGTTTGAGTTTAGGATATTCTGGGTTCATTCCGACTCCGTT
Organism: Sinocyclocheilus anophthalmus; assembly: GCA_018155175.1. NCBI lineage: Eukaryota > Metazoa > Chordata > Actinopteri > Cypriniformes > Cyprinidae > Sinocyclocheilus > Sinocyclocheilus anophthalmus. Next base: position 512,551 of record JADLZN010009533.1, on the reverse strand, counting down.
GAACCCAGGGTACTACATGTACTTTGTCACTGCTATGCTGAAATAAACATCTTCATCAAGATCTTCAACGTCCTCATCATTTTTTCTTACAAAAAGCAGTCATCTTTCAGCAGGTATTGAGTTGGTACCACTGGTAGCCCAATTTTACATCTCCCCCAATTAAAAAAATTCAACAGATCTATGCGAATCACACAAATGACCTATTCTGGTTTCAAAATGGCACATTTCCCCCAAAAGTGACAAGTTTGCATCCCTGAGATTAAGGATTGCTATTGTAATTATAATCAGCAAAGAAATCCTGCTAATTTTGATGCAGCAAATTTCCACTGTCAGACTGCAGTGAATTCTACCACAATATTTATAATTGTGGGTTTAAAATGTTAAAATATACATAATATTATGCCCTTAAAATGAAATGGTTTATTTTGTCTGTAAGGGCACAATATTATGTATATTTTGTAGTGCTGTCAAACGATTAATCGCGATTAATCGCATCCAAAATAAATGTTTTTGTTTGCATAATATATGTATGTGTACTGTGCATATTTATTACGTATATATAAATACAAATACACACACATGCCGTATATATTTCAGAAAAATATGTTATGTTTATATTTTAAATATATTTATATATGATATAAATTATATGAATATAAATATAGACATGTAAATACATGAATAAATGATGTGGTTGCTGTTATAAGAATTTTTTTTTTTACTGTTTGCTAATTTTCATTTAAATCTTTGTTGTTGTTTTGTCATTATTGTTAGTTATTTGCTGTGTTGTGATTTTCACATTTGCGATCGTACCATTCTGAAATAGTGTTGAGACCCATCAAATACAGTATATACCAGATATCTTTGCTTTGTAAGGTGAATGTGCCTTCAGACACAAAGATAGCAAGTTCTCCTCACATATTAAGTGTCGATTTTATATTACATTTTAATATATATTATATTGTAATTAGTAACAAAATAAAGTGTTGCATAGGACAATTTTTAAGACAATAGTTAAGAGAATTTAAAAATCTAAATGCATCATGTTGAATTTTTCAGCTTGGCAGTGTTGAAAGTATATAGGTTAAGTCATTCTTACCATAGACGTAGGTTTCTATGTAATTGGCAATCTCCTGTTAGAAAACAAGAAGAATTAATTGACTCATTCCATGGACAACCATTTGTCCCAGCTTTGGGAATGGTGACAAACACAGGAACTTGCCGAGCCTTTCAATTCAAAACAAAATGACATACAGCATTGGTAGCACTGCACAGAATCTCCACCAGGACATCCTCGTCTGTGCCAGCGCCCTTCATGGCCTTCCTGAGCTCTTTAACAGCAAACACATGAGGAGGATCCAACATGGCAAGAATGGCATTCTCAAAATTACCAGATAGCTCACTCTTCAAAACCTCCACCAATTCCTTCAGAGAAAACACAGAGCTGTGAGTGCATGCTCTTTATTCTTAAAACGTGTCTAAATACCATGCTCCAATTTCTGTGTGACATAAAAGAATGTTTTCAGAATACTCACATCATCATATTTCTCAAAGTATGCATGTTTGATCTCCAGTCTCTGAGCTGCACTTCGATTGGCTAGGATGTCTATGATGGCTTGCTCATCAGTTCCTTGAAAATTAAATAGAAAGACTGTAGTTGTATGGGAGATTAATTTGATAAACATACTAAACACTGATTAAAAAAGACTGACTTAAAGGGATTGTTCACCCAAAAATAAAATTTGATGTTTATCTGCTTACCCCCAGGGCATCCAAGATGTAGGTGACTTTGTTTCTTCAGTAGAACACAAACAAAGATTTTCAACTCAAACCGTTGCAGTCTGTCAGTCATATAATGGAAGTGAATGGGAATCACGGCTATGAGAGTCAAAATAAACATACACAAACAAAACCAAATTTAACCCTGCGGCTCGTGACAATACATTGATGTGTAAAGACACGAAACGTTCGGTCTGTGCAAGAAACTGAACAGTATTTACTATGTTTGGTACTAGATTCACCGCAAGTCTGAAACTGCCACTATAAAATCCGCAAATGGACAAGTGACAACTCATATCTACAACCTCAGTTAGGAGTGTCAATGGTCCATTTGAGAGATAGGTGGCAGTAATGCACTTATAAGTCTATGATCTGCTGTAAAGCAAGAAGAAGAAGACGCGAATGCGCTCACGCTCCGGACAGTTCAGACATTGCAGTAAATCAGAGGTAAAAAACAATATAAATACTGTTTCTTGCACAGCCCGATCGTTTCGTGTCTTTACACATCCATGTATCGTCACGAGCCGCAGGGTTTAATTTAGTTTTGTTTGTGTACGTTTTTTTTTATTCTCAAAGCCGTGATTCCCATACACTTCCATTATATGGCTAACAGACTGCAATGGTTTGAGTTAAAAATCTTCATTTGTGTTCTACTGAAGAAACAAAGTCACCTATATCTTGGATGCCCTGGGGGTAAGCAGATAAACATCAACCTTTTCATTTTTGGGTGAAATATCCCTTTAAGCATCTCACCTAAACCTTTGCAGGCTTTGCGGATGGCCTTTATGTCAGCAACTACATCAAAGTCTTCATAAGGAACAACGGTTGGCTGTCAAATAAAAGAAAAGAGAATTATATCCAATGTTCATGTTTTATCCTGTTCACATAAATTACATTTATTTAGTAATATAAGCCCAGATCACTAAATTCATGTTTCAGCCTTTAACAGTTGTGAATTTTTGACCTTGCTTTGACACTAACAGCCATTAATATTAGTTGAGGACATTTATATGTGCCAACTGCATTAAATAGTGATCATAATATAACATTTAAAATAAGTCGTCATGTTACAACATCTCCGGCTATTGCAAAAAAATTAAAATGTTATTTTATTATTACTGAAGAAATATGGAAGCAATTTTTGCAGCTATCAAGAATAATATATAATATATAATAATTAGTTGAAATAAGTTAAATCCTGTTTATTAAAATGCACTGATTGGTTGATAAGTAGAGCATTTTCATCTAGATACTTCCATAAAATATTATATCTTACATATTTTAAAGATTAAAAAATCAACCTAGAGATAAAATAGATATAAATTAATGCAACTCGAAAACATAAATAAAAGTAAACACTTTAAAAAAGTACGGTGACTGAGAAGTGCAAAGCAAATCACAATTCTGAAAACAAATTAACAAATTACAAACGCAAATGCAAGTCTAAAAACTAAATAACAATTCAGAAAGCACAACAACAACAATTCAGAACACATTATAACAAGTCAGAAAACACAACGACAAATCCGAAAATAAATTAAAAAGTCAGAAAACAAAACGACAAATCATACAAACCGGAAGAGGTAGGTATAGTTTGAGACAGCGCATTGGTTTGGGATTACTCACCGCTGACTGGAAGAGACATCTGTCAAAAAACGTATACAGTGAAGAACCAGCTGAAGAACAGGAGAGTCGTGGTAGAAAGTTAGAGGATGGTATTAAAGTTCCATAATAAGGGCAATTCATACAATACATTTAAATTGAGCTACTTTAGTACCATCTCTGAACTTTCTACCACGATTCTGTTGTTCTTCAGCTGGTTCTTCCCTGTATACGTTGTTTGACAGATGTCTCGTCCAGTCAGCGGTCAGTAATCCCAAACCAATGGCGCTGTCCCAAACTATACCTACCTCTTCCGGTTTATCTGATTTGTCGTTGTGTTTTCTGACTTGTTAATTTGTTTTCGGTTTTGTCATTGTGTTTTCTGACTTGTTATATTGTTTTCTGAATTGCTGTTGTGCTTTCTGAATTGTTATTTAGTTTTTTAGACTTGCATTTGTGTTTGTAATTAGTTTTTTTGTTTTCAGAATTGTGATTTGCTCTGCACTTCTCCGCCACCGTAACAAAAGCTCTTAAAAAGTCTACTAAGCATCACACTTTTTGTAACTGAGATTTATTGGGCCCCCATTCTCCCCCATAGTAAACAAAACTCATGATGCCAGTGGAAGCGCCCTGTCCTGTTCAAATTCACTGTAATCCCAGATGGAGGCCCCTGCACACTCACAGGCCAAAATGAAACTGAGTTTGTCCCAGTCAGTCTCCTCCCAAAGCGCTTCCTCAGAATAACGGGTTTCTGATACATCCCGTCCCTTTACAATATCACATATAATCTAAATCGCTATAAAACATATTCGAAAAGTCAACGCACAAAAGGTTTTTAATATTTAACAACAAAAGCAACCCAGGAAACCTCAGAAAAGAAACATGAGACGCGTATCATTCAGAGTTCACGCGATATAAGGGCTGCGTTTGCAAAAGCAGCCTCGCAGCGGAAAACGCAGCCCAGATCAGTGAGATATCCTAACTGTCTCTATTCTTTTCTCTCTATATTCTTTTTTTCTTTTCTTTTTTAAACCGATATGAATTGATCGATTACGCGACGTGTCCCGTACACGCTCTGCGCAGGATATTGACGTTCAGCTCTCTCTGACGTTGACGTATGTAAGGTGTGCATTAGCAGATCAAAAATGAACTGAAATACTCACTTGACAGTTTCCCATGGTGAGAGCTTGAGGTGTTTGATGATCAGATGATCTGACCGCTGTCCGAACTGCAGGCCACACATGCGCGAGAGCTTCTGTAACTGACGTCAGAACGGGATGGACGTACTCATGAGAGTTCGGCCTCTGCATTTTTGAAAACCATTATAATCATCTATACATTATTATACATTACTTCTGCATGCATTATAATTACTAATTCTGTAAGTCTAACGTGTTTTTTTTTTCAAGCAGTAAGAAAATAGTTGAAAAAAACATATGACCCAACAGTCATTTAAGTTACTATATTCAGTTTTTAAAAATCACAACTGAATAGGAGACACGAGAACCTAAATATAACCTTCCATTTCTTTTGCACCTATAGAAAGAGAAAGGGCGCCCCTACTGAGCAATCATCATCTGGATGAGCAATACAGTATATTCCAATACAAGTTCAAATGTTTTACCTCTGAATCTTGTTAGCAACATTTCAGTCTTATGATGACTTTTAACATTAGACACGTTCAGAAGCATTACACGTGCATCTAATTAATGTATTGTACTTATTATTTTATTTTGCTCAATTACAAATGAATGCTGATGTAAAGTGTAGAACATTATAATGTACCGATTAAAAACGCCACTGACAACAAGAAGAGAGGAATGCATCTCTCTTGGATCAATTGTCAGTTTGATAAAACACTCAAAGCTTTTAATCTAAATAAGAGTTCAATATTGCATGTTAAACTATCGAATGCGTTCAAGCAGTTTACATCACATTTGTGCATGATGAAGAGTTGCAATTAAAATATCCATTATTTTGCCTTATTAAATCATGCTTCTATCCAACTTATTTTGCATTAATTACCTGTTGCACTTCATTCCACCATTCCGTTTGCTTGTCAATGAATATTTGTCCTGCCTTTGTCCCTCGACTCCACTGCTCCACATAATCTGCGCTGTTTGATCACAATTCACCACAAAGTTGGTCAGTGCAGCTGCCAGCTTATTCTTGTGCATGTTCATTTTCCACCATTTAATCTGTTTGGGCCAGTTGGGCATCTTTGCCTATTGCAGGTGGTCCATTTGGATGTCTAGGGATGCTATCATATGGGATCACTTTGATGTTGTCACCAACAGGTCTCCCCGCTGACCCATCCGGTAGTCAGTTTGAGTTGCGTGGCTGCCACTGCTGTAGGTGACCAGGTGTGTTGGTATTTTCTTGAACTACATTATTAGTCACGGCTAGTGTATGGCATTTGCCGTCATTTCGCATGCTGAGTCTGTGACCTCCATGGCACTGTGCATATCCTTTCCAATGTGACCATTCAGGTCACCTCCCAGGACGGTGGACTTGTTTGGGGCAATCGTACCTTGGTGCATGTCAAGACATCCAGTCTGTGGTGCATAGCAAGAGATTCGATCATGATGAATTACCTGTTAAGGCCATCACTCCCTGAAGTCTCTGTCACAGCCTTGGTGTCTGAGATCCCTTTCATGACTGCCATCTCAAGGTCCCTCCTTGCGTCCAATTATGCCCACCTCCCTACTGAGGAGGTCTTCCCTGTTGAGTTTTGGTTCCTCCCAAGGTTTCTCCCTATATACTTAATCCTAAATTTTTAAGGAGTTATTCCTTGCCAGTGTTGCCTTTGGTTTGCTCACTTGGGGTATTAAGGCACTAATACTGCCTTGAGGTTCTTGTCACTGTCATCATCCATGAGGTGCCTGTCTTGATCACCACTCCTGAAATACCCAACGCGCCCCAAGGTCTATGTTACGGGCCTTGGTGTCTGAGATCCGTTTAGTGACCTGCATTCAAATATGCATACCTCCCTACTATATAACAGGCAGCCCCAGAGTCCAGGTTCATGTCACAGACCCACAACCCAGGCCCTCTTTAGTATCCACAGCCCAGGCACCCCTCAGCACCACGGCCACAGCCCAAGTATCCTTCAATGCCACAGCCAAAGCCCAGGCACCCCTCAGCACCACGGCCACAGCCCAAGTATCCTTCAATGCCACGGCCAAAGCCCAGGCACCCCTCAGAGTGCAGGCAAAGCATTGGCACCCCTTTGCTGCTATACTCTGCAGGATAGTGGTCCTTCAGGACTGAGTTTGGACACCCCTGAGGTAGGTGTTGTGAAGGTAAGTGGTCTCAGTCATTAAAATGTAGCAAAATCATAATTAATATTTAATATAAGTTCCCTTGCACAGGGTCACTCAGCACTGCATCATAGCTGACATTGGGAACTCCTTCCAGGTGAGATGATTGTCTGAAGCTACCAGTCATGTTCAGAGCTGCATGCAATGTCAGTACTGCAGGTGTGCCTGGCTGATCTCTTCTCAGAGATATGGATGAGGACTCATGAGAAAGTCAGGAATTTTAGAGGAGCATTTGATTTGGCACTTTGTGCCACCAAACATACAGCTCATGAGATCGGCTGCTCCATGGCAGGTGTGTTGAGATGGAGAGACAAATGTAGAGAAACCTCACAGATGCTCATGATTCTCGGCTGGGGCTTTTCAGTGATGCTGTGAATGCTGCTATTGGTAATTTCTTTAATATTTTGAATTGTTTTTAGCTTTATTTTTTTGTTTTTCATTTAAATGTTAAGTTTTGAAATTTTGTTATAATCATTTGTAATTTTTATTTAATTTTTTTTTTTTTAAATGTGTATAAGTAGTATTTATAAAGTTTTAGCTTTTAGTTTTGGATCTGTTTTTAGTTGTTTTAATACTACAATTGATTGATTCTGTTGTCCTCATTTTTAAGTCGCTTTGGATAAAACCGTCTGCAAAATGACTAACTAAAAAAATAATTAAAAAAAAAAAATCGCTGTACTATGGACCCTTTTTGCAAGACTGTGATGACGCGTTTAACGGTCATCAGCATCGTAAAATCCTCGATAATAATAATGTCTAACCTACACTAAGCCAGGGTAGGCAGTTCGGCTCCAGAGAGTCCGCAGTCCTGCAGAGTTTAGTTGCAACCCTATTCAAACACACCTGAAAAAGCTAATCAATGTTTTCAGGATTACTAAGGCTATAGGCAGGGGAGTTTTTTTTCAGGGTTGGAGCTGAACTCTGCTGGATTGCGGCTCTCTAGGACCGAACTTGCTTACCCCTGCACTAATGCCAAACCCCAAAAAATAACTCCATATTGTGTATATACACACACACATACATATATATACTGTATATATATATATGTATATACATACATATATAATATATGTATATATATTATTTCATTTCCATTTTAGTTTGTTGAAGTATTAAAATACCTCAAATTAAATAAAACTAAAAACTTAATAAAAAAACCTATACAGACATAATAAATTCAAATTATTAAACTAAAATTAAAATAAATAACAAATATAAATAATACAAATCAAACGACAGTAGTTTATCAGTAATCCTAAAAAATAACACTGCCAAACTTACATGCTAAAAAACAACAACTTACTTACTCATAGTAAGAAATGGTTATAAAAACTGAAACAGAAGCGAAACAAGTAGTAGGAAAGAGGAGAAATAAAAAGCGATACTTATCCTTTGCTGGTGTAAGCTATAACAGGAAAGGATTAAGGAATAGTGAAAGCATAGAGGAAGATTTTTCCCCCCACCAGTTTTTACAGGAAACTAAACGTTCTGACGTTCTTTCGTTGCATTTGTATTTGTTCTCTTTCCCACTAGATGTCAGTACACCACAAAAGTAGTAGAAGGTTTAGAAACTCTACTGGATTAGGAGGTGTTCTGTTGTACTGGTTTGTGACCAGTTCTGTCTTTTTCAAGTAAAAACCATTGAAGAATATGAGGCTGTTACACATTTACATCAGCAGCAGTTTTTACATACAACCATGAAAGTGAAGTAATTATGAAATTAAGCTAAAAAAAATAGCTGGCTGCTGATAGGTGAAGTATGTGGATGTAATGTGCATTGCTGCTTAAATTATAGATAGGCCTACATTAATAAAAAAAAAATACTATTTATTCAAAATTCTAAACATATGTCATGCTCTATTCACTGCACTGTATTTTTCTGTAGAATAATCAGGGCCGTTTCTAGGCATAGGCGAGCTAGGCGGTCACCTAGGGCACCACCAGCTGAAGGGGCGCCAATGAGCACACGTACTGGCACTTTCAGCAGGGTTGTGATAAAGAGTGGCACGGTCACCCTGAAATATGACTGCCCCCCCACTGGATCCCCCAACATTATTGGGCTAGAGTACTGTCAATCTGACGATGCCTGTATGCCACTAGATCAGAGTGCTGTCAATTGCTGCCTGATTGTTGCATACTAAGTTTGCATTTGGAGCGCTCAACAATGCCATTAGATCAGTGTGGGCTCTGTCAGTGCTTTGGCAAGTTAACACTTTTTTTTGCCATGCAATAAAGCTAAGTTCAAAGGCCAATTTAAAATATTGGTACAGTAAATAAAGTGCACAAAATCAGAATTTTGTTTAGGCAGTATTTGTGGCACATTTGTCCAAATATTTGTGGCAGATTTGTCCAAAAGATGTGCGTTTTTTGCGCCAATGCATTGTTAAAGGATCAGCGTGTCTTGTAATATTCCCATATAAACTTTAACATCCAATTAAAATATTTGTATAGTAAAATTTGCTAATTCACGAGATCAGTACATCCTTTATTAGACCGCTTTGTTGAGTTAAATGCATCCTTACGGAGGTGTCGAAATGCTGAAATCAATTCATTCACTTCCAACAGTGCTTAATGGGAGCAGCGTCAGAGGGCAGAGCATCACGTTATTTAAAGAGGATGTTAACGCGTTAACGAGTAGCACATTATTAAGTAGCTGCATTGGTTACTTTTATGCCACTGATAAAGCTTTTAAATGTAGTTTGGGGTAACAAAGGGGTTTTATAGGTTTGACTGAAATAATAATGCAATAACTGACACTTTAAATCAATGTTTCAAGAAACAACAACAAAAAATTGAACAAAAAACAGATAAACAAAAAAGTAGCCATTGATAATATCAAAACAATATGTAGTAGTATAGTATATAAAGTATCCAAATCAAAATGTAATAAAAATAAATTTATGTGTGATTTATGTGTAAATTATGTGCAATGTCTTAGCCACTAGGGATTGTTACATAGGGCTATACAGGCATCTAGTGGCAACACAATGATATTACAGATACTAAATTGTGCAAAATGTTTATCTTAACAGTCAATTTACAAATAATGCATTCAGATTTGTGGAACTCAATGCACTGAATCTTCACAAATTAGTGTCTTTACTATGACAACCAATTTGAATGTGTCAAGCAACTGGTGTCTGAAAAGAATTTTATATATATATATACAGTGGGTACAGAAAGTATTCAGAACCCCTTAAATTTTTCACTCTTAAATTTTGCAGCCATTTGCTAAAATCATTTTTAAGTTTTTTTTTTCCTCATTAATGTACACACAGAGCACCCCATTTGACAGAAAAGACACAGAATTGTTGACATTTTTGCTGATTTATTAAAAAGAAAAACTGAAATATCACATTTTCCTAAGTATTCAGACCCTTTGCTGTGCACTCATATAATTTAACTCATGTGCTGTCCATTTCTTCTGATCATCCTTGGGATGGTTCTACACCTTCATTTGAGTCCAGCTGTGTTTGATTATACTGATTGGACATGATTAGGAAAGCCACACATCTGTCTATATAAGACCTTACAGTTCACAGTGCATGTCAGAGCAAATGAGATTTATGAGGTCAAAGGAACTGCCTGAAGAATTCAGGCAGAATTGTGGCAAGTCACAGATCTGGCCAAGGTTACAAAAATAATTTCTGCTGCACTTAAGGTTCCTAGAGCACAGTGGCCTCCAGAATCCTTAAATGGAAGACGTTTGGGACGACTGAAACCTTTCCTAGAGCTGGCCGTCTGGCCAAAATGAGCTATCGGGGGAGAAGAGCTTTGGTGAGAGAGGTAAAGAAGAATCCAAAGATCACTGTGGCTGAGCTCCATTGATGCAGTCGGGAGATGGGAGAAAGTGGTAGAAAGTCAACCATCACTGCAGCCAACCACCAGTCGGGGCTTTATGGCCGAGTGGCCCAACAGAAGCCTCTCCTCAGTGCAAGACACAAGAAAGCCCGCATGGAGGACTCCAAGATGTTGAGAAATAAGATTCTCTGGTCTGATGACCCATATAGAACCAAAAAAAGAAAAATTTTTGTGGCCTTAATTCTAAGCGGTAATGTTGTGAGAAAACCATGCCACTGCTCTCCCACACCTGTCCAATACAGTCCCCACATTGAAGCATGGTGGTGGCAGCATCATGCTGTGGGGGTGTTTTTCAGTTGCAGGGACAGGACGACTGGTTGCAATGGTTGAAAGATGAATGCGGCCAAGTACAGTGATATCCTGTACGAAAACCTTCTCCAGAGTGCTCAGGACCTCAGACTGGGCCGAATGTTTACCTTCCAACAAGACAATGACCCTAATCACACAGCTAAAATAACGAAGGAGTGTTTTCACAACAACTCTGTGACTGTTCTTGATTGGTCCAGCCAGAGTCCTGACTTAAACCCAATTGAGCATCTCTGGAGAGACCTAAAAATTGCTGTCCACCAACATTTACCATCCAACCTGACAGAACTGGAGAGGATCTACAATGAGGAATGGCAGAGGATCCCCAAATCAAGGTGTGAAAACTTGTTGCATCTTTCCCAAAAAGACTCATGGCTGTATTAGATCAAAGGGTGCTTCTACTAAATACTGAGCAAATGGGTCTGAATACTTAGGACCATGTGATTTTTCAGTTTTTCTTTTTTTAATAAATCTGTAAAAATGTCAACAATGCTGTGTTTTTTTGTCATGATGATGGAGGTGCTGTGTGTACATTAATGAGGAACAAAATGAACAAATGATTTTAGCAAATGGATGCAATATAAAAAAGAGTGAAAAATTTAAGGGGGTCTGAAATACTTTCCGTACCCACTGTACTTATATATATCTATATATATATATAATAATAGATTATATATAGGGAATAGGGATTTCGCCTAGGGCGTCAAAATGGCTAGAAACGGCCCTGACTATAACATTATTATTCTACCATTTGTGCAGAACAATATGTGTACCTGCTTGCAGATATGTATTTGAATACCCATATGATCACATATGTCCATTCCCCCCCACTCAATATCAATGATCAATTGATGACTGGTGGATGAAGTTTTTACTCAAAATTTATTTAATGCACCCCAGATCTTTATAGCTTCCTGGTCTTTATAGGCTCAGCTGGAGGACGAAGCGTGCCAAGTACTAGCATGAAGGGATCCAAACAAACAAGTTAAATAAAAACACCCTCATATTTATTTATTTATTTTTTCAAGTAAACTTTGGACTATGAAAATTCATTAATTTAAAACAAGGTTAATGTTTCGACGATTCACCAATAGCTGTCGATTCATTAAATAATAAGCTTTTTCCAACAATATCATGTTATTTCAACATAAAAATAAACATAAATAAATAATGCGTCTTATTTCTTTTCTCGCGTACTGCAGCTTTAAGTGTGCTGTCACATTAATGGGCAAAAAAAAATAAAAATAAATGTAGAGATGTATGAAGCATAGCTCTCACAGAAGTCACTTTTAAACCTAGCAGATTGGTCAGTATCAGGCATAGCAATTCAGTTCCCCAACCTTGAACATGAGGTCAAAACTTGCGGGGTGCGCTTGCCTGTCGTGATGTTCCTAGATATTGACGAAATAGCAAAAAGAAAAATAGTGTGTATCACTCAACAGATGTCAAACAATGCTTTAGTTGCGGTCAAGTAGGGGGCAATAGTTGCAGACGCACTGCAGATAAAAGCAAATCCAGGCATTGGGCAACTCTATTGAACTGAGGAGTGCTTACCTATGTGAGAGGTCCAATCTGTCACCCTCTATGCAAATGGCCCAATGAGGCAGGGGGGCTTTTTATTGTAAATTCAAGAACACTGATCCATGTTGACGTGTTATACGTTCCATAAGGTTGTGGCTTGGGTACAGTGGGTGTGTGGGGTTCTGGAAGGTTGCAAAATAAAATGATGATTCTTCTATAGAATACAAGGAATAATAATAACAAAACACTAACGTAATAATATAATAAAAAGGAAGTCAAGCGACTCATGGTGACATGGGTGGGTGTGTGAAGGTATGATTTGTTTTAAGAAATCAGTAGATAACTATCTGCTGTAAGCTGAGAGACAGATTTATGAAAATACGTGTTGACATGTAAGCTCAACAAGACGGGATAACGAATAGTGAGGACTCAATGTGACGACCATCACTCTGGTGAAGAGCGATAAAGTGCAATGGGGTAATAGTGGTGCATCCAAAGCGGGAGAGTTGGGGGGAGGGATAAGACGGGACCAGTACTGTGAATACACCGTATGATTGAGTAAAAGTCGTGGGGGTTCTTTTGTGGTGTGGGTGTTCATCATATGTGTTGAGAAATATGTGAGAAGTGAATGAGTGAATGGTGAACATCTGAGATGTAAAACTGGCTGAATTATAGCTTTAACTATCACTCTCTGCTTATAAGAGGTCATTAGTACAAATGTGTGTGGTAGTCTAGAAAGTAGGAACGAGAGACTGTGAACTGATTACAAAGCTAGTAGTGAGGGGCTCGAGGTGGGAAATACAGGAACCGTATATAGGTAATGCATGTGAGGTGGAAATCGATACAGGGTAATTGCATAAGTGCGTGCCCGTGATAAGTAGCATAAAACAGGTTGTACGACCCATAGAGGGTGGGGAATGTCGAGATTTGATATGTTTACTGAATCCTCTGTTGGTCGGTCTAAAAAGGGTCGTATACGGGCGTCATTACAAAGAACAATACAAATACAAATATAACTAAGAGGAAGTCAGAAGGCTGGCAATGAAGGTATACTAATCTTGTGTTGGCTAGTACAAGTGGCTCTCTCACTGAAACAATACAAATACACAGAATCCATAAACTACAATGATCTTACTTGTACAAACTCTACACGAACATTTCCAGATTTGGTCTAGATTTTCTGCTGGCAATAATCGTAGGTGATATGCTATGAAGTTTAAATGGGTCATATGATGCGATTTAAATTTTTCCTTTTCTCTTTGGAGTGTTACAAGCTTCTTGGTGCATAAAGAAGATTCTGTAAAGTTGCAAAGACTACAGTCTCAAATCCAAAGAGATATTCTTTATAAAATTTAAGAGTCAGCTACACCTACCTAAAACGGCTTGTTCTATCATGCCCCCACATATCTACATCACTATGTTGGGAAGATTTGCATAACGCCGCCCAAAAAAAGAAGGCGTAACTTTTATTCTCACTGTAGTATTGTGTGTCGCCGCCATGTCATGAAGGCGCTGTGTTTTTTTGTGAAAGCGAAACTACTTTGTTTTTTGTTTGGTCTTCCAAAAGAGGACGGTATCCGCTTTGTCATGCCTTGAGCTGATCTGTGCTGGTCGCTGATTAAATACATCAACTTCGCGCTGGGGATCGCCGGATCGGCTTTCACCATGCATGAAGCCCGGGGTCGTCACATGTGCTTGCCGCAAGCCAGCCGGATGCTCCTTCGTCGAATCCGCAGGCCGCGCCGTTCTCAAGGCCGCCTGCCTCCGCTCACTCTAGCCCGCAGTGTGTTTTGTTGTGAAAGCGAAACTACTTTTTTTGGTCTTCCAAAAGAGGACACGACTAGAAATCGGTTGTATTTACAACACTGTTCCTGAACAGTTTAACCCAAATATCCAGATAGGTGCAGCACATTTTGTGGAGGACTTTTTACTGATCCTGGGAGAGTAACGTTTGACTACAATGCCGGCTGTTCTGACTTCCAGACTGTAAGTACGTTTTTTATATTTAAAAGATTTGCCACTGACGATTAAAACGTGAGTTTTAAGCAGTGTAGAGCAGCGCTTGTTGTTTGTCATTTCTCCAATCACAAAATTCAGACATGGTTTTATGTTTACGCGGCGTGATATGCAACGCATAAAAAGACAGTATAATTATTATAATCAGTAATTATGTACCCACTGGATTGCAACAATGCCTCGTTTATAATGGGTTTTAATGTTTATGTCTCGTCGCTCCGTCCGGACACGGCATCAACAGTATGTGAAGGGCGTAACTACGTCACACGCTTGAGGTATTCGTCAATCACAACGCACTGGATAGCTGGCCAATCAGAGCACCCCCCGCTTTTCAGATCGATGAGCTTTGTAAAAAAATCGACACGTTTCAGAAAGGCAAGGCATAGAGGAGAAACAATAATGTACATTATTTGGAAAAACAATGTGTTTTTTGAACCTTAAACCGCATAAACACTTTCATATAAGCCAAATTGTTATTTCAAATTTATAATAAACACATTTCAATACACAAAATTATGTTCTTTTTAGCAACACCATATGACCCCTTTAAACTTCATTCGATCCTGTCCATCATCATTATCTTGAGTGTATATAAGCAGCAGCAAGACTGGAAGGGCAGGTAAATATGTGTGTGCATTAATGTAAGATTTGTTTTTCTACATAGTATTTTACCTGCCTGCTTTGCAGTATTCACTTTGTCATAAGCAGTATTCCATTCTGAGGTACCCTGTGTGTGTGTGTGTGTGTGTGTGTGTGTGTGTGTGTGTGTGTGTGGCGGGGGTGGAATCATGGAGTTGTAGCATTGGTGCTGACAGCCAGGCACAGAGGAATTTCTCATGGAAATGATCCTCAGTGTAGAGAGGGCCTTTAATTGGGTGAATATGTCATAAGGGCTCACAGTTAATCATAGCAAATAGAGAAATAGAGGCTGGCTGAGAGGAAGTTTGGGTCGTTTGGGAAACGGTGAAGAATGTGGGCTGTTGTAGTTGGGTTTTAGCAATGTGTGCCATACGTAATTGGTGAACGAATTTTGTAGATAACTAAATGTTTCTCATTTATGTGACAGAAGTAAGAACTTTTTGAAGCCATTATCCTTCAATGCCTCTCAGATGATAAAGAGTGCCATTGTATATACATTAGTGACATACGGCACTTTAAGCCTGTACAGTAAATAGTGACTCTCTTAATTGTTTTTTTTTATAAAAAGAATGCTGAATGAATTATGAAGGCATGATTGGTGCGCAGTTACACTTACATTTAACTGCTACTCTAATTTAAAACATACAATCACCTGAAGCTTCAGGTTAAGCAAAGCAAAGCAAAGCAAAAAAGCTGAGTTTCCCTCTTGGTGACCAGACATAGAGCGCAGAGTGAGTTTATATGGCCTTTATATGGGTGCTGATGTGTGTAGTGATGAGCTGCAGGTGCGAATGTAAAGTAATCAGGGGAGAGTCAGTGCTGTGTTTGAGTAGAGGGAGAATGTGTGTCTGTGACATCAAATTGTAAAGGAATTTGTTTCTTCATCTGAACAGATTTGGAGAAATTTAGCATTACATAATTTGCTCACCAATGGATCCTCAGCAGTAAATGGGTGCCGTCAGAATGAGAGTCCAAACAGCTGATAAAAACATCACAATAATCCACACAACTCCAGTCCATCAATTTAAGCAGGGGTCGGTAACCTTTTGGACATGAAGTGCCATTTTAAAATTTCCTGGTTAATCACTGTGCCATAGGTTGCCAACCCCTGAATTAACATCTTGTGAATTAACACCTCTGTGTATTTGTAAAAAAACAAATCCATCATTAAGGTGTTTTAAAATACAAATACAAATCAATAATCCATAATAGCTTCCACCAGTGAAAAAGTCCAACTTTTGTCCTCTGACATCAAAATCCTCCGAAATATTTGTTTAAAACTGTAACTGTTCTGGACTGTTTTTGCTCATAAACAGTGCTTGATCTGTGCATACTGTATTTCTCTCCTGATTTAGATGAATCTACTTTTTCACTGGGAGAAAGCAATATTATGGATAGAGGACTATTATAGCCAGAAGTACCAGTTTGAAGATTTAATACAAACATGCAGTGGATCAATTGGTGTGAAAGTGATGTAATGCTAAATCTGTTACGATTAACATCTTTTCAGCAAATTTGTATTTTTGAGTGAATTATTCTGTTAAATATTTTATTTAGTCATAATACATAGCTACTTCTGAAAGACAATGGAGAAACAAACCAACAGGAGCTAACTGCTGAAGCTAACCAGCCAAACCCTGACCTGCTGAGTACACGACAGCTAGTTGACTAGCTGGTTATGCAGTTAAATCCTACTAAGCTGAAGACTTGGCTTATGATTTAATTAGGTTATATGTGACTCCAAGAAGTTTACCAAGGTACATCAGCATGACCTAATTCATATTCATGACCTCAGCCTTGTAGGATTTGTCACATCGCCTCTGGAGCACCTTGATGAGTCATGAATTGTCCCAATACAAATGCATGGCCCGCTGTATGCTGCCTAGGGGAATTAAAAACTTGTGTGGGTGTCTTGCGCTGGATTTATCTTGTGAGCACAGCCAGAGCTAGCAGGGATTTAGCTATACCCCTGAGCTCTGTGGGCATTAGCCCACCCACTGTGACGGTCAGAAAGAAATTCTAAAGCTCTTCTTGATAATTCATGCAGATAAGACATCAAAACATTTAAATAGTTTGAATGTGCAATGCCTTTATTTTATATAACGATCGTGTGACTAGTTTTTAAAACCACCAGTAATAATACATCTCTGGATAATACACAGAAGCTTAATAAAATATAATGTATGAAAAAAACAAAGAACTACAGAGACAGAGACAAATCAACCCAAATTAGCACCTACATTTCATGAAGACTGCAGAGTTTTTATGTTTATGTCGCATACAGAATCGAGCGATCGGCTTTCTTTCTTTCTTTCTTTCTTTCTTTCTTTCTTTCTTTCCCATTTGCATTAATAACAGTCTGTTAATACACAGTGGATACACAAAATAAAATGATTCAACGATGTGTGGTGGATTTTTGAAACAAAGAGGTCAAATTTTTGGTTATAAGATCTCATTAATGTGGATGGATGATGTATAACAAAGATAGATAGACAGACAGACAGACAGACAGACAGACAGACAGACAGATAGATAGACAGATAGATAGATAGATAGATAGATAGATAGATAGATAGATAGGTTCAGATGTCTGAGAGCACTAAGACCACATTGAAATCTGGGATTCACAATCTAAGTCCTCTTATGATAGAAACCGACAACTAGAACCGTGAAATGGTACAAATTACAGGACCCATTTAAAAATCTTCCTTTTATGATCTCTAAAATTTCTTGCTCAATTGTGACCCATTCCTGCAAAAACATTATCTATGATGAAGAAGTTCAGTCAGGTTCAGGGGCCACACTACAACATTAGCACAGGAAGTCTGCACTTGTAAATAATACACAATGACTTGCTTCTGCGTCAGACCGAAGGACTGCATCACAGTTGTAGTTTTTGTCGTGATCATAGTGCTGCGTTCGACGCGATAGATCCTTGACATATCATAGATCGATACAAAAACTATACAGGTATTCAAAGGGCATCAGGCGTAAGTAGGGTTTGTCCTACCTGTCCAGGATCGCTGCAGTTTGTTCATTTAAAATGTGGGAGTTTATCACATTATCCCCGTAAAGTTGTGGAGTGCCACGACGGGATGTCTGTCCTAGGTCCTCTGCTTTTTTCGATATACATGTTGCCCCTTGGTAGTATTATTAGAAAATAGTAGAAAGATTAGTTTAAATTGTTATGCTGATGATACTCAACTTTATATCTCAACAAGACCAGATGAAACTCTAAATTATCTAAGCTAACAGAGTGATAAAAATGTAAAAGATTGTATGACCAATAATTTTCCCCTATTAAATTCAGATAAGACAGAGATATTAATTATTGGACCAAAAGACAGTAAACAGAATCTCTTGGATTATAATTTGCAACTAGACGGATGTACGGTCAAAAATCTGGGTGTTATATTATAGCAACTTGTCTTTTGAAATCATATTTCCCATGTTACAAAAACCGCATTCTTCCATCCTAGAAACATTGCCAAACTACGAAACATGATACCTGTTTCTGACGCAGAAAAGCTAGTTCATGCATCCATGACCTCTAGACTGGACTACTGTAATTCACTGCTAGCTGGTTGTCATGCGTCTTCAATAAACAAGCTACAGGCAGTCCAAAATGAGGCGGCTAGAGTCCTTACCAGGTCAATAAAATATTATCATATTACCCCAATTTTAAAGTCTCTGAACTGGCTACCTATTAAGTTCCGTATCAGTTAAAAATATTATTACTTGCCTATAAGGCACTTAAGGGGTTAGCTCCTGCGTACCTAACTAGACTTATACAAAGGTACAATCCATCATGCTCCCTAAGGTCACAAAACTCTGGAACTTTTGGTAGTGCCTAGGATAGCAAAGTCCACTAAAGGAGGTAGAGATTTTTCGCATTTGGCTCCCGAACTCTGGAATAGCCTTCCTGATAACGTTTAGGGTTCAGACACACTCTCTCTGTTTAAAACTATATTAAAGACTCATCTCTTTGGCCAAGCATTAAAATAATACATCTCATAATCTTGTACTGCAGTTAAATCTGATCAAATGCACATTATTATCTTAGTTTGGGTTTTAAACAAATCAATTTTTCGTGGTTGAACAGAGCTATGTATTATTGCCTATGTTTCTTGTTTGCCAAGGATTGAACTATTTCCGTCGTAAATAGGATTTAACCAAGCTTTCAGTCTGGATCCAGAACACCTGAGAAGAGATGATGCCGACCCCTCAGAGAACCTCAGATGATGCCAACCCTGAAACAGCATACAGAACTACCACATTTTGCTATAAAAGTTTGATTGCATCATATAATAACTTCTGTTAATAGTGTTCATCGTCTGTTTGATTGTCTTTAATTGATTTTTCCATACATTCCTGCCATATGTACATAATGACAGTCACCACTGATAAGCTACCACTAATATTGTAGAAACTTAATTTGCTGAAAAAGTAGCTTTGCAACGATTTGTATCATGAAAAACTCTATACAAATAAACATGAATTTAATTTAATTGAATATAATTTAACTTGGTGGAAATAAAGAGATTAAACTTACTGTATTTATTATTTTTAATTTTATTTTATGGAAGATTTGCTTTTTTATTATTATTTCTTTTGAAAAAACTCTAACCATGAATGGTTTTGCAATAAATAATAACATGCTTGACACTGTATTTTAGGGACCTATTCTCTCGATAAACTAACTAGTTTAACTATTACTTTGCCTCAGTAAACTCATAATTGCTTCTTAGTTAAGCTGTAATTTTAGGCAGTGGTAGGATTAAGGGAGGCAAAAATAGTGATAAGCAGAAAGAAAAAAGGCATTCCTATGTGCTTTATAAGTACTATAACAGCCAAATATTGAATACCAATGCCAATAAGAAATAGTAAGGAGTGAGAAGTGGTCCTAAAAAGTGTTCGAACCTGTCGACCACAGGTTCGTTTGGTTGATACTCTTTGTGTTTCATCCAGTGACTTGGGTCATTTGTGTAATGGGTTATTCATTTGATTTAGGGGCAATTATGTTCAGTTGTGTAGTGTCCGTAACTATATGTGTATATTAGTTCAGGCCAGGTGTTTTTGGTTCGTCCGGTGATTGTCATCATGTTAGCATGGTTTTGAACGGTTGCTTTTGTGCATACTGCCTGGTGGATTATTAAAGACACTACCTTTTATTATCGTCGTCAGCATATCAGTTCCTTACAACACGACTGTGACAAAAGATGAATTCATTTAGATTTAATTTGTGTGCTCTCAAGTACTTCTGTGGCTTTGGAACCTTCTCAAATCAGCGGTGAAACAGATCGTAAGGTATATTGATAGTTGAGTGCTGCAGTCATTAAAGCAAATAATAAAGAGGGGGAAAATAAGACGCTACTCATAAATGTATGACACGTATGAACATTTATGAAATATGAAATGACCTTGCAGTCATCCTTTAGAACAGATATGTTTGTGGACGGAATCGTGAAACAACAGTTCTTCTCCCATTGTGCAAGTGTAGATATGAGGCCAGTCTAAACTGTATTGAAATGGATGTTCGTTCCACTGAGCAGAGTGATCTGAAAAGAGAAATCCAATGCTTAAAGTGATTGTTTATACTTCTTTTAGACATGCTTTGACATTACATACAGTCATCAAGACATCGCAATTCCAAAGAGCTTCACAGGGCCCATAGTCATTAACCTTTAGACACCGAAGGAGGGTTGAAGCTTGATGTAAGAATTTGCTGTGGAAGGTGAGAAAAAATGATTTACAGTAACCAAATAGACCTTAGTTGCGCCACCAGTAAGATCCCTCGTTAAAGTGGAAATCACTCATGATAAATTATGGGTAGTAGTGGTGGTCTCTATGGAGGAAAAAGTATTACGTTATACTAACTTACGTATTACTGTTAATTTGGTGCATAACCGACCAGAAACGGTTTGTGGTATAGAAGTGAATAACTTAAACTATGAGTTTGCAGAGCGAAAGGCCGCTAAAGCTTATAGATTATTACATTATGCATTGTTGAGAGTTTTTACCGCAGCAGCACCACTCACACTTTCTTCTGACAATATAGTTGGAGGGACTTTTGCACTGTGAGTGTGAAATGCAAATCAAATTATTCACCTCACATTGTACGCGTTGACTGGGCTTATCTTCGCAGCTTGCGTATGACAGAAATATGAGGAAGAACCTGAAATCTCTTTCCACTGTCCCCATACAGAGCACAATGATCTCTGTCAGAAAGACACAGCATCTCATAAAAGCTTTCAGGGAGAGGAGAGGAGGCCAAACATGTATCTGAATATCCTAAAGTGTGTTACAATGAAGGCTTTTAAAGGCATCCTGAAGTTAAAGCTACCAAACATTGGAGAGAGCTAAGACTGCAGGATACACATTACTGAGGAAATGGCCAGGTCCACTTAGAGTGAGTTTGTTGGGAGCATCAGTCATTTTAATGAAAGCACAAATGCTGACAACTGGCAAATCAGTTCAAGAATTTTGCAATGCACATATTTGAAACCGGATGTAAGATGCAATCATGAGGGCTCTTTGTGGAACTGAAGTACGGCATACACTTGCTATGCGGGAGTCTGTTGTTTCACCAGAAGATCAAGTCATGAAATTTTGATTAAATATTAATATAACATATATATGGATGATTGTTCATAATAGTATCTATAACATGCATGTACAAAACAGATAGATGCAGACTTTAAATGCACAAGTGAATCCGCTAAATTAATCCGTTCAGTGTGTGTACAGAAAACAGGAAGCATGTTTTTTAAATTGTGACCGCTGACATAAGGATAACCATTGCAACTTTTTGACATTCTAGGGCTATTTTTGATTGAAGTAATATTAGCAACCGGTGCAGAGACAGTAATAGCAATGGTGGAGAGACAGTTTCAAAATGTTTGTGATTTTCTAGCACCATATTTTGCTGAAGTATGCACATGGCCAATATACAGTATTGGCATGCACATTACTAGCATATTGGCTTTTTATTAGTACTTATAAAGCACATATTCTGCATGACCATATTCTACATCCCTTAAACCTACCCAACGGGCAACATAAACCTAACTACTATACTAACTATTAATAAGCAGTAATTAGGAGTTCATTGAAGCAAAAGTCATATACAGTGGTGTGAAAAGGTTTTTGCCCCCTTCCTGTTTTTTTTTCATTTTTTGCATGAATAGACTGTTTAAGCATCTCAATCGGATTTAAGTCCGGACTTTGATTTGGCCACTCCAAAACCTTAATTTAGTTTTTCTTGAGCCATTCAGAGGTTGACTTGCTGGTGTGTTTGGGATCATTTTTTTGCTGCATAACCCAAGTGTGCTTGAGTTTGAGGTCACAAACTGATGGCCGGACAATCTCCTTCAGGATTTTCTGATAGAGAACAGAATTCATGGTTCCGTCAATTATGACAAATTGTCCAGGTCCTGAAGCTGCAAAGCAAACCCAGATCATCACACTACCACCACCAAGTTTGACTGTTGCTATGATGTTCTTTCTATGAAATGCTGTGTTGGTTTTACACCAAATGTAACGGGACACAAACCTTCCAAAAAGTTAAACTTTTGTCACATCATTCCACAGAATATTTGCCCAAAAGCCTTGGTGATAATCAAGATATTTTTTGGCAAATAAGAGACAAGCCTTTGTGTTCTTTTTGTTCAGCAATGGCTTTTGCCTTGGAACACTCCCATGAATGCCATTTTTGCCCAGTCTCTTTCTTATAGTTGAATCATGAACACTGACCTCAACTGAGGCAAGTGAGGCCTGCAGTTATTTAGATGTTGTTCTGGGTTCTTTTAATGACCTCTTGGATGAGTCGTCGTTGTGCTCTTGGAGTAATTTGGGTTGGCCGGCCACTATGGGAAGGTTCACCATTGGTCCAAGTTTTCTCAAATTGTGGATAATGGCTCTGACCATAGTTCGCTGAAGTCCCAAAGCCTTAGAAATGGCTTCATAATCCTCTCCAGACTGATACATGTCAACTGTTTTTATTCTCATCTGTTCTTGAATTTCTTTAGATCGCGGCATAATTTGTTGCTATTTAAGCATGCTTCACTTTTGTCAGACAGGTTCTATTTAAGTGATTTCTTTATTCAACCGGTCTGGCAGTAATCAGGCCTGGGTGTTTGGCTAGTGAAATTTAACTTCGCTTTCTAAAATAATGTGGTTAATCACAGTTCTTTCATGATTTAACAGAAGGGGGCAATTAATTTTTCACGTAGGGTCACGTAGGTTTGGACAGCTTTTTTCCCTTAATAAAAAAAAATCATCATTTAAAACTGCATTTTGTATTTACTTGCATTATCTTTGTGTAATATTAAATTTGTTTGATGATCTGAAACAAAAGTGTGACAAATATGCAAAAAAAAAAAATAGGAAGGAGGCAAAAACCTTTTCAACACCAGCGTAGGACGTTAAAATAAAGTTGACCACAATAATCTCTTGAGCCACACATTTGGTAGTATTATTATATTAATTTGTTAGTAAAGGTAGTATTTGTAAGAAATACAGCATGGATACACCCCTAACTCCTAAACTTAACAGTCACTGGGAAAACGAAAACGTACAAAGAAAATTGTATGAATTCATATGAATTAGCCATGCACAAAGTTGCAAAATCACCATTAAGAAATAGTCACGGGAAGTTTCCATGGGATGTGGTTTTGGTATACGCACGCTTAAAATAATGGTTACTTAACTTTTGGACAGATTTTGACCACACTTGCAATTGTCTGTACAACAGATTGAATGGGGTGTATCATCGATTTCAGATTTACCTGACTAAGTCACAAAACAAAACAAAAAACCTCTGGTTGTCAAAGTAGGCATTTCCTGGCCTGAATACCTCAAGTATGTACCAGATTATTGTGAAAAGTAATACAAAGTACAATAAAAGGCTAATTGAAGGTGCTTTACTTTACTTTTTTTTCATTCGTTTTGATTTCATCAAGTCAACACAAAATTGCTTTTTGTAGAAATATTTATTGCAGAGGAGGTATTTTTATGTACATGCTATCACAATATTACACAATATAAATCTACCAAATATCTCCATATGTGTATGCTATAAGCTTGTCATAGAGCATTTAATATAACAAGGACATAATACAGTGGGTAGGGCACAGTTTCACTCACTATACAACTTGTAACAGTCCAATAAAGATCAAAGATTATTTTTTAAGTTCTATCAAGGGCAGTGAAACATCAGTCTTACTAATTTCTCATTATCATGCAGAAGCAACGAGAGTTAGAGCTAAGACAATACCGCATTAGTAGTAGGAGTGTCCCCCCAACACGTGCCAGTGCTGGGACACACGTGGGGCCCAAGTAAACTAGATAAATAACCAAAATCAAGTCATAAATAGATAAATTATCACTTCTGTAAACTCCAAAAACTGAACTAAACATTGCACTAAGACAATGTAATAGGCAAGGTCACCATTAACATTAACAGGTCATGAGTTGAGTGCGTATATCATACTACATAGAGATCAACTGAGGACCTGCAGATGGGTAAAACTTGTAAACTAGAGGGATGCACTACGATACAACAACCATTCCCAGAAACATTCTCTATGTAACAAAGTTGGTCAATTTTACACATCCATTTAGGCATACATTAAGAACAGACTCTAGAAAGTCTTCTGTTCTTACAGGAGTATGAGATGACTAGACAGTTAAGGAGCAGTTGAACTATGGGTTGCTGAACGTTCACTTTAGTTAACCTAGAAATACATGTGCACATATCCTGATGGGAATAGCAGAAATCTTGGCTTGTAAATTCTGAGTAGGTTACATAAATCTGGGAAGTGGCGATTCTCGCTTGATTACTGCTTTGTAGCCAATAAAGTACTACCTGGGTCATTCCTACTTGACAATACATTTTGTATAAAACTCATAATGTTCTTTATTTTTTATGTTATTTTATTGCAGTATCACAATTAAATTAACATGGAATGCATTTCAATTATTATTATTTTTAAACTCCCCAGATACTATCCACTTCTACACTGAAAAAAATGGTAACCTAAAAACAGTAACATCTAAACTAACTGGTTTGATTCAAGTCTTTAAAAATATTATTTAACATCATTGAACCAACCTATATTACATTATACCGACAAAACTAATTTTGAGGAGTTAAATCAGGTAGAAACCACACTTTAAGGTAAAAATTACTACTTTTCACAGAGTAAAATGAAAAAACAAGCAATTTATAGAAAAATATTCCATGTGCTTCTTAATTTTTCTTATTCCTCAAATAAAAAAAATTCAAACAGTTGCATTTATTATATTGTTTGTAATATTGTTCTAATTGGTATAGGTCAAATTTAATGTCACTTTTGTAATGTCACTAAAAGCCAGGTCATCATCGCCAGTGAGTATTAGCAATAGACCTGATGAAACATCTGTGATGTTTTGTGGTATTAGTTGATTTATCTTACTTTAAAACATTCTATGCTGTTTGAATTTGGTATTATAATATCAGCATTGTACAATGATTTCTGTTCTTTTCATATAAATTCCACTGAGCAAATAATCAAGTTAATTTTAATTAAAGTTTAGTGATAATTAATCATGTCAAGTCTGACCAGAACATATTTCTGAAAGTCTGGTGAATGTATTAAAGAAAAAAATAAAATACTGCAGAACAGGAATGACCCATCTGTGTAAATATTAGCACGGGGAGATACTTTTATATGAGTTTTATAAGTTAAATTGTGATCCAGAGGTCATTAGTAAATTTACCCCACTGTGGAGAAATGGGAATGTGACATCATTTGATTTTTACAGAATGTCAAGAATTATATATTTATGTAATCTTTTTTTTTTTTAGCTATAATATATATACATGGTAAAACCATTTATTCTGTATTCTTGCTGATTCATATTGTGCACATACAAAACACAAGAATCTATCAACACGTTTAAAAACCATTCAGTTACTGTAGAATTGGGTCAAAATAGTTCACAATTTCAATATGTTGATATTTATATGAAGATTTCATTACTAGGCATCATCCTGTACAAGAGTTCATGCCTCGTGTGTTGTCACACCATTACCTTGACATAATTACCAATGACCATGTGCTGAGAAGGCATACAACATATGTTAACATTCCAACAGTAATTTAGATACATTGTTGAATTCACATCAGTGGTCACTGGGGATGTTTTAGAACGTTCTTCTAAGAAATTGTTAAATTTTCCAAAAAAATCATTAAGGTAAGAGCAATATTTTTATTTGTAAACTGATGTAACCATCATAAAATGTTAAAGGATACCAGATACATGTTAAAGAAATTGAGGCTTGGGTTAGAATTTGATATGAGATAGACTGGAATTTGATATTTCATACATTGTCATGAGTATTCTAATCGTAAAAGTCAAAAAGGAAAGACATTAGTGGCAGATGATTGTGCCCTACGCCGAGAGAAACAATATCTATGGTCCCATGAATTGAGTAGTAGACTTTTTTTTTTCATAGCATACCCCATTCGAAAAGCATTTACAATTTTGCAGCATTACTAATATATAAACTAAACTTAATTTCTTTTCAAAAATAAGATGCTGATTTTCATCAAGTGTTTCATTAAGTATTTGTAACATGGGCTATGACAAAGATTTCACATCTCCCAATACAAAGTAAGACTGGTACAGGACTATTTAAATAGGCACATTCAGGATAATATATCAGCAAATTTGGAAGCATTGGAAATGTTACATTTTTTTTCTAGCTTTTTTTCTAGTCAAGAAAACTAAAAAGGATTGCAGATGATCTCACTGCAGAACGGCATAAAACAGCAAGGCCAAAACACAAACAAGGGCAAATATGAATGGAGCTCTGTCCAGTTTTCCGTTTGTCTTTCTAAGCATGTTCTTTATTAAAGTGCTACAGGCTAATTTTCTAGCAGCCGCATGAATTCGGCTCACTGTACAAATGTAGTGTCTCTATTATGCTGCTGAGGTTTGAGTTCTCAGATTTATTGGATTTTACCTCTATCTTTGGCAAATATAAATTTTTACTCAAACCAGACCGTAATGTATTTAACGAAAGAATACAAGGAAATGGATCAGGCTTACTCCATGACATTTCATGCATGGTCCACACCTTCCTATGTAACAGGAACTTGTACAATCTTTTGTGGAAGCCACAGTCAAGGAGAGGCTACAGATGCAGCTGCTATGAGAGTTCAAACGTTAATTGTTAATAAGGATGCATGTAGTGCATATAGGCATCTTGTTTACATTGCACATAAAGAGTTGCATAATTGTAAACTACCGTTTCTATTTAAAGGTTCAACCAATACTTTAAAATCTGGAATGCCTGGTGAGTTGTTGCATTTTTGTTTTTTGTCTGTTTTTTTTTATAAAAAAAAAACACAAAGGGAAAACAAAAGGTTGAAGAGAAAGGCAGCTTGTGCGACATGTTGATTTTTTTTCTCCAAATCACCATAAATAAGTTTTTATTCCATGGTGTATTTATGAAAGAAAAAGCACATATAATGAGGACTAACTAACGGTTCACTCAGGTAAAGTGTCATGCCTTTTTTGTTGATCCCTGGTCACCAACGTCCCAAGGGCAGACATCTGACATTTTTACACCACTAGTAACTCTGCCTTTAGAATTCAAACTTTTCTGTTTGCCAGTGGATGAACTGGTGCTCTGGTTGACTTCTTTACTAGTTGCTGCGTCTTCAAAATCCCAAGGGCATACCTCTGCTTCCTTGCTTTTGGCTAATGCAACATTTGGGCTTTTTTGTTTTTCCATTAAGACAATTTCTTGACTACTATCAACATCCCATGGACAAACCTCAGCCAGTTTAGACTGGCTGACAGGTCTTTCTTTCGTTTTGCCAGAGGTTAACTTGTCTTTTGCGTTTGATTTCATTTTGTCATCATCAGGGCCCTTTGTGTTCTCCCTTTCCATCTCTGATATTCTGACAGGAGAAATTCCCTTCTTTATAGCATGGGTCTCCTTTGTTTTAGAAACCTGAGAAGAACAAGGGTTTTTTTCAGAGATGGGACCTGACACAGTCTCAAAGTCCCATGGACACACTTCTACTTTAGAGGGTGGCTGTAGTGAGCTGCCCATGGATTTAGTAGGCTCAGAGAGAACACTCTTTGCTTTGCCCTCTGTAGGTGTATCCTTGACCTTGACTTCAGTAGGCGAGGAGCTTATTTTCCCTTTGATCTCAGTTGGTGTGGTGTCCTTTCTTTGTCTGCTCTGATCAGGGGAGCAATCCGAGTCCCTTGGCTTGCTCGCCACTTCTTCAAAATCCCAAGGACAGACCTCAGCTTTTAGAACCTTGACAACTTCTCCTGATGCCTGGGATTGGGACATAGCAGGCTTACTACTGGAGTGAGGTTTTGGCCCCATTGCCTGACCATGGTCCTCATTTCCTTCCTCCCATGGACATATGTCTGTTCTGTCAGCAACTTTCTGGATTGGATGTCTGGCCACAGAGGGTGACTGCTCTGTGCCTTTCTGCTTTTGCTGTTGTGACTTTGTTGCCTTGTTGCTACTTCCATGGACTGTGGTGGTCTGCTCGGGGGCAATGGACACATGTTTCTGCACCTTGTTTTCGGAGGGGGTTGGCAAGTCCTCCAATTCCCAAGGGCACACTTCTGAGAGGTCATACAGGTCTTTCCCCTTGGCTGTTTCTGAGCAAATTGAGGGCTGGCTTCCGCTCATCTGTGGCTTCATTATACCTGTTTTGGCAGCTGTCTGCTTGTACTCCACTGACTGACTGACAATCATCTTTGGATGACCCTCTTTCTCTTCAGCTTCAGCTGAGGTCTTGGCATCCTTGTTCTTTTGATTAGCTTTTTTTGTTGGATCCTCCACTGCTTGGGCCTTTCCTGTTAGACCAAGAGTTTTCTCTTTGGCACTGGCAATAACGCTTAGAGATTTCTGCAGCATGGATGTTCTAGGGTGAATAGGTTTCTTATCCGCTGTCAGGTTGTGAGCGCTAGCTGACTTACACACCAAGGGAACTGACTCTGTTGACTCGCTGGCTGCATCAATCTTCTCAGAGGACTTTTTGACCAGCTTCTTGCCCATTAGGGTTTCGAGAAGGGAGCCTTCTGTATTTGCGACTTCCATCTTGTCAGTTATTGAACTGCTGGAATCCTCACTGTGGTCCCGGACATGGTCATAACTGCTATGGGACTTTTTAAGGGAGAAAACTTTGCTCTTCAAGGATTCATCTTTGGCAGGCTTAACAGAGTGTGTGGGTTCAAAAGGGTTCTTTCTCAGGACACAGATACTGTTGCGATTACTCCCATGTTCACCCAGGTCCTTGTCCTCACGGCTACACTGGCGGCCCATTGTCTCTGGAATCTCAGTGATGCGGCGCATGAGGGAGCGACCTAGGCCTTTTTTGGAGCTGCGCTTCTTCTGCAGGTGAGGATTGTTGGCCAGCATCTTTTTCCTCTTATAAATCTCCAGCTGGGAGTAGAGCTTCTTCAGCTCTTCCTGTGGATTTGAAGAGAAAATGGGTCATTAACTCACAACATATGTCTAGATGTAAAAGCGTAAAAATGAAATGACTCTAGTTACAGTGAAGCAGACACTCTATTGCACAGAAAACATGCAGAACTAGTCATGATATGCAACTAAAGACAGTGCCTCGAAGACGTTAGACCAAACCAACATGCTGTTTACACTAATTAGAGACAGGACAGTCTGGGACGGTGTCAAATATGAAAATGTTATGTTTTATTGTTAGGTCTGAAACAGCCTCTGAAGCAATTCAAATCATTTCGTACAGCTGTGTCTTGAAGTTATCAACGGAAATTATACCAAGAGCAGAACTTTATCCCATTAACAAAATGCCCTTCATATGAATACAATTTGGGTCTTCGGTGAGAGACTTCTTCAGCTCTAACAAGCAAACAAAAACCTCTGCTCACGTTGGTACTTTTTTCCCAAAGACTGTCGCAAGACCTTACGCCACAGCCATTAATAGAACTTAGCTGGCCCATTTCCTCTGGTGTCTGCAATAAAAAACTGCCATGGCTCAGTATGTTTGTCAGTTATAGGACAAGGGGTCAAGAGATATTTGCAGATTATGACATTTCAGTTATTTGCTAAGACATGAGAGAGTCAAGGAGAAAAGGAAGCCTGAAAGAAAGCACGGCACCTACTCGAATGTCCTCTCGGTCCAGACTGTGCTCACTCCAGGCGGACGTGATGCTGCTATTCAGGTATGACCCAGACCGCCCCATGTCCAATTCATCTTCATAGGCCTCTGTAGCAATGTCATCCCTTAGATGTGTACCCGCAAACAAAAACTGTGGGAAAGACATGAGTGCTTAAGAGATTCTTTAAAATTTGATTTTAGCTAACAAATTATTCAGAGGATGAAAGATGATTGCTGGGTTTACCTTTGGCACAAGCAGTAACCCCAAAGTGACAGTCACTGTCAAGTGTGCATGAGCAAAGAATAGCATCAACATCCAGTCTGGGTGCAGTTCAGGGGCAAGAGTGAACCTGTGGAAAAATGAATAATCATCTACAGCTTTTACTTTGTTTTTGGCAATAGGCTGAAAAAAACATTGCATGTTTACATGGTCACCTACTGTACCTAAAAAAAACAGGATTTTTACTAAATGAAACCTACTAAGTGAGTGATTTAAAAGGCTAAACTCATCTTTGCTAAACTCAAGCCACATGAACAGCACTCCTGAGGCACACATGAACTGCACAAGTAAAGCCCCATTCACAATGACTGAGTTTAAATCGATTTCTAGTAGATCCCAGTATGGACGTCGATTGATGCTCAAAAGTTAACTCTGACATTACCATATAG
Organism: Sinocyclocheilus anophthalmus; assembly: GCA_018155175.1. NCBI lineage: Eukaryota > Metazoa > Chordata > Actinopteri > Cypriniformes > Cyprinidae > Sinocyclocheilus > Sinocyclocheilus anophthalmus. The sequence goes on along the minus strand of JADLZN010009533.1, from coordinate 481,683 downwards.
CTAAGCTAACACTTCAGTACTCTATATCCTTTGATTCTCTTGGTTGAACTAACATTTTAGTGAGATGGATGTGTTTCCTATCACTGTTTTTACACTACCGAACAAAAGTGTATTTATGGCTACCTGTCATCTTTAAATGAACATTTTTCATATGAGTTTGTCGCAATTGCATTGAGGTACAGTGTTATTCATAAAGAATACAGGGTGTGTCTCAATCAGCTCACTTGTTTACTAGTCAGGGCACAGATCAGGAAGTCAGCCATTTTAAGGGCTGTCTCAATTGCAAAATCCTTCCAGGGCACTGGCACATTCGCTTCCTGAAAAATCCCACAATGCACCACAAAAACCAGGGAGCTTCATGCTCGATAACTATTCTCTGTTATCGGAAATTATGTCACATTTCTGAAGTGCGGAACTAAATGCATGAGTCAACTCAACAAATATACTGTAATGACACACAATAGATGACTTGAAAAGCCAAACCATTTTTTTATATGCCTGCATAAACACACATCTGGTAGTTTAACATTTATAATTAATATTCGTCTGAAATGTTGTAAGGATATGTAACAGAACAGTGTGTTTAAAGAGCATAAAAATATCAAAAATATACTGGTCCTGCCAGTGGTGATGCTCTACAACGTTGTATGTAGTCATATCGTCGGACATTGAGTAATCACTGTTCTAATGTGTAGTGAGCCAGGGTCCTTGCAAGTGCCTGGATTTGTACACAATATACCGATTTCTGAACTTTGGAGCTAGGGAGCAGTTTGAGATGCACCCACATCGTTGCCTCAATCTGTGAAGGTAGAACTTCACAGTCTTCACCTTCACCATGTTTGCAATGAGGTTTGCAGCTTTGTTGCTTCCAGCTCTTTTAATCTGGTTGGAAATTGATGGTCCCTCTGAGATGACAGATGCACTGCTACATGGAATAGCATGGACATGTCCGTTCATATCCGTCGCAGAAAATAAGGTTGTTAATTGTTGTTACATCACCTTCTGAGATTCCTGAGGTAAGCTAGAAAGGACCTGTGTATGCTGAAACAATGCACTAACACTCCCACAATGCACTAATTACTTTTTTATGATGAAAGGACTTGGGTGCTATTACACCAAAATACAGATAGTTAAGTAACACTATCCCATGGCTCTGTACTGTGATTAATTACTGTAGAAACAGTGGAAATAGCAGCAAGTGATGCAGCCCTTCTAAAAATCACATGCCCTGCCTTTGAAGTCAACTGCCTTTATCTTGTATAAGAGTTCAAGTCCCTGCCTGAATGAGTGCCTCATTACTGCTGAAGATATTCATATGCTCCACAACCCTAAACCGACTCTTTAGAAGGCAGTGTCAGTCCATCGGGCATGGGAAGCTGAGCTTCCTCAAAAATGTATTCAAAATTAACAAAAGAACTAAAAAGCGATAAAATTGTTCAAATAGCTCAGGAGGGGTTTAACCACTGCCCAAATGCCAGAGCTGATAGCTTAATCAAAAATATCAATACTAAACTGAATTGATATTCGAATTATGTCATGTCATTGGTTTCTGTCAAAAGTGTGCCTGAAAGGGCAAAAGGGATAATAATAAATAAGATAAAACCTTTCAAACCTAGTGAGCTAACTGTATCATTTTAGTGCAATAATGCAACAGGCGAAGAGAGACTGTATATTTTGCCAAGTATCCAAATTAGTTCTGATTATTAAAGGATCTCAAAGCAAATGAACAAATTTCAATTTCATCAAAGCTTGAAGAAATCCTAACCTCTGAATTATATGAATGATTTTTTGGCGGATTTTCCATTAATAAAACAGATTGACGCTTTTTAAGACTCAATGATCCCATCATAGTGGTTAACATCCCATTGGAAATGGAGATTTTCAAAGAATAGCAGCTTATATTTAGATCAGATTTTCACATAAATCATATTACTTGGAATATAGAGCACAAGCCATATATACTATATATATATTTTATGGTGCTTTTGTATCGTCTTGAACTTACAAGCCTCAGTCCCCATTCATTGTAATAATGTGTAAGTTATTTATATCTGTATGCAGTTGAAACCAGATGTGGATGGGGCTTAAGACAGAAGTTTGTCCAACTATATAAAAAGTCAATTTTAAATGTAAGTCTGTTTCTTTACAGTAAACATAAAACAATTGTGTCTTGTATAATTCATAAAAGTAATTTATTACAACATTTCTGTAAATATCTAACAATAATACTAAATGGTAAATAAAACATCTTTAGTAGAGAATACTTGCATGTGGGACGGGTGGGAGATGTTCACACCACATTGGAGAACAATGAGGAAGTCCTTGGTGGCATTCACTCACCTTATAATGTGGAAAATGGCAGATAGGATGAGCTCATTGTGCAATGCGATGGCCATGTAGCGTGGCTCATGAAACGCTGAGGGGACGGTCCTCACCGCATAACACAGATACACACCCCACAGGAGGAACAGGAACTCAGCTGTTTGAGAGAGGTAGTATAGAGTTAACACCCAACTGACTAGTACCTGGGACCTACCAGTTCCCAGACCGTCCATAGAATAATTTGGCTGTCAAAACTTTGTACCACAATATTTTACATTTACTTTAGGTCATTTAGCAGCGCTTTTATCCAAAGCGACTTACAAATGAGGACACAACTAACAACCAAGAGCAAACAATAATAATTCAAATGACAAGTCTAGGGTATCCTAAACGCGTACACGTAGCAAGGTGGTATATATAGGATATATACTATATAATATATAGATATACTTAATTTATATATATATATATATAATATTTACACACACACCCCACACACACAAAGAAAAACGAGTAGATAGAAAAAATAGAAAGCTAGTGTTTGTTTTTTGTTTTTTTTTTAAATAAAAAGAAATAAAAAATAAAAAATTAATAAAAAAGAAATAAAATAACGAAAGTGTTAAGAAAAAAAAAGTTTTAGAGGGTCAAATAAAGGTGGAACAGATGTGTTTTTAGTTTTTTCTTGAAGATGGTTAAGGACTCAGCTGCTCAGATTGATTTGGGCAGGTCATTCCACCAGGAGGAAGCAGTTAATGAAAAAGTCTGTGAAAGTGATTTTCAATAATTTTTTTTCAATATAGCGCTAGATTGAAATTACTAGAATTATAGAGAAAAAAGACATTCAATAAATGCAATAAAAGCCATCTAGATTGCTTATATTCTCTGGACACTGCTTGAAAGACAATTGCAAATGAAGCTGTGGAAGGTAGTCCAAAGTTGTATAGTTCCCCATCCCCTATTGGCACATCTTACACAATATTAGCCAGTCAGCTGGCCTGACATCAATAAACATGTGTTCCCCAGTGAAAATCTGTCATCATCGATGTGACGCTTACTGGTCCAGTTGTTAGATTGGGCACATTCCAATCTGCCATGCTTGAGAATACGACATTGGGATAAACATTTGTGCAGAATTAGATTCGTCACAGCCCAACTGATGCTTCCTGTGAGATTCACTATGTGTCTGCAATTAGTGCCAAGGCAGCCTTGATTCATCACTTGCTTGGCTTGTATTACGAACATCATGACATGTAATGGTTTACCACGGTTGTTATGTTTTGATTAGCATACTCTACTCTTACAATGTATGCAGTAAATAGTATTTACACTGTGCAGAGTGTTTTTGTTTTGTATGAAAAGCATATCTGAATGGCATATGACATCTGTCAAAATTAGTAGTATACACAACAGAGCACAGTGTATAGAATATTGTATCCCATATTGCAATGCTTTTGACTTGGCCTTCTATTTCCAATATCCACCCCATTCAAATAAGATAACAATAAAAAAAGGTAGTATGTTTTTTTATCGCCAACCTCTTTACCAAAGAATTGCTTGACTGCTTTGTCACTACCCATCACTCATTTCATTAATACACCAATGTCATCTGGAATTGTACCATCTAAGCTTAAAGGGTTAGTTCACCCAAAATGAAAATTAGCCGATAAATTATTCACCCTCAGTGCATCCTAGGTGTATATGACTTTCTTATTTCAGATGAATCCAGTCGGAGTTACTGTATATAAAAAATTGTCTTCAAGTTGTTTAATGCCAGTCCGCGGGTGTTGCATTGCTTCAGTCCAAAAGAAGTGAAATAAAAAGCACCCATCCATAAAATAAAAGTGTCTCACACGGCTCCGGGGGGTAAACAAAGTCCTCCTGTAGCGAACCGATGCATTAAACGATGCGACTGGCATTAAACAGCTTGAAAGATCAAATAATCTTTATTTTTTTTATATTCTTTAATATTTTTAATATACTCCGACTGGATTCTTCTGAAAGAAGGAAGTCATATACACCTAGGATGCATTGAGGGAGAGTAATTTATGGGCTAATTTTAATTTATGGGTGAACTAACCCTTTAAAGGGTCTATGCATGCGATTTCAATTTTGCCTTTCCGCTTTGGAGGTTACCAGCTCTTGGTGCATAAGACGAACTGTTAAGTTGCAAAGACTAAAGTTTCAAATCCAAAGATATATTCTTTATTAAAGTTAAGAGTCAACCATGCCTAAATGGCTCGTTCTAACATGCCCCCACATTTCTACGTCACGATGTGGGAAGATTTGCATAGCGCCGCCCAAATGTTCATGCAAAGAAAGAAGGCATTACTTTTATTCTTGCTTTAGTATTGTTGCTGCCGCCATGTCGTTAAGGCGCTGTGTTTTGTTGTGAAAGCAAACTACTTTGTTTGGCTTTCCAAAAGAGGACAATATCCACTTCGTCATGCCTAGGGCTGATCCATGCTGGTCGCTGAGGAATACATCCTTCCTGCTGTGGATCGCCAGATCGGCTTTCACAGTGGACGAAGCGGAGTCCAACCTGGGGTCGTCACATGTGGTTGCCGCAAGCCCCCCGGCCGCGCCGTTCTCAAGCCCGCACGCCTCCGCTCACTCTAGCCCGCCGCCGCTCACTCAAGCCGGCCTCCACTCACTCTAGCCCGCTGTGTGTGACGCTGTGTTTCTTTGTGAAAGCGAAACTACTTTGTTTGGTCTTCCAAAAGAGGACACGACTAGAAATCAGTGGTTAAGTTGTATTTACAACACTATTCCAGAACAGATCAACCTAAATATTCAGATGTGTCCAGCGCATTTTACGGAGGACTGTTTCCTCAACCTGGGAGAGTAGCCTACAATGTCGGCTGTTCTGACTCACAGACTGCAAGTACGTTTTTTATATTTAAAGAATTTGCCACTGACGATTCAAACAAGTTTTGAGCAGTGTAGATTAGCTCTTGTTGTTTGTCGTTTCTCCGATCATGAATGCAGACATGGTTTTATGTTTACGTGGCGCGATGCAACGCAACACGTAAAAAGACATTACAAGTCATTATAATCCGTAATTATGTCCCCACTGGATACAACAAATGTTTATAATGGGTTTTAATGTTTTTGCCTCGTCGCTCCGGCCGGGACAAGGCATCACAATATGGTAAGGGGTGTAACATTTCCATCACACGCTTGAGGTATTCGGCCAATCACAACACACTAGATAGCTGGCCAATCAGAACAAAAACACACCTCACTTTCCGACGATGAAATCGACGCGTGTCAGAAAGGCGGGGCATAGAAGAGAAACAATAAATGTACAGTATGTGGAAACTAATGTGTTTTTTTTACCTTAAACTGCATAAACACCTTTCATTACACCAAATACACAAACTAATGTTTTTTTTAGCAACATCATATGACCCCTTTAAGATTGCTGCTGTAACCCTAAGTAGCTACATGCCTATTTTGAACTTCTCTTTTCTCTCTAAGATATTAAAAAAAGTTGTGGCCTCCCAGTTACAGACCTATTTAACAGCACACAACCTCTATGAGCTACACAGTACTGAAACAGCCCTGGTTAAGGTTCTTAATGATCTCCTTCTAGCTTCTGATTCTGGCGCTCTTAGCACTCTCCTTCTGTTAGACCTCAGCTCAGCTTTGACACTGTTTGTCATAAGATACTCCTGTCATGGCTTTCAGCAACTGGAAATTCTGCCACGGATTTTGACTGGTTTTCCTCTTATCTGACAGGGACGCAACAATTTGTTATATACCATAAGCACAAATCATCCACCAAATCCATCAGTTCTGGTGTACTTCAAGGTTCTCTCTTGGGGCCTCTTCTTTTCACTATTATTGTTACCAATTGGACAAATAATCAAATGCTAATATTTTAACTTCCACTGTTATGCTGATGACATTCAGATTTATTTTAGCACACCTTCCACTTCAGTGTTTCTTCCACCTACATTAACAACTTGCATCAAGGAACTCAAGCTTAGACTGGAGTCAAATTACCTTGTATTTAACGCCGTTAAAATGTAGATAATACTGATTAGCTCTGTTGTCTCTAAACTATCCGGTCAACTGATAGATTTGGATGGTGATTTGATGATGCCCTCCACAACAGTTCAAAATCATGGTGTTCTCATTGATTCCACACTTTCATTAAATGATCACATTGGTAAACTGGTAAAGACAGCTTTTCTTCACCTACGTAATATATCTCGTATTCGATCCTCTCTCTACATCTCAACTAGATTACTTTAATTCACTTCTTTATGGCCTTTCAGCTAAAAATATCAAGTGATTCCAATATGTTCGAAACTCTGCAGCACTCACACAAGAACGAGCACATTACTCCAATCCTCTACCACCTTCATTGGCTTCCTGTTTCCATGCGTATAAACGTCAAGGTACTAATTCTCACTTACAAAGCTCTCCATAACCTTGGTCCTACATATTTATCTGACTTACTTCAGCCTTATGCTCCTGTTCACTCCTTACAGATCTTCTAGTGTGGGATTGTTAGTCACCCCTAAGTTTAGTTTGGTGACTATGGGAGCCAGGTCTTTCAGTGTTGTGGCTCCCAGGTTGTGGAATGCTCTTCCTCAAGAAATTAATCAAGCATCCTCACTTCTCTCTTTCAAAAACATGTGTTTTTCTCTGATCAGTTCTCGGTCTGTAAAATGTACCTTGTTATGGATATGTTATTTATTTGAGCACAGTTAAAAAAAAGAAAAAAAAGAAGCCTATTAAGATTTTTCAATGACAGACTTCCTTTGAATAGCAACATAAAAGAGCTGTACACTTTAGAATACTTATCTACCCTTTTCTTTAACGCGGAAGTATGCCTATGGGCAAGACTTCTGGTTCATTAGCCGCTATAGGGAAATACCGAGAAAAATAACAATGTGCAGTAAACGGTAAAAATGTTTGCATTATAAACCAGTGTGTTCGTAATTAAGACAACACATTCAAATAATATGGTAAGACACACCAATTTTCAATATCAAGCAGCAAAATGAGCGGTTCTGTACAGCTAAAAATAGCTGGACACGGATGAGACCGGAAGTCTGACCCATAGAATTTACAAATGGCCGCACCCAATTTTACGGCAAGAAAAGGGTGGATAGAATACCTATTATTGAAATATTTAACGAATCACTTCAGTGCTGTCAAAATTAGCGCGTAGCAATTATTATTATTAGTTTTTTTTCAGTTTAACGCGTTAAAAATATTTAACGCAATTAACGCAGCTAGGGTTGGCCACCCCACTCACAAATGCTGCTTCAGTCGCTTTTTTTCCTGACAAGAATTTAGTTTATTTAGACCCAGAATGTTTTTATGTCCACATTAAACAGGAGTCTTTTCAGATGCGCACTCCAACTTCACCTCAGCACCAGGTGCTAGTCAAACGAGCAGGTGACGAGGGAGTTTCAGTAGAAAAACAGTGAACTGCTGTCAGATGAGATGTTTCAGGCCGTATGTCAGTAAAAACTAATTTTCCTGTCCTGTCAGCCGTTATACTGTGTACGTAGCACAGTACAAATGCAGTGGCGCGTGCTGTATAATTTCATATTAAATCGCAAATTAAAATACGAGCATGCAATGTTGTAGTTATGTCGTCAGTTAAGTCATGGAGTTACCAAAATGGAGATTAACGCTGCCTTAAAACTGGGCATGCATGTAATATATTTTATACGAGTCACATTTAACAACTATTTTCTGAAATGCAGTGGTTTTCAAAACTGTCCTGCGATGTGTGATTAGGTTTTTTTTTTTCGATTGACAGCACTACATGTTAACACTTAAATACAGGTGTGAATGTATGCCATGTATTACATCTATTTTTGTAATTACACATTTGTAATGAAGTAATGATTTTGTTCATTTAAAATATATTAACTTTAAATGTAATATTGAATAACACACTTCTTCAAAGTACAATAAAAGAGTACCCTTTTTAAGTACACTTTATTGGTCTTTTATTTCATAATTCATATTATCTGCAAGCACATTTTTTTTCAAATGTACATTTAAGATTTGAAGTACACTGAAAGTGCACATTCAATACACTTAAGCGAACTTATTTTTCACAAGGGGTGTGCAATTTTTAATAAGAAGTGTGTCGTTCATAGAAAAAGTGAAAAAGTAAAAAGTGGTTGCAGAAAAAATGGAATATATTACATTGATTTTTTGGACTACATTTATGGTGCCTTCTTGCAATTTTTGGGGCTTGACAGCCCTAATATACATTCACTTTCATTATATGGAAAAGAGCAGTGGGAACATTCTGCTAAATACTGCTTTTTGTGTTCCATTGAGGAAATAAAGTCACATGGGTTTAGATTGACAGAAAGGTGAGTGAATGACCCAGAAGTTCTTGTGTCAATTATTCCTTTAAACAGTGCCTTGATGAGATTCTCTGTACTTTGTTTAATTAAATAAGTGTCCATATTTGGAAGCATTTCATCCAGACTGTTTGATTCCAATAGTAATTTATTACAGCCTGTGCTCATTAAAATGCCAAAAACTCATACAAAAAGCTCCTAGGTAACAAGTTCACTCACCCACAGCAATCATGTAGTCCCAGCGGTCCAGCAGACACATGCTGAACTGTAGCCGATCAGTGGTGAGGCCCACATTGATGAGCGCGAGATGTCTGTTTGGATTCTGACAAACAGCGGCGGTCCAGGCTATTGCGAACCATAACACAATCAGCAGGATGACACACAGTAGACGCAACACTCTCCAGCTGGTCATGTAGGGAATCCGTTGGGCTGTACGTGACAAGAACACCTTGAGAACCCTGGAAAACAGTGACAACAACCATTGTATCATTATCACTTCCGTATTGGAACTGATGTGGGATTGGATCAGAAAAAAAGCGGGCAAGTTATTACATTTTTTATTAGTATATTTTGTTAAACTATTAAAAAACTGACGGATTGCACATGAATGTGCATTAAGAAATAAAGGTCAATTTTGATTTCATTAGACATATTAATATATACATTCTTCTCTTTGGATGTGGACCAATTTTTGGTAATCAAACAAACGTATAAATGGCCATAGCCTGCAGAGTCTCTTCATTATCACCATTTGTCTTTATGTCACATTGATAAAGTGTAGCCCTTTAATGAGTGTATAGTAAAAAAATAAATAAATCTTAATTTTCACCCCAGTTAAGTATCATCCCATTTCTGTCCAGATCCGAAGAGAATTCATTAATTTCTGTTGCCTTAATTACGAATGCCATTAAGACTTTTTGGCATTTTCAGCATATATCATACCATCAAGCCCACATTTTCTTCTGTGCACGCTCTGTGCAAGATTCTCCTTCATCCTATTCTTCTGGAGACCAGATTTTGTTGTCCAAACCATTCAATAAAATCTAATACATTGTGGCCATTTTGGTCTAAGTACCTCCTGTTATTTGTTTTCCCACAATGATTTTAAGCAGGCATTTTAGCGCGTAGCTTAACAATGTAGTGAATCATTTTTAAAACGTACTTTACCCCAGATGAACTAGCTCTGGAACATACAGCTCTGACACTTTATAGGACGCTTACTTTAATTGGAAATTAGAGGTAATACAAACTTTAACTGTGCTTAAAAGGGTTTCACGGCAGTTGAATCACGAGAGGCTAATGCTGCAAGGTCTCACAGGAAATGAAGTCCACATAAGAGTAAAAAGGTGCATTAGAGAGCCGCTCTAGATATGCTGACCTTCTTTTAGCATCCAAAGCCTAAATTGAATAATAGTCTGTTTGAATATGAAATGTAATAGGGATAACAAAGCTAAAGTGTAGTGTGTATGTAGGCCTATTTCATGACTATTGTTTGTCTGGAGCAGCATATCTATTTCTCAGAGGCATCAATCTCAAAACTATCATGGATTGCAATGTGTCATTCTCCGCTCACATAAACCATTCTCAATATCTCATTCTAGCCAATCCTAGGATTAAGATTTTTATCAATCAAAATAATTAATGATCACTAAGACTGTGACCAACATAACAACACTGTAAGTTCTACAGGTATCTGGAAGAGTGACTTTTATAATGTAATAAAAATTGTACCTGTAGAGTTTGAGGGTGACCGTTCCATAGACTGTGGCAAATCCGAGCAGGACAACCCTCGCCGGTCATGATACAGCGGAAAACACTCGGCTGGAAGTACAGAATCACCACCTGGAAGACAATAAGCAAGTGCTCAAATGGAATATGCATTTATTTGAATAACTAGATATCTATTTATTCAGATAAGATGATACTTGGTATGAGACCCCTGCTGTTTTGTCCTTGACTGACGGTCACAGGATAAAAAAAATAATTTTATTTATAAATGCAATACTACTAGAAAACTGCCTGATGTGATTAAATCATTCCTTTTTTTTTAAGTAAAGGTAATTTAGATCCTACCTATGTTACATAAAAATAATGCGAGTGACTAAATGGAAATCACATTTAATAATGCCTGGGGAAGAGAAGACACTATCAATCAAATTAATTACAGTATGCTGATTATTCGGCCCTATATATATATAATAATATATATCATATATATATATATATATATATAGACATATATATATATATATATATATAATAGATATATATAAGCTATTAGGTCTGTCTGTTACGTGTTAATGCATGCAATTAATTTACCAATCACTCTTTAAATAATTTAACGCAGTTAATGCAAAATTACTGAAGCACAATTTATATTCTAACCCTTTAACCCGATTTTGCTCCTCTGCTTGCGATCAGATCATTTTAAGCTACTAAATTCCGGGAAAGTTTTCAGTCCAATGATCCAAGTAAGCGAATGCATTCAAACAATCCGTCAAAACAGCACTAATATAAAGGAAACAAGGCTGATTACATCAGAGATTGCAGAGAAAACAGAGACTCGCGTTGCGTTTTCAGTGAATTATTCATTCCTGTGTGTTTCGCTTTAAAACACGAGCTCTGTCATATTCTGTGATTGTCTCTGAAGAGCGCTAGCCCTCACATGTCACACGCGCTCATCGTGCTGTGTGAAGTACAGACTGAACGGATTGTCAACACATCCCACCGCTGTATGGCCAGATGAGATGCCACCTACGTTTTCTCAACTGGATAACCAGTCTCACTAGTAAAGTTCTGATGGATGAAGACTGCAATCAAGGTAAAGAAGATTGCGGTGGCGTACAGGAGTTGTACAGTACAGTAAGCACGCGTGAGTCCGTAATAATAATGCGTGTATGAGTGCTCTTGATGCACTGATCGCACATTGTATTTATGCACAGGCACAGATATTTCCATACATTCACATTGTTTCCACACACATTCACGGATGTTTTGATTTGTCATGTTTATTTTGCTGTGTTTAGTTATACTGAATGGATCCGTGTACTGTAGTAGATATATGCAGTCAGCAGGCGGTTGGTTTAGGGATTTTTTGGCATCTCCATGTTGTCCTGTTCGGTATCGCAACTTGACTTCTTTAAAATGTAAAAAAGCTATTTGCTGTTGCACTGTACAACATACTATACATGTTATATATTATATATTAGTTATTATTATATTATATATATATTATATATATATATATATTAAGCTTATTTTTTTTCTTTCATATGTGCCTTTATGGGCTCCTTATATCATTTGGTTCTTTGGTGTCCTTTTGGAGTCCTTTTTTGGAAAGACATCTACATTTATCCTGAGAAAAGCTTGCAGAAAATAGAGATTTTTGAGAATCACCCTTCAATTTTTTGGTTTACTTTACTGGATATAGCAAATTATGACAAAATAAACATTTGAAACAATATAAATGGTCTATGCTTAATTTCATGAAATGTGCGATTAATCACAGAAAAAGGGTTTGTGCTTAATCTGATTAAAAATGTGTATCTATTTACGCCCTTAATATATATATAATATATATTATATATACAAATATATATTTCTAATGCTGAGAAAAGCCTTGAATATTATGTATTTAATAAAGCCGTTTTAGATATAATGTCTGCACATTATTTGTGGTGAAGAAAGGAATGGAATGGTCCAATCAGAGTGGTTCAGATTAGTAAGTGCTGAAAATTCCAGAGTTTTTGTTAAGTGTGCACAATCACTGATTGAATTCTTTTCTTTGCGCCGTGAAATTCACTCCTCATAAAACACAAAGTTCAGGATTGTACGTAAATAAAATATTCATTTTGTAGCTTCAGTAATTATAACGGGAGTTTTTGCATAACTTGTGCAAGACAAGACTTCTGTGAAGCCAGAACCAGAAATATTTGATAAAGCACTGGATAGCTGGCCAATAAGAGCACACCTCACTTTTCAGAACGATGAGCTTTGTAAAAATTGACGGCGGGGCATAGAGGAGAAACGATAATATACAGTATGTGGAAAATAATGTGTTTTTGTGTATTCTTTTTAGCAACATCTTATGACCCCTATAATTTGCACAAGGAATCAATTAACAGCTAACATCCCATCAACAGCTTTTTTTTTTTTTTTTGGTTGGTTGGTTTGTTTCTGGGAACACCTGAAGGTACATAAATTAGAAATTCACTTTTTGCTCATCACTCTATCCAGATTTACGTCAAGCCTCAAACCTATTACTAAATGCAAACAATCTCTATGATGTGTCTGAGATGTGCGCTTTCTTTGATCTATCCATTCATCATCCTTAACTGTCAAAGTTCTCCAAACAAACCCGCCAAATGCCAAGGAATCTAACAGAGAATTCCAGAACATCATTGTAGTTCCGTTGCATCCACAGAGAGAAAGAGAGAGAGACACTAAATGTGAACTGTAATTGAAGCAGAATCTCACAGCTGTGCCGCCCCCTCTGTCCCCGGCGTGCTGGCCTCCGCTCAATCTCTCTATGTGCAAACAACGATGTGACGCTCTGTGTGTAATCTAATAAGAACAGTCTGCTCACTTCTCAGGAAGCTCTATTATTGGATTGATTATGGAAAAATGATTCTGAGCAGATGAATTGCTCCAGCACAGACTCTTCTGTCATAATTAAGTTGTAATAAAGACAGAGGCACATCCGTAGGCGGGCTACTGCAGACCCCCACAGCTCTCTAACACACTTTTACAGCTACCACACAAATCTTAAAGGCTGACATGATCGAAGAGTGAAGTCACACATCATCAAATATTTATTCTGCTATTTAAAGTCAACATGAGAATCGGTCTGGCGTTGATAACTCATTTAGCGTTGTGCAGTGTGACATTTTGGAAGTACAACAGGATATTCTTTAAGGAAAAAATAAGGGTGGGTCTTTATTTTACCCATCAGTAATTAGATAAGATAAAGGCAACAATCAATCAAGTTTTTTTGTTTGTTTTGTTAAAGAAAACACATAATAATAACTCATCTTGTGCTTCTCAGTTACACATTCATCCTTAAACAGCTTAGAAAGTGACTTTGAGTGGTTTGTCAGTTTAAATCCTTCAATAGTCATTCAATTGCCCTTTCATAGATAAGTGCTTTCATAGACAATATAATATATAAAACCACAAAACCTTTTATTAACTCTTATAAATATATGGAAGTTATTTTCAAAGCATTGTGTCACTGTAGCTCCTTTGATCCCAAGTCTTTCCATTGCATTTACTCAAGTCACCAGCAGATGTCCTCTGTGTTTCGAGCACAGCGAATCATTTTGTGAACTAAATGGTTGAACTGATTCAAAGTACAGTTCATTTTGTGAAGCAAATGGTGGAACTGATTCAAAGCATTCAAAGCTTTGGTCCTCCCATCAGAACAGCAGCTCCTTATCCATTGTCAGTACTATTTTATGAAGCAGTCAAAGAGGCAAGGCAGGGCAAATTGTATTTATAGAACACAAGTTTAACACAACCGTAGTTGATCCAAAGTGCTTTAAATTATAAATACAAATAAAAAATAAAAAAATTCAGAATTTTTTATAAGACAAAAAGAGGGTAGAAAAAAAAGACATAAGAAAAAAGACATAGATAAAAACAAGTATCAAAACCAATCAAGATGTATATTCATAGAACACCAACTATTCAAAGTACATACACAGCATCACTCAAATCCTAGAGAGTAAAAATAAGTCTTTAAACTGGATTTAAAAGCATCCAGTGATAGAGAGGCCTTAATGTTCAAAGATAGACTGTTCCAGAGCTTTGAGGTAACTACAGATAAAGCTTGATCACCTTTTGATTTACAACGAGAATGAGGGACAGATAAAAGTAACTGATCACAAGATCTTAACGACCTAGAGCCTGCGTATGGCCTAATAAGAGCACAAATATAATCCGGGGCAGAATTATGCAATGCTATGTATGCGAAAAGAAGGATCTTAAAGACGAATCAAAATTTTATAGGGAGCCAATGCAATGAGGCAAGGACAGGGGAGATATGATCCCATTTCTTTGTTCCTGTTAACAATCTGGCTGCTGCATTTTGAAGCATCTGTAACTGAGACAGTGTAGATTGAGGTAGGCCAATGTGCAGAGAGTTACAGTAATCCAATCAAAGGGACATTAGTGCATATAGGACAATTTCGAGGTCTTTACTAGAAAGAAAGTATTTCACTTTTGCCACCGATCTGAGTTGAAAAAAAAAAAAAAAAGCAACACTTTACAAATGCATTTACATGCTTGTCAAATTGGAGAAAAGGATAAAAATGGACTCCAAGATTTTTTTGCATGATTGTGTAGGTTATTACTTAAGAAACCTAACTGTGTTCTAATGGATTTGTTAGTAACAGCAGGACCTAGTAGAAGCACTTCGGTTTTATTTTCATTCAGTTGCAGAATGTTATTTGCCATCCAGGTCTTGACTTCATTAAGGAAGGAAAAGAGATTATCTAATAAAAAGTCATTTCCTTGCTTGATTGGAAGATACAATTGAAGGTCGTCAGCGTAACAATGATAATTTATGTTATATTTCTGGAGTATTGAGCCTAAAGAGAGCATGTAGAGGGAAAACAAAAGAGGGCCAAGAATGAATCCCTGTGGAACACCGCAATGTATAGGTGCAGGGGGTGAAGGAAATGACCCGATATTTACAGAAAAAGTCCTCCCCTTTAAGTATGAGGCAAACCACTGTAAAACTAGGCCCTGAACTCTAACAAAACACTCAAGTTGTTTCAGAAAAACATCGTAATCAACAGTATCAAATGTGGCACTCAATTCTAAAAGTATCAGGATAGGACCCCGAATCAATGGACAGCAGAATGCCATTTGTAACCTTCAGCAATGCTGCTTCAGTGCTATGCAGCACTCTAAAACCAGATTGAAATGGGTCTAGAATATTAAAAGTATCCAGGTATGAAGTAAACTGTCAGAGTGCAACTTTTTTCAAAACCTCTGAAATGAATGAGAGTTTAAAGATTGGCCAAAAGTGGTTATGGTTATGATTGTGTCTAAAACCTCTCGAAACAGACAAACAGGTAATACATCTAATTGACAAGATGTGAGTTTCATCTAAGAAATTATTTTGAGTAATTGAGTATTTGCCAAAAATATAACTTTTTATATTAAAAACAAAGCCCAGCCCTGAAAAGTAACACAAAAGTAACATAACACATTACATAAAAAGTAATTCAGTAATGCAATTGGTTACTTTTTTTTATTACGAAGAAACACAATATTGTAATGCATTACTTTTAAAATAACTTTCTCCAAACCAGTTTATGTGCATATTTCTTGTGATAAATGCTCATTACCCTATGTCACCAAAGTGTGCTCTTGGAGAAGGACTCCAAGGGCTTAGGGCTCCAACAAATAAAAAAAGATGTTTCTCAAAGGCACAGAGGCAAAAATTACAAATGTAAGAGTCCAAGAGAGGGTGGAGATTGGATGTGAAAAGCTAAACTCTGGTAAATGTAATGACCCATTTAAATGCAATTTTAGTGAAAATGAAGTGACGTGTGGCCAAGTATGGTGACCCATAGTCGGAATTTGTGCTCTGCATCTAACCCATCCAAGTGCACACACTCAGTAGTGAACACACACACACACACACCATGAACATACACCCAGAGCAGTGGTAGAAGTGTGTGTGTGTGTGTGTGTTTGTGCTTGTCAGGGGAGCATCCAGTTGGCCAGCTCTTAATTAGAACTGGGAGTACCACACGCCTCCAGCAGAACTCTCAACAGTTTTAACCAGTCACTCACAAACCATGCAAAACTAACACTTTACACCTCCTCATAAATATTCTATGCAGAGTAAACAGCACTCCTATCAAGAAATACTTCATTGTCAGCATAATATTCATCTCAAGTAAAGTGATATCACTGTTGAAAGATATGAAACCTGTACCCTATCAGCAATATCTATAATGTACTACAGTGGTGACTAGAACTGCAGTGTTTCAAAGGCCTGTATTGTGTCACAACGCAATTCATAACACAAGTATGCACTGCATCTCAGCGTTGTTGCCTTTTCAGGTCAGCTAATGTGAAGCAGCAGTTTGAAGAGAAACTTGCTGAGCAAGTGAAAGTTAGTTAAACTGTCAACGGGTATAATAACCTGAATAGCACATTCAATGTAGTGACACAGTGATTTGAAGGCAACTCTATCGCCCCCTTCAGCAGTGAAGTTTGTATCTGCCAGACCAATAAAAGAAAGCACACTAAATCTGTGTTTGACGGGACTACACACTAGCAACTCATTAGGCAAGTCTGCATTTGTGTTCTAAAAGTATATTTTGAGTATGCATTGTGTTTTTAGGAAACAGCTTTATTACATCAAGGTACAGTTTCACACCCAAAAGATGAAAATTCTGTCATTAATTACTCACCCTTATGTCATTCCAAACCCGTAAGACCTTCGTTCATCTTCAGAACACAAATTAAGATATTAAGCTCAAATTAAGCTCAAAAAGTATTCTCATAGCTTTCGCAAAACTGAAGTTGAGCCACTGATGTCACATGGACTGTTTTACCGATGTCCTTGCAACATTTCTGAACCTGGAAACATTACTGTTGCGTTGCTATCTATGCAGGCTCTGAGAGCTCTCACATTTCATCAAAAATATCTTAATTTGTGTTCCAAAGATGAACGAAGGTCTTACGGATTTGGAACAACATGAGGGTGAGTAATTAATGACAAAATTTTCATTTTGGGGTGAACTAACCCTTTAAAGACTCTTGCATTCATGCATAGTGCATATTGTGTAGTATATACTACATACTGTATACTTTTAAATTGTATATGAAACAGTACACAGTCTGCAACAATACACATTTTAAACACAGTATGGTACAATATTGTCACATAACATCCAGCAGTATACAATTTGCATTCTGTCAAAGTATGGACTGCGTTTGATGAAGAACTTTTTGATCATCAATTTAATGCTTAATAAAATATGTATCAGTGTAGTATGAAAATAAACAGTATATACTATAGTACATTTCCATGTTGTCATTGTCATGTGACCTACTGTACGAGGCCAAGTTGCTGGTCCTTTCTGTAAATATTAATTTATGACTCAGTCATATATAATATATTATATATAATCATATATATATATAAAAAATATAATATATATCTATATCACTGTATATATATATATATATATATATAGATATATATATATCATATATATATATATATATATTATTCTCATTTTTACGTTTTATTCCAAAGAACAAAACAGTCTTTGAACTCTTTTAATGACTTGTGTTTCATGGGACTTGTACCCGAGCACTTTGCATCACAAGTGTAATGCTGTACCAGGTGAGCTACCAAACAAGTTTACTACAACAGTTATGATGCAAACATAAAATTAATTAATTTACAAAGCATGCGCTACTGTATTACTGTTTAAGTCTTAACATAGTATTGTGCAAGGAACTGCACAAAAATAAGTCTTTATTAATCAATAATATGCCCTCATAATCATAAGTTAATGTGAACAAGTATACCAAGTTGTTTGGTGTTTTACTGCCTCTAGTGTTAATTTCAACTGGAAACTGCAGTGAATTTTTCATGTATACGTATGTTTTTTGGACAAAAATGTAGGTAGAGGCACATTTTTTCAATTAACCTACTGTATGTTGCTCATGGGATAATAAATCAGATACACACTTAAGAATATTGCAAGAAATATACATCATCTGAGTGTTTTGCCTACTTTTTCATTATACTGCATATTTGGATATATCACTAATTTGATGCTTACAGCAACCCTATATTGTAGGGTAAGTCAGCATATTAAATATTTGGTACTGGAGAAGTTATCACAATATTTTGCATTTTTAATCCAGTTTTGTGTAAAAATGTTTCAGCATTTCAAAATGTCAAGTGATGAAATGATACTACTGTTATGAGCAAACGTTTATCCAGTAAAAAGAATGTTTATTCAATGTTATCTGGTCTAAAACTAACATTACTATAATGTTTGCCAAATTATAAAATGTAATTTTCCCTTAGCGTTCGCAACAACGTTTTTAAAACATTTAAAAAACTAGACATTTTGAATGTTCAGAGAACATTGAGAAACAACATTTTCATAACTTAATGGGAATGTTAGCACAACGTTCTTTTGTTTTGTTAGCAGGGACTTCTGATTTATTTGTCACACTGCAAATTGAAGGTCAAGTAAAGCAAATTGCATTCTGGGAAGCATTACAGCAGTGCACTCTGGTAGTATAAAGCACATATTTGCAAATAGTAGTAGGTCATCCAAGAGCTCCATTTGTACAGAAAATTCACACATTGTGCACAGTACAAATAAATATAAAAACTGTAAAAGTAGTATGTTACCATCATCCTCTGCATGCCACTCACAGCTAAGATTAACCTTATGCATAATGGACTTTCATTGATGACCAGTTGAAAGTTGAACCACATGTACAACAGTCAAAGATCAATGAGAATTAATGTAACCTGACCTCTGTTTGTGTGTGTGTGTGTGTGTCGGCACCAGAGCCCCATGCAAAAACATGAAAGACAAATAAGAACAAACATCTGAGGCTGCGTAATTATCAGTGTGTTGCATATGTGCCACGACCCCCCTTTTGGGACCGTTCGTGTTAATCCGATTAGCAGAAGCATTAATGGTCGTCCCACAGCAGTGGAAAAAGATTCAGGCACGTGGTTATTTTGGCTCACTAGCTCTGAGTCAGACGAGGGATGTGGGGGGTTGGGGGGAGCAGAGAGGAGCCGACGGAAGTCAACGTTGCCCGGATCGGTGAGGCGAGACTGTATTTTGCATGCTGCAGGGAAGTCTCATCGCACTCGGAGCGTTACAAAACACACAGCGCTTCAAGTGGCTGATTCCTCAGAGGGGTTGAGAACACAAACAAAATGCAGTTGCTGTGGCAAGAGACGACGGAGAGCCAGATGGTAAGCAGGATGAGAAAAAACACTGAAGCAAACTGATATCACTAAACCTTTTTAAGACTTTACATGATATTTGATTTTACGCTGTAATCAGTGGTGGAGATAGAGTTTTATACATGGGGTGGCCAAGGCTAATTCATTGGGTCCCTATACCATTACAGAAAATCAGTGAATGACTCCAACCTGGCATAAAAAAGCATGAATAAATCCAACGATTGCAGATTACTTAACATTATATATATACATTAGATATACATTCCTACTGTAACTTCCAATGTTAGTCTGTTGGAACTTATTTCTCTTATTTCTATCATCTGATTAACCAGTGGTTGGAGCAAAAGATCTAACATAAACTTATACAGTGACTTTGGTAAATGTTGTTCAGGAAACCTAAAACTTTAACTTACTTCAAACAGGGCTGCCAACTTTTGAGTTCAGACTGGAGTGAGGATTATTTAGGAATTCAGTTATTTTTTCTAAATTTTTCTAAACTCTACTATACAGGGAACCATTTGTTAAGGTTAAAAGTAACAATTGATTTGTATACAAGTTCATATTAGACAATTTTTATAACAACGTTATATATATATTCATTTTTATTAATTATAATAAAAAAAGAGTAATTATATGAGTAAAGATATAATAAATGTCATTTTTGCATAATTCTCCTCTCTAATGTACATTTTTCTCACTAATTAGTTGGACACTGAATGGATTTTCTTAGGTTATGACAATATTTTCAAGCTGCTGTCTTTCCGCAGTTGAAACACTCATTGAGTGATTACATGAGACTATACATTTAGTAAGTTGTATTGTATCTTTCAACATATCCTTGGATGTTCATTCATGTTTATTTCATGCTAATTAGAATGCACTCCTGCTTCACTTAAACTGAGGCAAAGCGGGAGCGCACGTGAACCGTCACGGCACTAAAAAGCTCCTAAACTGTATTTATCGTTTCAAATTCTTAATAAAACTAACAGAATTTGAATGCTGAAACTCGTATCAAAAGTAACCTGCTCTGTCTTGTCTGTCAGCATGTTGTCTGTGTCCTCTTTGCTCTGCGATGTTTTTAAGAAAAGACCACATACGTGAGAGTTAGCAGAAGCTGGAAGGTACTCCGGATGAGATGAACCACGATGCGGCACACCAGATGTGTTGCGTCCTTGATTTTGATGCTAAAACAAATGCTTCTTTCAGTATGATTAAACAAAGAAAATTAAATAGTAGCATACTAAATTTTGGGGTGGCATCCAGAGTGGCCAAACGGATGTCAGTGCCACCCTGGACACCCCTCTGGCTCCGCTACTGTCTGTAATGACTTAAAATGGTGATTTTTTTTTTTCAATCAAAAGAACCATTTTTACAACCAAATATTCATTGTTGCCAAGTTGACTCAAAATAAAATAAGTACAGTAACATAATTAAAATATTCCAGGCACACAAAGAGGTAAATATATATTTTATATCACTAATCAAAATTATACTGAATACCCTGAATACATCGTTATAATTATTAAATATTGGAAATATAATGCTACTTATATTTCAAAAATGTAATCGCTCAGGACATCAAGGCGTCTACTGTAACACTACAACACCTTAAAACTACAAAAACAACATTTTAAAAAACACCCTCCAAAAACTCACTCTTGATGTGAAGGGGTTTAGCTGAATGTCAGGGCAGTACGAAACAAAAAAGAGAAAGAGACAGCTCTGACATTTCCACAGTTTGCCTGGAGCACTTGCGTCCACTCTAAATATTAGTGATGAGAGAAACTTAATGACGAGACCTTCCCTTTTCCCAGAAAAACTGAATCTTATCGAGAGAAAGAGAAAGAAAAAGAAAGAGAGAGAGAAAGAAAGAAAGAAAGAAAGAAAGAAAGAAAGAAAGAAAGAAAGAAAGAAAGAAAGAAAGAGTTGCACAGAGAAGCAGCTGACGCATGTCTCGTCTTTGGGGATTTGACAGAGCTCTCATGCATCAGAGAATCATGCTGTCGGGTCACACCTGCAGCTCACACATGCACTGTCAGCACTCACTCATTTCATGTTACTACATATTCATGAATCAGTGCATCTAAAAGACCTATAACAGCTTAACAAAAACTATAGCATTGATATTTTTTTTTATTATGATAGGACAGTATGCAGACAGGAAGCAAAGTAGGAGAGAAAAGGGGACGGGATCGGGAAAGGTCCGCAAGCCGGAACTCAAACTTGGGATGCCTGAAGCACAACAATGCTATATGTCGGCATGCTACCCACGAGGATTTCTACATCGACAACATTGAATTTTAATTGAATTTTTTTTTCTTCCACCACAAAATGGTTAAAAATCATTTTTTTGCCATTACCATCTTTTCACCTTTTCGCTGACCCTTAGATTTACACAGTAGGTCTTGCAGCTACACCTTCTATATAAGCCTTCTATGTGTAAATTACCTCTGGTTATGACTGGCTAACCACCGGGTGTAGGTGTGGCCAAAATTGTATCTAAGCAATTCTACTGTATATTACAATAAGTGTATACACTACCATGTTAAGTCGCTTGTGATCGCCAAGAGTGCCTTTATTTTTTATCAAAACTATTGTAAAAACAGTAATATTGTGAAACACTATTACAATTTAAAAAGATGTAATTTATTCTTGTGATCGCAAAATAAAATTTTCAGCAGTCTTCAATATTTCAATGTTGAAAACATTTGTGCTGCTTAATATTTTTGTGGAAATATGATGGATAGACTATACTATAGACTAAAAAGGTATAAGTCGGCTCTGAGTGCCATTTCGTCAGAATTTTTCTCCTTCTGCGCGAAGGTCATCTCCCCGCTGACTCTGAAAAAGCAAGAAGCCGAAAGGAAGAAGCTCAAATCCTGCTGCTCGCCATAGAAAAGCAGTGGAGGATCGCCTCTAGCAAGTGCTTCCCCTGCAGCCATCGGGCAAATTTTCTGCAAATTTCAAATGTCACGTCTTGAGTGTGACTAATATAGGGAACCCCTGCATGACAGGTACGGTGAGTGTGTTGCTTGCCTAGGTAGCGCTCACGTTGAGGCTGCATTCACCGGGACAGAGAGCTCTCATTGCAAGAGCATGAGTCTTGCCCTGTTTCGCTCGTGGATTGCCTTTTTTCATGAAGGCGGTCCTCCCCGGTCTGCTCTCCCGTTTCTTCCCTCCCAGGAGCCTAGGAGCAAGAAACAGCGGGGCAACGGGATTCAACCATCGGGCTCGAATGAACTCACGCCGGCACAGGTCCCGCGTGCTTCACTCTCCCCGCAACGCATTTACACACCTGTTTATTTCACATGTGAGGATTAGTGCCCCTCGTTGGCTGCGAGCAGCTTGATCTACTTCTGCGGGTCTGAGGAGGAAGTTGTCAATGATGACTCCATGTCACTGAGCTTCAGATGCTGAAGAGTGGGTGTGTTCTGACGAAGACCCTGACACCCTGGGCCCCCTCCGGACCAACCCCAGCCTAAATCTAAACCTGAGCTTCAGCAGCACCCTCGGACAGCTAGACGTTACCCGTTTCCTAAGACCCACATACTCAAAAGAGCTCTTCTCCTCTTCCCACTACCACAAAGGTCAGTTCCCCGCCTCCTTGTGATGACCTGTCACTCAAAAAACTCAGACCACTTGCCGTCTGGCTACAGGCTTGGAAAGACATTCAGGATGTGTCAAGCTGGGTTCTAAAAACCATAGAACGGGGTTACTTGTTCCAGTTTGCCCGCAGGCCACCTCACTTCAGAGCTATTATCCAAACCTCGGTACTCAGCTACTCTCACTGAGAGCAGTTCACATGCTTGGGAGATTGAACCAAGGAGCGGACATGCTGTCCAGGGGCAATGTAGCACCAGGAGAATGGAGACTATATCCCCAAATGGTTCAGACGATCTGGTCTGTCTTCGGGATGGCAGAGAACAGAATACATCTTTCACTGCCCAATTTACTTCTCAAAGCAATGAGATGCCTTGGCCCAGGAGTGTGACTAATACCATTTTGGAGACTAGAGCCACCTCTACAAGATGCCTCTATGCCCTTAAATGGTCAGTCTTTTCTGACCGGTGTGCAGCACAGAATGAGGACTTGTTTTCTTGTGAAGTGTCCCACCGTTTTACCTTTCGTAAGAGTTGCTGGATAACTCATGTCTTGAGTTTGGGCCTAACGACTGTAGAATTGTCCTCAAACTGAGACACGGCTATATGCCAAAAGTGCTCTCCACTCCATTCAGAGCACAGGTCATTACCCTCCTGGCTGTTCCCAATTCAGAGGATAAACAGGGCCCAATCCACTCTGCCTCATCTCGTTTCGACACTCAGAGCAGCTCTTTGTATGCTTCGGAGGCCGCTCTAAAGGGCTGCCAGTTACGAAGAAGAGACTCTCTCACTGGATAGTGGATGCTATAGTCCTGGCGTATGCCTCAGTGGGCTTACAGTGTCCTATAGGAGTGAGGGCCCACTCCACCAGGGGAATGGCCTCCTTCTGGTATTTGTCCAGCGGGATTTATATTGATGATATCTGTGCGGTTCTGTCATTGCTGTCCACCTTTACCAGATTTTATAACTTGGACATCCCTGCCCTCTAGGCATGGATTTCGTCCGCTTAATTTATCCAATCCCCTCTGTAAGTGGAGAAGGTTCTGTTGGCTTGGGTCTCATAATTAGCTCATGTTTGTTCGGATCCCTCAGTATGAGCGCTCCGGGGTAGAGCTCACAGAGTGGCTTCATTCTGCACTTGCTTATTTCTTGGCACTATTGGATGTGTTCCCCATAGCATGCAATACAACGGGAGAGACCCTTCGAAAGGGAATGCTCCCATTACTAACGTAACCTTGGTTCCCTGAGATAAGGGAACGAGCGTTGCATAGCCTGCCGTGTTATAAGGATGCACAGGGGACCGTGGTTACAGTAGTTTGAAATATTATTTTTTTCTAAGTCTTTATTGTCCTATCTCATCAATTTAATGTGTTCTTGCTGAATGAAAATATTAATACAGAATATATCACAAATTCAATATAATACAGCAAAATATATCATGAATTCAAATCAAATTTTTATATTTTAAATAACCATGTGGTAATTTGGTTAATTTATTAAATTAAATTGCAAATAAAAATATATTTGTAGTTCAATAGTTAAGTTAATCTAAAATTTCAAGAATTTTATTTTAGAATTTGAATTTGTAGCATAATTATCAAAAAAAAAAAAAACTGACCCGTCCCTATAAGGCATGAATTCACAAATATGTAAAGCTTATGATTTGATAAATGTAGTTATCAATTCTTCTTTTAAATCCCATGTATTACTTGACCTGTACAATTGTTCTTATCATTTTAGGGTTGTCATGGCAACAAAGCTTTCTGTCTTCACAGAAAGGGTTAGTAAAGGTATTAAGCAAATTGTTTTGAAACTATTTGAATATTCTAATAATAAATTAATGTTAATAAATATTAAAGTGCCTCACTGCAACACAGAATTTGGCTTTTTTTTTGTTTAAATTAATTTTGTAATAATCAACATGACAGGTCTTCTTGACAGATCTTGTGACAGAACTTGTATTAAACATATAATATTGCTTTAATTTCAGATGCTCTCAAGATTCACAGTTGGGTGAATACTGAAAATGTGAATATGTAAATGTGGACATTATATGTGTTCATGTGACATCACTACTATTGTCAGAATGTCCTCTTAAAACATACAGTACATACATACATACATACTATAGGTCTTCAATCCCAGTTCACATGAGCGCTGCCCGAATGCCATACATATAAAATTGATCTGTCTCTTTCATTCCCTTGTTTTTAAACTCTAAATTAATCATTAGTGCTAAGTGCTGGGAATTAAGTAATATTCCTGCTTGTTCAGGAAGATGGGGTGGGTAATTTGAGTGAAAGTTTGCATTGCATTTTGAGTATAAAATATTGTTATGAAGGCTATTAGCAAGATTTTAATTATGCAATAAAGCAATTTTTATTAATACAGTTACAGCTAAAGTATTTTTTTTAAATACAACAGGGTCTCAAGTGCCTTATTGTTTTTACAATATATGCTTACAATACATATAAAACGTAAAACAATGAAGGACTATTGTTTTTAGAACAGATTTATGTTATTATGTTATTTTATAAATTAATAAGCAATTTTGCGTCCACTAACAGATGATAATGTTATGTTTATTCTAAATGTGCGCTGCAGTCAGTGGTGTATAAAGTGCCTGAAAGCCATACTCAAGTACAGAGTAAAAGTAAAAGTAAAAGTAAACAGTAAAAGTACAGATATCTTGCCAGAAAATTACTTTGGTAGAAGTTGAAGTCACCGTTTAGAATATTACTTGAGTAAAAGTCTTAAAGTATGTGATACTTATTGTACTCAAGTACAAAAACGTATTTTTTAAAATCTTAAATGTACTTAACTATTGAAAGTAAAAGTACAAGTAAATGCAAAATGGAAAAGCAAATAAATATATATAAAAAATGTTCATACGCTTGAGTAGTAAGATTGTGTTCAGTTTTAACTCTTTCTTTCATTTTATATTTTTGGATTTTTGGAATAAGAAGCACTTCATCTGGTACTTAGTGTCTTTCATTCCAACATAAGAAAAAGTTTCTGGAATCTGCATCTGAAATTTTAGCTGTATCTACACAGTTTTTAAAGGTGTCAAATAATCGATCTAATTTTTCCTTTCTCTTTGGAGGGATTTAAAAGATAGGTGGCATAAAAAAGATCGGTAAACGTTGAAAGACTAAAGTTCTCAAATCCAAAGATATTCTTTAGAAAAGTTAGACGTCAACAATGCCCTCCCTTATTTAAACGGCTCATCTAGCAACGCACCACATATATAGTTCCGATTGTGGAAGATTTGCTAACCCGCACAAATGTTCACGCAACGAAAGAAGGGTAACTTTTATTTCGCGGTGTCATTCGTGGTTGCCACCGCCGCCCCAGGTCCGTGAAAAAGATTCTGGTGTCCCCCCCCCCTCATTGTGAAAGCGAAATACTTTGTGTGGGTGGAGATGATCCAGCTGGTAAGCGCCTGAGGAAATACACTAAACTCTCAAATGGCGATCCACTGCTGTTTTCACTGTGGACTAAGCGGAGTCCAGCCCGGGGTCGTAACATTTGGTTGCCGCAAGCCCGCCGGCCGCGCACGTTCTCAAGCCCGCTCCGCTCACTCTAGGAACTACTTTGTTTGGCCTTCCAAAAGCAGACACCCAACTAGAAATCAGTGATTAAGTTGTAGTTACAACACTGTTCCAGAACACTTCAAACCAAAAATTCAGATGTGTGCAGCACATTTTATAACAGACTGTTTCCTGATCCTGGTAGAGTAACTACAATGCCGGCAGTTCTGACTCAAAGACTGTAAGTACATTTTCATTTAAAGGATGCCACTGATGATCCAAATGCGAGTTTTGAGCAGTGTAGAGAAGCGTTTGTATGTAGTTTGTCATTTCTCCGATCACAAATGCAGACATGGTTTTAGGTTTACACGGCACGATGCAACGCAACACATAAAAAAACAGTATAAGTCATTATAATCCGTAATTATATGTCTACATGTACAAACAAATGCCTCGTTTGTAATGGGTTTTTAATGTTTTTGTCTCGTCGCTCCGGCAGACAGGGCATCACAGTATGGTAGGGCGTAACATTTCCATCACACGCTTGAGGTATTAGGCCAATCACAACACACTGGATAGCTAGCCAATAAGAGCACACCTCGCACTTTTCAGACCGATGAGTTTTGTAAAAATCGACGTGTTTCAGAAAAGGCGGGGCATAGAGGAGAAGAAAACAATAATGTACAGTATCTGGAAAATTATGTGTTTTTTGAACCTTAAAACCGCATAAACACATTTCATTACACCAAAATACACAAAATAATGTTCTTTTTAGCAACATCATATGACCCCTTTAATATATATCAGAGGGGACATGGATGCATTTAACCTGCTGTTACAGATGCATAAATAGGCCTAATGTTTTTTTTTTTTTTAACATAAAACGTTGAATACTGATGTTTGAAATAATTTAAAACATGAAAAAATTTGTCGAAATGTGAAATTAAAACCACCAGTAAGTGACAGCAAGTGACTGTTAATGAGTGAGTCATTGAGATTCAACCGATTTATTCAAACAACTGATTCATTCAGAAACAAAACATTAGACTGTTAATGAGTGAATCGCATTTTTAATGAAAAACCGTAGATGTTGCTTACCTTTCAACACAGGACAAATCTCTAACATGGGTCATGAATTTAACTTAAAACAAATGACAAATTTCTTAATCCTCTTGTGAAAAAAATTGCACTTTAGCATACCTTTAAAAAGATCTTAGTAAAATCCCTGTTAGTTTAGTTTTTTTTTGAACACACAAGTGCGTTTAGAACTATTTCAGATGTAATTTCATAATTAATTATATTGCCTTTGAAATATGGTGTACTGTTGAATGTACGGACAAGGGATTATGGTAAACTATAAAGAGAACCCCCCCCCAACATTAATTTTATTGAACTTCTATTGCAATTATTTAAATATATTTTAAATTACATATTTGTAATGATGAAGTTTGAATTTAGTATTTAAAATGTATTAACTTTAAAAGTGCCCGCCCCACCATGAGCCAAAACGCGATATTTTTGTAAAGTTCACTTCTTTAAAGCCCTATGGACACAAATCTTTTAAAAGATTTATGATGATTTAAAATGTACTTTAAAGAAAAACTTTTAAGTGTATTAAAAACAGTCATGAAAGTGTACTCTTATCTAGTCTTAAGTACAATTATTTCATTAATATAATAATATCCGCAAGTGAAGTTTTTTTATATATTTGTTTAAATATCTGATGTACACTACAAGTGCACATTCAATACAACTAAGCACACTTCTTTTGCACAATGGTCGCGGCCACAATATCTTGTAAATTTGAAACAACACCAAAGTGACAGTTTCCCACTTAAACACGACCAAGATTATCTTCTTTTGTATTTGACGGGAAAAGAAAGACATATTTGGATGAATACATGCAGGTGAATAAATGATTAGAGAATTTTTGGATGAACTATTTCTTTTAAAGCAGGAAAATGAAGACACATTTCCTAGAGAAACTGTGTGAGGTGTACTGTCATGCTGTCTGGCTCATCTGTGTCTGTGGCACTACCCTCTGGAGTGTAAACCTGAGAACAGTGTGTTCCTCATCCCTCACGCAACATCCACACAAAAACACACATTCCTCTTCAAAGCTCGCATGGGCATTCACTCACACACACTTCATTACACCCCTTCAGGGGCTCCATCCACTCACAAGCCGATGCCAAAAAAGCATTTATTATTTACCTTTACATAATAGTCCTAGAACATTTATATTAATGCCTCCCGCTTACATTTCTTTTCTTAGCAAGTTTCAACCACCCTGCAGCTCCCTTATTCTTCGTCATTCTCAAAGAAGGCACCCCATTACATAACACGTCGCTTTCTCTGCACATCTTTGAGTCATTGTGTAAGGCGAAGAGAAAGCAGCAGAGTAGGAGTGGACCTGTCAAAGAGTGTTTAAACACATGCTCTCCCCCAAACAAGGCAGAGATTGATAACACTGCAGTCAATCACGACGGCTGAAGAATTCACATAGCCATCGCCATCAGACTCATGTGGCGGCATTCAGAGAAACCCTATTAGTGCTGTCAGTCAAAACTCAAACAAACAGCCGTGATTGCCAGAGGAACACAGGAAACACAGAGAGTGGCAGACAGGAAGTGTAGGCTACAACACGAGAAAAGAGAGGGGCTATGTTTGACAATAGAAATACTACTAATAATTATAGTACTTTTACAGTATTTGCAGTATGCAGGGTGTATACTGTAAACTGGGCTGAGTACTGAAACACACAAGGCAATGCAGTCATCTGAATGAATCAAAAGTACTAAACAATATTTAAGTTATATAAATAATGTTTTTACTGACTGATGACACCCCAAGATATTTAAACAATGTTTATTCATTATTTGTAGCGCCAGCCACACAATAATTGCAATAAGCTTTGTGCTTTGTTACTTTTAATGTAACACAAAGTCTCAGCTTTCAAATTCTGTCAATGTTATCTATATTCAAACAATACGTGTTTTTACGCTGTTTATTGTGACGTGAGATCACTGTATTCGCCTCAAATTTAAGCGCCATGTGAATGAATCATCTTTTCTTCTTTTCTACTAGTTACAACATGAATGAACATCAAAAGGCATGTTGAAAGAAACAGAACAACGAAAGGAATGTCTCATGTCGCCTAATTGATCAATCAGTGTTTCAACCGCAGAAAAAAATGCTAATAATACAGCTTGTGAATAGTCACGTAACACAACTTTTACCTCAGAAAAGCCAACAATATAACTTTGCCAACATTGTTTTATTATTCTCATAAATCAGCCGGTTAACCGAGAGAATGGCTAGTCTCGACAGTCTGTTCTGTGCCATGGGGCTCCCGCAAATAATATTTTATTAGCTTCAGTTTTGAAAATGAGCACTCTGCTGGAGCCACAGTAACAGAAGATAATTAAAATGAAAGAAAGAAAGATAATTAAAATGTTGCAGATGTCGCTGAAACTGTGATCCAGTTGTGATACAGTCTTTTTGACTCGCTAGCTCCCGCAAATTCTCACACGGTGATTTTTTTTCTTTGGCCGCGGCGATGCAGCTTTTGCACTTCTAGGGCAGCTGGGGTTGCAAAAATAACAAATGCGCAAAAGAAATTACATTTCACAAGGGACTCCTTAGTACTTTTTGACATCACTTGACATCACTTCCACCATTCCATACATGTCTTCTGAAAGTAAATCTGTAAATGTTCTGTACTAAGGACATCTATAACAGGTTCAGGAATGAAAGCCAGGCAGCGTTGCTGAGATCGCATGACTCAATCTCTCAAGCGCTCTCGCCTCATCAAGGCAGCGCTTTCACAATGTGCTTTAATAAAGAACTTCCGTTTCCATGGAGCGCTGTGGCTCCAACAGCTGCGCTGTGAAAGCTCGAGCAGATGAAATGACGTCCGAAGCCCTCTATGCAGCTGAATGCTGTTATTTATTACAGTCATGCGTGATCATTAGCTGGCATGTTCCTCATCTCCACCACCACACCAATCTCCACGCACTTCATAACAAAGGCTACGGATCACGCCGTCAGATTGCTCAAAATGACGTTAAATGCTTTCGTGCAAATGTTGAAACATGATTCACAAGTTCCACTATCTTGAGATTGCAATTTAGCAATTCCATGAACTGGACGCAAGATACGACTTGAAGGGCTTGAAGAACTTGTTTTCTTCAATACATGTCAGTAAAAGGATTACCTCAGGTAGTCATACTAAATTGTTTGAATTATTGGGCTTCTCATCTTTGTTTTTATAGGATGATGGAGTAGATACAGGAAATTAGGGGATATTGTATTTTCTATTCAGTTTTATTTATTTATTTATTTATTTATATTGTCAATACAGCCTTATTTGCGTAATTTTACTTTCTATCAATAAATATAAATGTAATCAAATTGAAAAAAATGGATAAAGATTAGCCCAAATTAGGACCAGTTTGTAGTTATTGACAAATTTATATTTCACATTAATTAAAGAAAATATTAGTTTGATCTTTCTTTCTAACATGGTTAGAGTTTAATACTTGATTCTAACAAATGAAGAAAAATCTATAATTTGTGCAAATGAGAAAATTGTTAAAATTGTATTGAATTATTTATCTTCGCATCAGGCTGTCGAAAGAATACAATGTCACTTTTTAATTTAGGTGGCACATTATTTATGTATGTATGTATGTATGTATGTATGTATGTATGTATGTGTCACGACTGCTAAGAAGGGAACAGGAAGGCAAGAGAAGAATCACCAGACAAAGGAAACACGGAACAGAACACACTTTATATACTTGACTTGACGAGGGGATGACAAGACACACCTGGGAGCAATGAACAATTAACATGAGGGAGAAACTAGGTAAGCTAAAACTTTAGCTACTTTCAATTATATAAAACACTATTATATTTTTTAATATAATAGTGTAGCAAATACATGTCTCAAAAAATGCACCTCTAAATATTAAAAAAAGTAATGGGACATGACAGTGGTCCAATTTCATGACATTTAATAAGTGTCTAAACCGCAAAGTGTACAATATAGGTGTTTAGAATAACTAATAAATATATTATATTATTGGTAGACAAGCGTTAAAATGTTATTGGTTTGCTGCTCAAAAGCATGAATGATAAAGCTGATGACTAAGGCAGAGATCAATGAGACAGACAGCTCAAGGTCAGAACATAGACAATCTGCTTATCGATGCTGGATTAGTTTTCGTGGAAACCCACACATATTCCAACAAATTGCCTTATGTTCTTGAAGATGTGGTGAGAAGCGTGTGTAGGTGCGCAATCAATAATACAAGAGGTTCCTGTCCTTCAGACAAGCAGAAGAAACATTGTAAACATTAGATTTTTATGCATGAATATAATGCTAGCCAATCCATTCAATCAATCATTGGGGCTATTCTCGTGTAGCTGCATTAAAAGGTCTTATATTGAGTGGTCTAATGCCTGTTTCCTAGCAGTGACCTTATGCCATCCATCCTTGACCCCCGGGAAGCTTCTAAGCTCTCATTTACCAGATGGACAAATGCAGGATTAGAGAGCGTGTGCACCTTTTTCCCAAAACACCATAAATAATTGAACGCTAGCAGAGGTCAATCCTGGAGCAGGTCTAATTAAGGATGGAGGTGAAGCGTGGAGTCTGGCAGTTTCTGATCCATGAAGGCGAGAACACAACCTCACCAGGTGCATTTGTATGTATGAGTCAAGAAACGCTACTGCAATAGCATGCTGTAGGCGCACAGTAATGGAGGAGCCTGACAGAGCCGGAGGGACGAGGCACAGCCGGAGGAGTGGAGTCCCGAGGCGACGCATGGTTGACGACAGACCAAGGCGGAGCCGGAGGGACGAGGGAGCCCGGTGGAGCCAGTGGACTGATGGGCCATGGCAGAGAGTAGGGAACTAGGAGTCATGGTGGATCCGCTGGGTCAACGGGCCGAGGCAGAGTCTGGGTCTCAGAGCCTGGAGGCGGAGACCAGGGATTCTGCAGCCACTGTGACAATGGAGGATGGAGCTTTCACCGTATTGATGGTGGGCTGAGGGCGAGCAGAGGGGCTGCCAGGCGACAGCGGTGGAGGAGGCAGGAGAGGGTGGGTGGGTGTAAATTTGTGAGCCTTCGGGCTTAACTTGGGACCAGGGGCCCTCTCAGGGCTGGACGTGGGAACAGGAGCCTTCTCTGGGCTAGACATGGGAACAGGAACTTTATCTGGACTAAACTCAGGAACGGGAGGGACATAGTTCACCGACGGAGGAGGAAGGAAAAGGGAGAGGTTGGTAAACAAGTCAATTAAGTTTTCCTCCGCTTTGCATTCTCCCAAATTCCTTTTCAGCTCACCCTCAGCCACGGTGCAGGGGGCGGAGCTCCAATCTACGCTCTCTCTGTCCACGGCTTTCTCCCTCGTGGCGGGCGTTGTAGCTGGCTCTCGCACCTGGTCTGACGATCCGTGAGGCTCCGGCTCCGTGGTGATCCTCAGCTCTGTCACACTCCAATGCGTGGCTCGTCGGTCGCGACGGGCTCTGGCTCTCCGTCAGGGGTGGGCCTAGGCTTGAGCTCCGCGCAGTGGGGAGATGGTGGGCTGGGCTCAGGGTCTGGCCATTTTCCGGATCGGGGGTAGACACTCTCCAGACACCGGATGATCGCTTCCCTCCAGCTCAGTCCAGTGGTGTCTGGGAGGTCGACGGGGTGATGGTAATTTGCCCCCATCCAGAACTATGAGTTCAGCATAGCGTCATCGAACGCCGTTAAAATGGCGAGCTGGCTGAACTCAACCGCATACTCCAATAGGGAAAGGTCATTTCGGGCAAGGGAGGTAAACTTCCAGGTGAGGGGATCCATAGAAACACGGGGAAAACAGAAAACAAACACTGTAAAAAACATGGAAAACAAAAACTGGGGGAAACACGCAAATAACACTGTTTGGGTCCGGTGTTTTGTCACTATTGCCTACGGAAGGGAACGAGGAACGAGTAGCACAGGAGAATCACAATCAACAGTATTTTAATATCCGAAACAGGGAATACATGTAGCACAATGAACGACAGACACCGGACAAAGGAAACACAGAACACTCTTTATATACTTGACCTGACGAGGGGATGACGAGACACACCTGGGAGCAATTAACAATTAACATAAGGGAGAAACTACGGCCCCTTCCACACGGAGACGCATTTAGCTGTATACGCATTAATATTTTTTGAAACCGATATTTTTTTAAATCGGGTCCCAGAGTGGATAAATCTGAAAAAAAAAAAAAAACCTTCACGTTTTCGTGTGGACAGCAAATCCGTATATTTTCTGAAACGATGATGTCATCAGCCCACGTCTCGCCCCTAGTCAGACACTGCTACGTCACGCAACAGCAACAAAAACATGAACACTGAACGATTGTCTTTTTATTAACATTAACACAGATTAATAAATGTATTGTTCCATGTTCGTTTGTATACCGCGCGCAAGGTTTATGCGCATAGACAAGTCTTCTTCTCTGTTTTTAGTGTATCTCTGTGGCAGAATTACAGCGCCACATACTGGTCAGGCATGTATACTATATCGTTTTGTGGTTTCATGTGGATGCAGATATTTCTTGAGACGAGGGGAAAAAAAGAAAGCTCTGGCTTCGTGTGGACGTAGCCTAGGTCAGGGCAGGCACATGGGGGCGGAGGATAACACACAGACGGAGTCCAGGGGCGTGATTTATTTATTTATTTAATTGAGATAAATAATGTGATAACATAAAATGCTAAAGTATTAAAATATGTTTTACTTTAATAGAATACCAATTCAACAGATTAATGTCATTTAATTGTTAGATACAGAAGGTCAAAACGTTTGCTGAAATGTGTAAAGTGTTTAAAACGTTAGCTACTTTCAATTATACAAAATTATATTATATATTTTTTATATAATAGTGTAGCAAATACATGTCTCAAAAAATGCACATATAAACATAAAAAAAAGTAATAGGACATGACAGTTGTCCATTTTCATGGCATATGATAAGTGTCTTAACCGCAAAGTGTACAATATAGGTGTTTAGAATAACTAATAAATGTATTCTATTATTGGTAGACAAGCGTTAAAATGTTATTGGTTTGTTGCTTAAAAGCGTGAATGATAAAGCTGATGACAAAGGCAGAGATCAATGAGACAGACAGCTCAAGGTCAGAATATAGACCATCTGCTTACTGATGCTGGATTACTTTTCGTGGAAACCCACACATATTCCAACAAATTGCCTTATGTTCTTGAAGATGTGGTGAGAAGTGTGTGTAGGTGCACAATTAACAATGCAAGAGGTTCCTGTCCTTCAGACAAGCAGAAGAAACATCGTAAACATTTGATTTTTATGCATGAACATAATGCTAGCCAATCCATTCAATCAATCATTGGGGCTATTCTCGTGTAGCTGCATTCAAAGGTCTTATATTGAGTGGTCTAATGCCTGTTTCCTAGCAGTGACCTTATGTCATCCATCCTTGACCCCCGGGAAGCTTCTAAGCTCTCATTTACCAGATGGACAAATGCAGGATTAGAGAGAGTGTGCACCTTTTTCCCAAAACACCATAAATAATTGAGCGCTAGCAGAGGTCATTCCTGTAGCAGGTCTAATTAAGGACGGAGGTGAAGCGTGGAGTCTGGCGGTTTCTGCTCCATGAAGGCGAGAACACAACCTCACCAGGTGCGTTTGTATGTATGAGTCAAGAAACGCTTGTGCAATAGCATGCTGTAGGTGCACAGTGAAAAGAAAAAAAAGCCTGGCCTACACATTTGTATATATGTGCATGTCTTTGGTAGTTTGCTTTTTCAATTGACTTTGATTGATTGATTTGATTTTTTTTTTATCTTTCTCAATAAGATGAGGAATCGTGTATTGAGAAAGTAAATAGGGTTCGTTTTGAATTCATGGAAAAGTTTACAAAGGGGACTAACTACTTTAGCAAGATACTGAAGATTGTCATGGGTCAAGCAGAACCCACGCAGAACAGCTTGGCTAAGATGTTAGAGGTGCTATTCTTTTTGAGGCCTAGCTAACATTAATCTGATTGGTGATAATGTGGGGAGTAGTTGGCTCCTCTTTCCAACATCCGGGGGCAGGAATAGGAGGTAATGGCTAGTGTTGTGTCCCCCGAGTCTT
This sequence comes from Sinocyclocheilus anophthalmus, assembly GCA_018155175.1. Lineage (NCBI taxonomy): Eukaryota > Metazoa > Chordata > Actinopteri > Cypriniformes > Cyprinidae > Sinocyclocheilus > Sinocyclocheilus anophthalmus. The sequence goes on along the minus strand of JADLZN010009533.1, from coordinate 445,764 downwards.
GCGGCGTGTAAATTACATCTAGTTTGGCCTCCACAGAGTCAAGGGTTTTCTCTCCGTCAGAGCCGTGCACTGTTCCCTTCCCCGTCATCACCAAATCCACTGGGATATTTCTGATAACACTAGGTTAATAGGGATGTGACCTGTGCTTTGTGTGGGAGAGAGAAAAAAGAGATGGGAAATACAGCAAGAGACATGTTTGTGTTGTTAGTGTTAGTGTGTATAGAAAAACTGACTTTTCAGCATCAGCATTAAGTCCTGTTTTTACTGCACCTTATTCTGGCCAATAACCACCTGCTCAGACAGCAAGTGGCTGCCTGAAAAACATGTAAAGTATGATACCGCAACATTACCTGAGCATTACTATGCCTCAATATATATTGTCATACTGTCATTGTTAGAAAGGTGTCAAATATGCAGAAGTTGCTGGAAAACCAAAGAATGTGAAGGTTTTTCTAAAGAACAGCGGACAGTTTAACTGCTCAGGACAAACAACAGACTCGTTACCTGGATCATCCAGGTAATGACAGATAGTTAATATTCAAGGGTATATGTACAGTACGTTTTTGAATGGAGGCATTTTTTAAATTTATTTAATAATTTTGTCCTGTGGAGTATATGTAAACATCTGTTATGTTAAATGGCTTATTCAAGACAGTACTAAATAAAAATAACATTTAATTTTTATGATCCCACTAATTTAGTTAAACTTATAAAAATGTTGCGTATTATGAAAGGGGTATGAAACCTATGAGCAGAACTGTATTTTTAAGATGCTTTTGCAGAGTGTCAGACTCGGTGAATCACCAATTGCTATTTACATTAATTGCCCGTTGCAATTTAAATTCACGTTTAAATAAAATAAATGACATTCAAATTCCAAGTAATCACTTTGGTCATCTAAATTACTCTTCGGATGTAACTGTAATTTGATTACCACCCATTTAAAACATAACTGTAATGAAATATTTGATCATGTTTTGTATTTTAAATACATAACTACGCTACATGTATTCTGTTACTTCCCAACCCTGCCCTAAGGTCATCCAGGATGTAGATGAGAAATTCAGCATTACATCACTTGCTCACCAAAGGATCCTCTACAGTGAATGGATGCCATCAGAATCAGAGTCCAAACAGCTGATAAAAAAAAAAAAACATCACAATAATCCACAAGACTCAAGTCCATCAATTAATGGCTTGTGAAGCCAAAAGCTGCATGTTTATAAGAAACAAATCAATCAAGACATTTTAAATTTAAAGCAATGCATCTGGCCAAACTAGTTCATAATTCATAATAATTGCTTCCTCCTGTGAAAAAGTCCATCCCCTGTTGTCCTCTCACATCAGAATCCATATTTGTTTAGAACAGTTTTAGACTGCTTTTACTTGTAAACAGTGCTTGACCAGTGTGATGTTTTTAGTAGCTCATTCTGACGGCACCCATTCACTGCAGAAGATCCATTAGTGAGCAAGTGATATAATGCTACATTAATATTATTTAAATACATGAAACACAAGTTAATATACATTTTTAAATTGCATTTAATAGTAAATAACATGCTGTTAAGCGTTCTAAATCATTACATTCAATTCACACTAAAGTATATATTTTTTAAGTATATAATTGCCGTAATAAGTACTTTTAAAGTATGCTAAACTGTGCTTCTTTTTTTCGCATCGATTGGTAACATAAGGCGGAAGATTGGTTTAAGATTGTGAAGCCAGGTGCACAGACAGGAGAACGACGGGTGTTCTCTGATCCACTTAATCCATGCAAAGGCAGTGACTTGGACTGACCAAAAGCATAAGGCCATACCCCATCCTGTGCCGGTCAAAACGCACTAGAGCACGGCAGTGTGTCTGTCATTAGCCTCCCGATGGGCCGGGCTCCAGGGTCAGTGTGGCACCAGGCCATTTGGACATAGAGGTGAAAAAAGAGGACAACTGGAGAGGGAGGAGGAAAAAAGGTGGAGACTGCTGGTGGAAAAAAAAAGTGGGCCTAAGGTGAAGACTGTACCTATGGGGGATTCACACTCACACACAGATTAATGGATGGTGGAAATACTCAGCATGGAGGGAAGGTGTGTAAGACGTATGAGGGATTTGAGGCACGAGGGAGGAATCACTTCCCAATGGAGATAAATGAGAGAGATGCTTGAAAATGAGAGATCTGGAGTTGGCCCCTCTAGGATTTTAGCAAATATTAAAGGAGTAGTTCGGTATGTTGTTTTATTTTTTCAGTGGAACATAAATTGAGAATTTTTAAAGCATCTATCCGAAGCCCTTTTTTCCAAATTAACCGTCCTGAAAAACTTTGAGAAAGGGAAAAAAAAGGGGCTTAAGTCCGACGCTGCTAAATGCGTAAAATTAACCGAACTCTTTTCAAAAGGTTTAAATTTGGCTGCTGCAGCGGAGAACAGTTAGTGTAGCAGAGGTAAGAAGAAAACAGAAAATACAGCTAGCACAAGTCATTTTCACACTATTCAGTGTTACTGAATTGCATGACTGAAATATCAGCAGATAAAGCGGGATTTAGGGTAAAAACTGATGTAGGCTACTTGCAATATAGTCTAACACATCAAAAACCTATAGCAATAGCCATAGTACTGTAGACATTTGTAGTGAACTTTACTTTGAATATGTAGATAGTCATATATTAAAATAAAACATTGAGCACGCATACAGTACATAGATTTACAGTATGCAATTAATCCTTAGGTAGGGTGGACTGCAGAGTCAAGTGTCATGGAGGTAGGAAGACACAATGAGAGAGACACACCCTGATACAGATGCTGCCAGTTTCTTAATAATGTGGCTCTAATTAACAATTAACTCTTAGGATAGGAGGAACCTGTGCCTGTGTCACACACACACACACACACACACAGAGAGAGAGAGAGAGAGAGAGAGAGAGAGAGATCACACTCACACACAAATGCACATGCAGCACATACTAGCAACACTTCAGCTTACTTTAATTCACAAATAATTGTATATCAAAAAGGATTTACTGCTGCTACTATTTATAGTTTTTGCTATATATTCTATTCCCTTTTTTGCTATTATTACTGGTTTGCATTCATGTGTATTCCAATGTTGAGAGCAGTCAGTGAGAAAATATTTTGCTGTAATATTTAAGTCCTATACTGTGTTCATTAACTAGGATGTTGCTGGAATCAGTGCAGCTAGAGACCACTGGTTTTCCATTACCAGTGTAGGATCTATGTCTCACAACAGACCCACCTACAGGATGGAGACACGCATCAAACCCTCACATTCCATTGAGACAAATCAAAGGACTCCCAGCCAACAGATGCAGTGGTAAACTCATGCAGGGTCAGGGAAGGTGAAGCATTTCCTGGACTGTTTGGCTATCTCTCAAGACATGCCAAAGAAGACAGTACTTTCACAGTGCTTAAAAGCGTTTTACGGGCTTGCAAGGAGCAGACAGGGATACCCCTGACCCTTTGAATTATAAATTGCTAAAACCCGATCAACAAAAGAGACAATTTTATAGCTCCCTGTCCAGCAGGAGATTCTCCAACGGACTCTCAGATCTGACCTGAGAATGAACAAAGGACCTTTCCTTTTTCCCCCTGCATTCCAAAGGAAAGAGACAAGATTTCTTTGACAATCGTTGCTAATCATTGAAAGTATAAAATTATCAGAGCATAGAATCACAAATACTATGTTGTATGTTGTATATACAGTGCTTGGAGTGTTTCATGTAACGGTGCAACTTTAACAGTGTTAATTACCCCTTTTGGAGATAAGGATATTCAAAATGTGTAATATGTGCACCCCCAGTTATCTGGAACGAATGGAAACCAACAAATGCAAAATGATGAAATGAAGTAAACTTTCCAGCTATGTACTATTATGCCTGCTTTTAAGAGACTTGTATGCGTATTAAATAAAATTTTATTAGAGGGTTTGTCTCATGTGATTTATTAAATGTCTGTATTAGTCTTTCGCCTGCGCCTCAAGATAGGCGTTATTTTGTTGGGAGATTAGTCTTTCCTCGTTCCGGCGACTGACTTATGCCACAGAGCAAAATCTTTACCATATTTTGAAGGACAGAATCCATGCTTGCTCTTTGTTGGCTTTCTCCTGCTCCGATGGTCGGATTTCTTTGTGTTAGAGCAAAGAACGTGTTGCTCACGATTAACATCAAAGCGATCTAGCCATCTAAAACTTAACCTCCCAACACTTTCATTTCAGTGATACATTTGTGTGAAATCGTTCACAACACTTGAAAGTCTTGTCAAACTAAGACCTCCCCTCTAGCAAGCAATTGCTCCGCCTTGCCTCCATCACCCAGAACCCAAACTAGGCTTTCCCCCCCTCCTTTTTTTCCCCTGTCCCCTCTCGTCCAAAAGAGTCATCCCTGACGTTCACCGAATCCCCCGTCACAGTGATGTGCCCCGTGACCTCAAGAACTCCAGGAAGTTCCACATCAGCCACCCGGAGGGCACCCAGCTGTTCAACAGCAGACTACGCAGTAAACAAACAAGTCCTTAATCTGCTGAAACGGTGAATTTAGTTACCCCGTGATGGGGCTCTGTGATATTTTTTCTTAAGGTGATATTTCTCATTTACTCGTGAATTTAACGAGGTGTTTGCCCCCCCGCGGTAGAACTATTTGAAACTCAGAGAACTCCGTTTAACAGTACTTTCCTCCTTCTTCGAACACTTATGTGTGTATTGTGCCTGTCCTGTTTACGCTTAAGTTTAGGTAATCTATTGTATATAGACAATGAAATTTCAGTCTTTCATTTATTAAATACCCTCAATTGTCTTTATGGCCTCGTCATATACACTTTCCGTTCCCTTCGCTCACACTCTACCCTTGCCAACCAAAGCCACCTATGTGATTGTTTTAATAGCTTTTCGTCGTTCTGACTCTAATAATCCCCACCTGTTCTTTTAAGAGTTATTTGTGACAAATTATTTCAAATTGTATTTGCAACCCCACAGTCCCGCGCCACAGGTTGAGAATCACAAATTTATTTATATTCCTTAAATTCCCGGGAATATTACACCTGACACCCCTCCCCCCTAATTTTTTTTTTTTTTTTTTTCCCTTCTCNTTGTGATTTCTATAAGAAATATAAGCAACTTTTTGGTCAACTGTAGTACACAAAATCACAGAATTCCCCCGCCAGGCACTCATATAGTTGTAAAAAAAAAAAGCCTTTACATTGGAGATTTTTTCAAAAACATAGTAGTGGATATATATACTCCAGCGTGGGTGTATAATATATAAATATAACTTCATAATTATAAAGTATATTTTACTATGATACAGCAAATGTATAGACATTTAACTGAATAACACAAAGTAAAGTAACTGTGGTACCACATAATATCACGGCTCAGTAATAACAGGGCAATACTATGGTAATATCTGTATTATTACTTAGGAAATTAGATGGTAATAACGGAAATTGCATGTAATTTCCTAGGTAATAATGTAGATATTACCATGGTATCTGTATGAATTGGAATATTTACTCATCATTACTCAAAGCTTATATAGATGACAATTATATATAAAATGAGTTCATTTGCAAAAACAGATAACTATGTAATCATGTTTTTATTGTGTTAGCTGTAATTATTAGTTATTTTATAACCAAATCAAAATAACCCAACTAAATTTGATTGAGATGAATTGGAATGCACAATGAAAAAACATGATTGCAGAGAATTATCTGTTTTTGCAAATAAACTCTTCATATGTATTGAAATATAATTCATATACAAAGTGCAGTGCTGTGTGCAGTGTGTAGTGCAGTGTGTGTGTGTGTGAGTGTGTGTAGTGCAGTGGCCTAGGTAAAAGAGGGATACAATTAAAAAAAATGTAAATCAGATTTACAGTGTAATGTCTATTTATTCAAATAATGTTTTACTATGGCATGAGTTAAATACAAATTATATGCAATAAAGGTAATAAAAAACAACAATGCCATTCATCTGTAAGGCCGTGTCACAGGACTGTCAGGCCCTCACACACAGGGATGTGACGGGGCCTGACGGTCGGCCGTTTTTACTCAGCCTGCTAGCATAAAAACTGTTAACATGCAATCAAGGAATTCAGTAACTTTTTTAGACATGTTTTGGATTTAAAAGATTGTCATTATTTTCTGGGATGTTTTACCGTGACAGGGCCTGACCCTTTAGCTCGTCCTCCTCAAAAACACATACAAAAACAAGCTTAAAATCATACGATTCAATGTCAGAACTCACCCTTGCTCAGTGCCAGCTTCACCTCAGTCACATTATGTCCCTTCCTTTGAGTCACACCTTTAAAGGCACATTACACACATTTTATGTTGAGTTTTATGTAAACGTGACAGGACTGACCGAAAACATGGGGGCAGTTGTAAAATAGAATTTATTTGTAGAATTTATGTATAATTTCATGTTTTTAATCAGTCGATTGTGAATGATAACAATCGGTGGAACGTTAAGCAGTGTTTATTACCCCTTTTTAGAAAATTTGAATATTAAGATGTGTGTAATATTTGAAGTTTAATCTTGAACGAATGGAAACCACAAATGCAAAATGCTGAAATGAAGTAAACTTTACTAGTATGTACAATGCTTGCTTTTAAGAGACTTTATATGAGTATTAACACAACTTTATAGAGGGTGTCCTCATGTGATGAATTAATGTATGCACGCTCCGCCTGCGCAAGAAGGCGATTGGGAGATCGCCTCGTGGGACGGACTTATGCCACAGAGCAAAACCCCAATGCAGGACAGAATCCTTGCTTGCTTGCTGCTTCTCCTGATCTCGCCTGTCGCTGTGTTAGAGCACCTGCACGCGTGCTCACGCTTACCATCAAAGCGACCAGCCATCTAAAACTCAACACTTCAGTGATACTTTGTTGAAATCGTCAACAAACTTGAAAGTCTTGCACACTAAGACTCTCAGCAGAATTGCTCACGCCTCTGCTTCATCACAGACCAACTAGGGGTTTCCCAAAAGACGTCATCCTGACGTCACCGACCAGTCAGTGATGGGGTTTCCCTCAAAGACCTCCAGGAAGCCCACATCAGCCACGGAGTCACCTCAGCTGTCAACCAGCAGAACGCAAGTAAACAACAACTCTCACATCTGAACTGGTGAATTTAGATTCGTTGCTCTGTGAATTCTTAAAGTGAATTCCCATCCCTCGTGAAAACGAGATAGAACTATGAAACTCAGAACTCCGTTAAAAGAATTTCCTTCCTCTGAAACTATGTGTGTGTGTGTATTGTGTGTTTTAGCTTAAGTTTATGTAATCTAGAATAGCCAATAAATTTCAGGTTTCATTTATAAATACTCAATTGTCTGGTGTCATATAATTTCCGTGTCAACTCTATTGCCAAAAAGATCCTTGCTTGCTACCTAGCTCGTAGCGTACTATTAATAATTACCTCTAAGAGATGACAATTATTCATAATTGTATTTCCCCCGTGGCCAGGGAGAATACAAAATTTACATATTCAATTGGTAATATACACTGACATCAACTTCTCGCTGGCCGAGTAGCTGATAAGAGTGTAAACTATCAAATTTAGAAGCAATTCGAATCAGGTTGAATTAGGCTCTTCAAATACGAGTCCTATCAAAATCTGAATGAATTAATAATGATTAATTCCCTTACAACTGAGTAAAATTATTACACCAGTGCTGTGAGGAAGGATGCTACGGTAGGCCAAGCAGAGACAGGGAGGAGTATGGTAGAGGTAGGAAAAACCCAACAGACAGACAGTGACAACAAAGAACAACATACTGTAGAGAATGACAGTAAAAACAGACAAATGGCATAAACAGACAGCACACAGACTCTACAACATCCTCAGATTATGTTTCTTTTGTTTTTACTGTATGTGTAAATTTGTTATAAACGTGTGCTCTTTAAAAAGTAGTAAGCATTGTTTGCCAGACACATACATTAAATGTTTAAATATCTGTTACATATATGGTTCTGCTTATATTATTTCACCATCTGTACACAAATGTAAGTAGTGAATGCGTGTGTCCGTGGGTGGGGCTGTGTCGGTGTGGTAATGTGGGCCGGTGTGACTACAGTGCCAGGGCTGAATTTTTGTCCCAGTCCGCCCCTGCACACAGGTAAGCTAAATGACACCAAAAATACAACAGCATCTTAATACAAAATAGCGTAATATTACGGAGAATTGCGATGTCCACAAAGAGGTCTTGGGACTGTGCAGTCTTTGGAGGTGAAAAGATTTGTATTTATTTTGTATTAAATTACCCCACCATCAGGTGTTTAAAGAGATAGTTCACCCAAAAAATTAAAGTTCTGTCATCATTTACTTACCCTCGAGTTGTTCCAAACCTGTATGAGTCTCTTTCTTACGGAGCCCCTAAAGGGACATGGTGGTGGGAAAAAAATCAGATTGAGTGAAAACATTTGGGGTAGGAGGAAAAAATATTTTTCAGATTTTTTGCATTCTCTCGCAAAACTTTTTTGGGGGTCTCCCTCTCGGAACCTTTTTTTTTTTTGTTTTTTGGGTTCTCTCGCGAAACCAGTTGAGTTCGGACAAACACTTCTTGTTTACTTTACAGATTGTAGTGGTTCATACAGCTCCATACGTTCACAGTGGAGCGGTTCATAGAGTTTTATTTTAAACTTCAAAACTCAAGTTCAGTCAGCTTTGCTTATAGTTTAAGGCATGGTTTTGGGACATTCTAAAATGCTTAATGTAAACCACTGGATTACTAAATTCAGTACATACCTTATTAATAAAGCATGCAGACAAGCAGAATAGCCCATAATATGAACATAACCCGGTAAATTGAATTGCACTTTAAGCGTATCCCTCATAGAAAGAAAACGCTTAAATAATGGACTAAGATAATGGTATAAAATGCCGAATTTGGTATACAGTTTATTAATAAATTATACATGAAAGCAGTAAGCCAGAAGAACAGAAGCGTTTTCCTCCCATAAAGAAAACGCGGCTTAATGAAGACGGTGATAAAAAAGGACCAAATATGGTATAGAAATTATTAAAAAATATATTCTGTACATGCAGCAGATGAGCCCCAAATGAGCTGAATTGCATGATAAGCGTTTTCTTCCCCATAGAAAACCGCGCTTAACGTGGCTTAATATAAGACAGTGACATAAAAAGCCCAACTTTTATATTTTATTAAAAATATACTACAGGCAATCAACACAGTAATCCATTAAGCCAGTGGTTCTCAAACATTTTACAATGGCGTACCCTCCTAGGCATTTAGCCTACATTTTCTGGGTACCCCACTTAGACCGCAGGTCACACCTTTCCATTAAGGGACCATGTTTGCCCCTTTAAATTGATTACATGTGCATTTTTACTGTGTACTGGATTTTGTGCAGAATTGGTTATTGTTTGTCTTTTGTTGTTATCTTGGGGTTTTGAGGACCCATACTTCAGTTTCGCTTTTTTTTAAAGTTAGGTTTTTGGCTTTTGTTGATTTATTATGGTTTTTTGTTGTCTGCTTTTCTCTGTTTGCATTTAATATGTTTGTTATTTATTTCTTTTTTGATTTTATTATATTGAATGTGTACTTTATTTTATTTTTGGTTTTTAGCTATACCCTCTTGTCAATTGGCCTCCCTAAGCGTTTCTATAGCCTAACGTTGGTGTTTTGCTTTTAATGGTTGGGTTATGAACGTTTTACTTTATTCTGAATTACGCTAAATGCTATATAGGTCATTAATAGTACAATTGTATTTATGTATTTAAAAAAAATAGTATTTAGTTGTATTTAGTTGATACTTAGTGGGATGGGCCTGAGTACTACTGTCACTGGTATAGTACATAAGCACAAGTAAGCATTTGAATGTCCCAAAACCGTCCCCCCCCTGTGCCTTAACTAAAAGCAAAGCTTGACGTATTTGAACTTGAGTCCAGTTTAAAATAAAACTCTTAGGAACCCGCTCATTATGAACGTAGGAGCTGTATGAGCCTTAAACTACAATCTGTAAAGTAAACAGGAATTGTTTGTCCGAATTCAACTGGTTTTGCGAGAGAACGCAAATGTTTTGCGAGGGAATGCAAAAAAACATTTCCTCCCACCCCAAATTTTTTTTCACCACCATGTCCCTTTAGGGGCTCCGTACTTTCTCGTGCTGAACACAAAATACATTTTGAAGAATGTTAGTTACAGCTGACGGTAACCATTGACTTCCATAGTATTTTTGCCCATACTATGGAAGTCAATGGCTACTGGTCAACTACCCTGTTTGGTTTCCAACATGGTTCCAGCAACTTGAGGGTGAGTTAATGATGACAGAATAGCTATTTTTTTGGGTGAAATATCCCTTTAAAAAAGGATCTGTTTTTTTTATATATGTATTTACATATTCATACATTAAAATATTCTGGGGGTCATGAAAGATTTGTGAATATGATCCAAAATGCTGGTCCCAGCTGGCAACTTAAGAACAAAACTCTGGCAGGAAAACCCGATAAAAACTCTGGCATTGTTACACAATGTAAAACAAAGAAAATAAAGCTGTCAGGCATTGGCTGCTAATGTGACTTAGAAAATGACAAGCATCAGATATGGAGTATAAAGCGAATCTGTGGATGCTTCAAAATTCACACAGGCACCCTGTGACTTTTGTATGACCAGGGATGAAGAAGCAGCCAGAAAAGCATGTGTGTGTGTGCGTGTGTCTGTGTGTGCACATGTAATTCAGTTTCCCCTCTCTCTCTCGCTCCACATCCCCCGCTTTATTCCAGACACCGTAGAGTGAAGTTATTGCATGTGACATGCTCAGCAGTAGGAGAGGGGTGCGAGCTGAGAGAATTGCATTACTCCACAAAGCAGAATGCCAGGGGAACAAGATGAGATACATCTCTGCTTCTTGATAACACTAGAATTATTTAAAGTAGAAGAGGGGGAGAAGGAGTGGAGAAATGTTCCAGTCTATATTTAGATTGGGAGCAATCGCAGCAGAACAGACAGGCGGAGCTTCTATCTGCTTCAGATGAGCTACTCGGTGGGCTGTGAGCGGGCAGATCTATCAGTCGCTGAGCTTCAGATTAAACTACAAACTGAATCAGAGGGGAAATGAACTGAATCAGTTCTAAAAGAACAGACGCATTCTTATAGGCTGCATGAACACTGCTAAACCAAATGTACAGACCTAATATTTTGACACCTAGCTGATTTTTTGTCCTGTCTGATAATATTCACTTTAAATTAGAGCTGTCAGTCAATAAAACTATTTAATCGTGATTATTTAATGTGATAACAGTTGTTTTGTAAGGTTTTTTTAAATATGTGTAATTACTGAGTTCACCATTTTGTTTGGATGAACTATCTATCTATCTATCTATCTATCTATCTATCTATCTATCTATCTATTATCTATCTATCGATCTATCTATCTATCTATCATATCAGAGTTATAGTTTACTAAAACCATTATGTGTCATTATTTAACATAAAATAAACATGAACTGAAATAAAATAATTAAAATACAATATAAAAAGCTTTTAACTTATTTTACTCCAGCTATTGGCCAATGTTTCTCATTTTCATTTAGTTTAATTTGATGTAATAAAATAACTAAATTTAAATCAAAATGAATAAAAACTATAAAATGACTAAAACTTTCAACCAAATTAAAATAAAACTGAAACATACAAAAGAAAATCTAATTCAAAATATAAAAAAATGAATTCTCAATGATACTAAATTAACATTATAACAAATTAGATTTAATTTAATTAAAAATGAAAGTTACACCATCTTATTTGCAAGTTTCCCAAATCAGATGCCAAAAAGAAAATCTGATTTTATATATGCCTTCCATGCTCACAGCAGATTCCAACGTCTGTGAGAAAATAATTCAGTCAAATAAAGAGCGAATAAATGGCTAAAATGGTCCTCCATCATCAGGACCTTGTATGTGCTAATTGCTTTAATTACACACCTCTAAATCAGTTCACTTTAATTATATTTACCCTTCCATGTTAAGACAAGCCCACAGTTTCCTGTGAATGCCACTAAACTGCAATACTGTAAGCCAAAAGGCTCTGCTGAATAAAGCACACAACGACATTTGTCTAAATCAATACTTCATCGACACATGGACAGCAGAGACTGTCCATCAGTAAATTAGCTCAGCCCTTATTTTATCCTAGATTGCTTCAGTGCATATTCTGCATCATGTTCAATGTGAACATCTGTATTGTTCTATAATGCCAATGCCTTTGTAAATGTGACTTTTGCTGTATTTTAGAATTTTCCTGGATTAAAACAAGCTGAGCTCAGTGTATGCAGTCATGATGTACTTCCTGTGGACCGACCTTTCTCCATGTAAAAAGTCCCTTTTTATTCTTACATGCATAAATTACCAGATTTAACAGCATTTCATGATCATGACAGGAGTCCATAGAGCTTAACTCAAATTGATCCCGGAACATTTCTTTAATGCTTAAATTAGTGCCATTAAAAAGGCATTCTCCTTCTAATGGCTACATTACATTGCAGCACAAGTCTAAGAATATTAGTCACCGAAGTGCCATTAATTTTAACACGGCTAAAGTAATGAAGTATATAATAAAAATGGGTGCAGTCATTAAAGCTTACCGGAAAGTACAGGAGGAGCGCTCCAAACAAGATGGCCTCTAGCAAGATGAGTCCTGACGCTCTGATACTCTGAAACACATCAAAAATAACATCACATTGGAAAACCTCTCTCTTTAAACTATTCTTTTGCTAGAAATGGGTCAGTGGAAAACCATCCATTTGTGACATAGTGCATAACTTATCCCTTTGCACATAAATACATTCGCATTGGACTATTCTAATGTGTTCACAGACGTTGATTCATCTTTGTTCTCTTCACACTGATGCCTTGCCCTGGAATAAATCTGCTGTTTCAGAATAACATTCACGACTTTACACTTTATTTTGAGAGTCCACTTTAGACATTCTACTAACTATAAGTAACTTTGTAACTACATGCCAACTACCAGTCATTAGAGTATTTGTAGACTGTACTTAACTATGAGTATCTTTGCAACTATCTCATTAACTTGCAACTACATGTTAACTACTCTTTCTTACCTGCTCTCTCTAACTCTAACTATCTCTATATATCTTTTTTGTAGATTATTAGTGAGATGATAATTAGGTTAGTAGAATATGTTGATTTATACTCGCAAAGTTACTTATAGTCAGTAGAATGTCTGTAGGGGACCAACAAAAAGTGTTAGCAGATTAACAGAATGCCTAAAGTAGACTACCAAAATAAAGTGTAACCAACATAACTAAGAAAAACTGGTAACACTTTAGTCTAAGTACCAGTTCTTACTATTAACTAGTTGCTTATTAGCATGCATATTACTAACATATTGGCTGTTTATTAGTATTTATAAAGCACATATAAATTCCTTATTCTGCATGACCATATTTTCAAAATATGAGGAATTTAATACAACCCCCTACCTAAACTTAACAACTGAGCTTAACTAACTACCTTACCGAGCAGCGAATTAGGAATTTATTGAGGCAAAAGTCGTAGTGAGTAGTTTGTTAATAGTGAGAATTGGTCCCCCAACTAAAGTGTGACTGAAAAACGGTATTTTTACACTTTTTAAAGAATTTTTTTTAGTAGTGTTTGCTATCAAAAGGTGCTTTGGTTGTTGTCAGAGTGTTCCTATTCAGTTGCTAAGGTGTTCGGGGTGGTTGCTAAGGAGTCCACCTCCAAGTTTCACTGATATTTTGGTCACATTTCTCCTTGACAAGCTGCATTATTTGAGGTACAGTATCTATCTTCCTTATTGGACATATACTATACCTGCAGCAATTTGCAACTTGAAGGTGCAAAGCTTCCGGTGTCATTCATTTCCTGTTTTTTTTTTTTTTTAGTTGTACAAAGACAGTTTGCAAACTGGAACTTGTTATCATCATGTTTCAATTTACTGCCATAATCATAAACATAGAAACAGTTTTACCGTTGCTGGGTTTGTCCCTATTTTACCCAGCACTGGGTTGTATTTAACCCAGCATTTTTAGAGTGTAGTGGCTAATGAATCAGAATTCTCACACATTCAAAGAAACTTGTTTCGCAAATTCATGTTGCGAAATAAGGTGAATATCAGGATGCCCAATCTTTCTTTTGGAGGGCCACTATCCAGATGAGTTTAATTTCAATCTAAAATTAAACACACCTGAACCAGGTAATCAATGTTTTCAGTATCACTAAAAACGCCCAGGCAAGTATGTGGCAGGTTGGAATTAAAAAATTTTTTTCTGTGGCACTGCGGCATGTATTTTTCATCTGGCCAGCTGGCTCAGGTATGTATCCTTTAAAGCGGAGCAAATGAGAATCACATTAAGAGGCAACAGGTGAGCTGTCAAATGCTTTCTGAAATCAAACGGCCAATAGAAAGCACTTGACAGCCTGAGCTGAAACAGAACAAAATTTCTAATACTAACTCTGTCGCTTCCATTTAGACTTCTCCAGCATTTATGGATCCCTTTCAGGCAGCACAGGCAGACGGAACATGCTTCCAGAGTAAATTAAAATGCTGGCACTATCAAAACTGAGTGCCCTACATATCGACAGCCTAAACGGCGCCTCACTGCAGGGATTAATGAACCTTCCTCGCAGTCAGTGTGAATCCAGTCTACTATTACTCAGGCCACAGACTGCATGTCTGCTCAAGCTGAGACAGTAGCATGTGTGGCATACGCTTCTGAAATACTCTACATATATATTCATAATGTCCTAAGTATAGTAAGTAGCTGTCCAGATTCTTAATATATACACTAATCCACAGACTCCTCCTGAGAGAGAGAAAAAAACTAATGAATCTAATTAACAGAGAGTCAATCCAGAGTTTGGTCATTCAATTAACTGACATTTTCGAAGAGAAGGTCAATGCTAAACTACAAGACGAACTAAACCATGCTGGCTTATGCCATAATTGACATAAGTCACTAAACCTGCTAAAATTATTCAAATATATGGGTGAGGAAACCTGTCAAGAATGTTTTCAAGTTTAATGCTAAAAACAAAACTAAGAAAATGAAATATAATACATCTTAAAGGGTAAAAACGAAAATTCACGCTTGACACGCGACAACCAATGAGGTTCGTTCTTGTGTGTCAAGCAAGTCCATTTGATCTGCCGTTGACCATATTTTATGGGCTCTATGTACAGTATGTGTGCTTATCAGTGTTTATATATGAATGAAAGTCTAAATTAAATCTGTTCATCAGATTGTGTCTCTTTATACTGCAAGACTTGGATTAAACCTTGATTCATATGGATTACTTTTACAATGGCTTTATGAACTTTTTATTTATTTTATTTTTATTGAACATTTCGATTGCATGGACTTTCAATGGATGGGCAAAAATGATGAGAGAAAATATTATAAATATCTGCGTTCCAAAGATGAATGAAAGCCTTATGGGCTTGAAAAAAAATGGATGACAATTTAAATTTTTTTGGGGTAGCACTAACCCTTTAATTGAAATAATTTGCATAAAAAAAAAAGTGATTTGCATAAATCATAATAGTGTTTTTTGACCATATACTTGGTCAATATAGT
Source organism: Sinocyclocheilus anophthalmus (assembly GCA_018155175.1). NCBI lineage: Eukaryota > Metazoa > Chordata > Actinopteri > Cypriniformes > Cyprinidae > Sinocyclocheilus > Sinocyclocheilus anophthalmus. The sequence goes on along the minus strand of JADLZN010009533.1, from coordinate 430,177 downwards.
CTCTCATTTCATTCAGTACCATCAGTTCTCTCAGTTATCACACTCTATCAGAAAAATATGGAAAAATTGTACCTTTAGGGGTACAACAGCTTATCACTGGGGCAGTACCCTTGAAGGGACACCTTTGTATCTTCTTTACCCATAACGGGTGCATGTTACTACCTTAGAGTAGTATTCTTATGGTACTAATTTATACCTTTTGGGGTAAATAAGGTGCAAAGGTGTCCCTTTGAGGTTACAGCCCCAGTGATAAGCTATCGTACCCCTAAAGGTACAATTTTTGCACATTTATTTCTGAGAGATAATAAACTGCGCCATGTAGTAAGAAGGATAATGAAGTCAGCCTCATCTTTATGTCAGATTCTATTCTCCATGTTGGGGTTTATTTTGTGATAAAGATTGTCTGAATGTACATTATCCATTATGTATGATGTCATGGAAAACACTGTGGCACTGTAGAAAAACAAGATCTCTCTGAAGAATGGCTAGAGTGATCTCTCCCGGTCCTTTCCTAAGGTAATAGTTTGCAGCAAATAACGCCCTCTTTATCCTTCCTCTGTAATTCCTCTGAAAATGTTGTCTCTTTCCCTCTAACGGTGCAATACATTCATTGAGTTTCCTAGAAACTGCATTCTCTCTGTCCTTTATCAACCTTGCTTGTGTCTTAACCTGTCTCTGCTCTAAATATCTCCTTAATTAACTCATATAAGCTTAAAATAAACCATTCCTTGGCATGCTGCCTTAAATTCTGAAGTAAAATCAAAGTGCAAAGTGACAACCTGCAGTGATTAGTATATTGTACGTTTGCAATTATGTTGAAATTAATTAGTCATTCAACTGAGCAAAGTTGACAGATGAAAACAAAGATGTCGTAACTAGTGTTGCTTTCGCCAACGAAAATTATGACTAAATATCGTCGTTAACGAACCTTTATCACGTGACGAAAACGAGACGAGACGCAACGTAAATGCTGGTCATGTGACGATGACTATAATTAAATGTATAATGCAATATTGTTGACAAATAAAAATGAGACTAAATGTGGTTTACAAGATAAAAACTATGGTAAAATGTCTCTTCACTTTCGTTGACCAAAACGAGACGAAACAAAACGTTTAGTCGCGTTATTATTATTATTATTATTTTGCAGTATTTCTGTTTCCTGTGTCTCACTTCAGGGGCTGCATCAGGTCGCACTGCGCAGACGCAGGCGACGTCACTTCCTCAAGCCCCACTCATTATTTAGAACAGTGTTTTCCAACTGGGGTGCCGTGTAAAAGATCATTTTTTTATATTTTTAAATTGCTAAAATGTTCAAAAAAGCATCTATTATATAATATCCATTTCTGATGTCGCCAATAATTAGAGATGCACTGAAATTCCGGCTGCCGAAAATTAGTTCACCGCTCAGGTTTCACTTTCACGTGGTGTGACGCTCTGCGTATTATCCCGCTCTATGCGTGTGTGTGCTCCTCTCATTCGCTCACGGCCCATGTGAGGTGCTCCACTTCACTATACCGTTCATGCTCATCGGACCAGCAAAGTCCACTCAAAAATCAAGCAGACAGGAAACATAGATGTAGTACAGTATTATTTCTGTCTGAAATAGCCCTACTGTGTTGTAACAAGGTGTGGTAAATGGGCAACTCTGGTAACGCTGCCCTCTCATTCATTGATCTGCTAACCGTTATGTTATGCTCACGTGTCCTCTGATAATAATAGCTTTCTAGGATTAAACATTATTTGGATAATTGGTAAAAAATCTCTTAATAGCCCTACTGTGTGTTAGACCTACCTGAAAAACTATAAGGCAATTTATTTCATTTGTAGGCCTATAGTGATTTTTTTATTTGTGCTATCAGTAGTAATTTCTTTATTTGTTCTTATTAACTGCTTAGCCTCCTTGTCAATTTTATTCAATTCAAAGTTTTAAATCAAACTATCTCGTGCTACTGCAACAAAATTACCCAACTGTAAAATCAAAAATACACTGAGTGAGCAAAAATTTGTTTAATTACCATTATAACTAGCTATCTCACAATGTTTACATATGAATAAAAGCCTACATTAAAATCTGTCATATAAATTGGTCTCTTCATTAGAAATTAGCCTACTGATTGACACCATTGATGGACAAATTTTTTTTATAATATTAAAAATATCTGTATGACATTATATTCTGCAGTTCTTCCCTGCTGTAACGAATATCTATACTTTTCAAAGTATCACATCAAAGTTAGAAATTCAAAATATTGTGACAAAATTAATTTTGTAGGGTGCCACAAGTTGGGAAAATTTCCAAAGAAAAAAAAAAACACCCAACAAAAAAAAAAAAAAAAAAAAAAAAAACAAATAAAAAAAACCCCCCCCCCCCCCCAAAAAAAAAAAACACACAAAAAAAAAAAAAAGGTGCCGCGACTAAAGAAAGGTTGGAAAACACTGATTTAGAAGATGAAAACCAAACAAAGTTAAGTCTGACACAGAGAAAGGGACCGATGGCCGGCCAGCCGGGGTTCGTCTTTATTTAAATTTATGTGTGTGTACTTCTAACATGTTTGGTTGGTAAAATAAATGTTGTAAATTCAAATCAGAGCGTCTTCCGTGTCTGGAATGGATGTATTCTTGAGTCTATAAAGGTAACAATAATATAATAAGATAACCTTGTTTGAAATGGGTTTGGCTAAAATAAAATTTTAGTTTCGTCTATACTACTAGGTACTACTATATTGACTGGGTTAAATAGAATTGCATTTCTAAAAAGAGACTAAAATACAATTTTCATTGACTAAAACTAGACTAAATGTCATCAGTTTTCATCGACTAAAACTAGACTAAAATAGTCATGGGTAATTCTGACTAAAATAAGACTAAAATGCTCAGACTTTTAGTTGACTAAAACATGACTAGACTAAAAAGAGTATGAACGTGACTAAACTAATAAAAACTAAAATGACAGCTTCACACAAAGACTAGACTAAAACTAAAATTAAAACAGGCCGCCAAAAACAACACTAGTCGTAACATGACGAAACCAAGGCTCATTGGAAATATGTGCCTCTAACTACGTTTGCAAAACTCCAAAAATGTACCTGTGCATATATTTCACTGCAGTTTACATCTGAAATAAACACTGGCGGAAATTTGTATTCCTTGTCACTGAAATTGTGCTTGCAGTGGCAGATCATCAATTATGTAAGAGTTGTTTTTGTGTGATTCCGTGCACAATACTGTCGATCTCAAAATGATTTACAATAGCGATTGATTTGTAAATGAATACATTTTGAAGTTTACATCACATAACCAGCTCTATATGTATAGCTTTTTGATGTAGTAACGTCCTCAGTAGCGCACCGACGCACTTGCGATGTGAAGCACCTTGTGACACCAAATTCACGAATAAAAGAGCACAAAAAACTGTACAAGCAAGCTAAAATAATATGGTTTCTTTAGCAAATGCATTTTTTGTCTTAAGTTTGTCTTTGTTAACATTATCAGTTAGGTTGAGTGTAGGTGGAACATTATGGTTACACTTTACTCGAAGGGGTGTGCATAAGACATGACACATGACACCTTCATAATCATGACATGACTCATGTCATGAATATGAAGGTTTTTTTTTATGCATGTTTATGACAACTGTCTTTAAGTGTCATTTTGTTCAGTTATGTCATTTTTAATGCAAAGATGACATTGTTTGAGATGTCTTTGTTATGGGCTATGGTTAGGGATAAGGGTAGGGGTAGGTTAGGGTTAGGTCAAATAATGTCATATTTGCATTAAAAATTACATAACTGAGCGAATGACACTTAATGACAGTTGTCATAAACATGCATAAAACCATGTCATGATTATGAAGGTGTCATGTCAGTCTTATGCACACCCCTTCAAGTAAAGTGTTACCAACATTATTTCCGAACGCAATTAAGCTTTTAGTACCATTTACTGAACATTTTACTTTCGAACTGCCACAATACGGACAACAACCAACAAATCACATTCATCTGTTCTGGATAAATTTACAGCACTTTTAGTGCCACTTTCACTTTGAATGTTTCGTGAAACGTGCAAGAAGCAAAGTAAATGATTTCATTTTGTAGAAATGTAGCCGTAGAGATGTATAACGTAGCATAACGTAGATCACACTTGCAACATTTTTTATAATAATGTATTTTAAAAACATTTTGTTTCTAATTTAACAAGGAATTAAATGTCACCTAACACATAGAATACTGCACACTCGGAGTACGAGTGACTAATTATAATGTAACTCAGCATGGAAACACCCCAGTGTCAATAAGAACAGGATGTGCTTCACGGAAACAGTTGCCATCTTAATTAGCTCCCTCCGGCAGCACATGCTCACCTTGTTCCTGCGGAAATGGTAGAGCAGCACCATACTGATGAAATCCACCAGCATGCACAAGCCCTGGAAGGAGAGCACCGCCATACGCAGGGCGCCGTCACCCCAGGCCACGCAGGGCACGTCGTCCTTGCAGAAATCACAGCCTTCTTGGCAGGGCAGACAGTGGCTGGAACTTTCTGGAACATCCCTGTGATGTGGCAAACTCTCCGTGCCCTTCCCACTCGCTTTGCCTGGAAAACAAATCAAATAACATTACATGATGTTCATTTAAACAACTCTGTATTACATTTCAGTTGCTGTATCTTACCACTTGCATAAATCTGCATACGTTATAATCACACCAACAAAAAAAGCACAAACAATCGTGAAATTATCAGCACAGACATGACATTTAAAGCGGTCCAGCCCACCCTTCCCTCCAGTCATGGGTGGTCTCAACAGTACGCAACTCACACCGTTTCATGTGCTAGCCACGGTGGATGGGTGTGTACACACCATCTGGGCAGTCACTTTGATGCACCAGTTGTTTCTGCCTCAATTGCACATCTCACATCTATGACAGTTTCACGTATTCAATAGTTTTACTTTCTATTAAAATCCAACTGTGATCTGGGGTATCACTAAGAAATAATAATAATAAAAAACAGGTGTCTTTTTTACATTAGATGATTAATGGCAGTCAGTGATTATCCACACTGTTAATATATAATGATATACAGGAAGTGACATCAACAATGGGATTTTAAAGGTGAAGTGTGTACTGTAACGTTTCCTATGCTACAATATTTTGCAAGTTTATGGTTTATATACACCTGTATATATATATAAACACGTTTGCATCCACTCTCAACCATTAAAATCAAACAGGTTTTTAAAGAAAACCTTTACATATGAAATTAGCAATGACACTTACTTACAGGCCGCAGGTTTCCTGTCTGTCCAACATACTGTAGTTTTTATCTGCAGCATTTTTTTTTATAACAGCCTTTTTGTGAAGTTGATTTAAATTGTGACAGATTTTTTTTAATTTACTCTGAAATCAGCAGGTATTATAGATGTGTTAAAAACTTCAGCTGATTGTTTATGACACTAGGGTTCTTACAAAGGATGTGCAGAGCAGCAGGTGCTACACACAGCCAGAAACAGCACAAGGTTGGACAGAATTTTATTAAATCCTAAATGTTATTCTTATATTGTGAGTTCCTCAAATGTGTGCAAGGGCGAATAAGAAGGCTGTGTCAGAGAAAAAGTGTAGAAGACTTTGAATATAGTTGTATGGACAACATTTATGATAGTGCTGTGCTAATCATTTATACCTCTTTTTGAATTTTGCAGTATAACTCCATTTGCATTACATTCTGTTAAAATTATCTTTAGGGCTTTTCACACTGTGCTTCATCCCAGGTTAGCGTCATTCTAAATCCCACTTTTAAACCTGGGTAACGAAACATTTCTCACTTGTAGTTTAACGGGGTTATCACCGCTTATCACTCGAGGTCATGAAACCCTCTTAATTGATCTTGTGACTCATATTTACATGCTTCGGACAGTCACAGAATCCGATTGACGAAAAAAGCAGGAGAATGAATGCCAGACATAAGACGTCAACATTATTCAGAAAGCTGAGAGGATGATGGCTCAGCAGAGCAGATAAAAAAGAAACACACAGAAGACAGCCAACTTCTGCACTGGAGGAGATCCAAAGAGGATCTATCACAGATGGAGGACCTGTGGAGATGTCCACATGTCTGTCTGCCTCTCTACCTCTCTCTGCACAGTATGGAAGGAATAAGGCTTTACAATCTGTTCTTAAAGCAGATGAAACGTTCTGACTTTCACCACAACTACAAATTCATAGCAAAACTGTATGAATAGTCTCACATAGCCAGATTTCTTACATCATAGTATCTGCCTCACACTGCAGCTTAAAGCAAAACAAACAATGGAAAATAAATTAATCACTGCATATAAAGTATGAGTTTTAAAGATGGCAGTATGAAATATTAAAAAGTACAACAAGCTAGAATTAGACAATGTTGTGTTCAGAGAGGTGTGAAGGAGGGCCCTGTGGGTGTCAGCTGTGCTGGGGTCCCTGCTGAGGGCCAGATTCTGCCAGCATACTACTGTTGATTCCATCTCTCTCTCTCTCTCTCTCTCTCTCTCTCTCTCTCTCTCTCTCTCTCTCTCTCTCTTCTTCTTTTTTTTTGTGCATACAAGTTTTTGGAGTGCTCATTGTGGGAAAACCCTTAAGTGACAGTTTCTGAGCAAATAACTTATCAATTAAACATAAGGGGTGTGGTATTGTATTGTAGTGCTCCAATAAGAGGCAACTGATGCTAAGTGTATGCTAAGTGCTCAAATATAAAATAGTGCGTGTCTGAAAGGGTGAATAAAATATTTATGTAAGATATTGCATCTAACTGCACAGCGGGTTCACTGAAAATCTGGAATTTAAAATCTAATTTAAACCTGAAAGCAAACAGAAAGTTTTCAAAGGACAATTATGACACTGAATAAAGAAGCCATTAAAGCAAAAGAGACACATCCGCTAAAGCATTTGGAAATTCATATGAACTTTTAAGACAAACTGTTATGGTGATAATATCATTTGTAGTAAAACAGTGTATTACATTACAAAAATGCAAAATATATATTTTTTTTATAAGTAGACTTTTGTACCCCCAGTATTTGACAGATATGTGTAGACTTATAGATGGATAAACATGGACAGACAGGATATCAATAACATTTTCATGAGAATATGGTGGCAGCCTAACTGTATAAACGTAGCATAAATGTTGTAAGTTAATATCTTGTTCTGTCCATATTGAGAGCATGGCATGGGTCATGACCAGAGAAATCAAAATGCCCTTGATCTTTTGAGATATAAGAGGTCATTGTAATATAAAACATCCTGTAAGTTTCAGAACTCAAAACTTTCTTGTTAGTCTAAAAACAGCTTATATTGAAGCTAATCTGCCAAAACGACAGATTGTGGAATGTGCCACTTTATGACCTCCACATAAGAAGATCAACGCCTGCTTCTAAATCACTGCCTGTTTAGCCCCGCCCACCGATTCGCTCGTGTAGTAAATAACGAGAGAGGCAAGGTCTACACAGAAACCAAATGATAATGATGGCTCCAAAGACAACAAGACGCTGTGCCGTGCCAAGTTGTAGAAAAACACAGTCTTTGCATTGCCTTCCTTCTGATCCCAACATTAGGAAAGACCAGATTAAGTTTATTTTTAATGAAGATCCAAAATACAAATACAAAATACAATACAAAACAATAAAAAAGGCAGTTCATGACCTCTTTAAATCTGTGTACTTACTATACTATATAAAACTGCTATATGAAATGTATTGAAGATTGCCTGAAATGGCATGTTTTCTTCAAAAACAATGCACATACATTGATCAATAACATTTTAACATACAACTTACTTTTAAAGCCATTGACTGCAACTCTGCTTTGATGATAAAAGCCGCTTTTGCAGTGACATTTATACTTGTCCAGCACAAATCCATGACCTGGGATGGGCAAACACTGTGGAAAAAAGAGAGAGGATGGAAATATCAAAACTCTCAGGAAGCAAGAAAAATAAACCTGGGCTAAGGTGTTTCAATATATATATATTTGTACAATAGAAGGCGAAGGCATGGAGGATAATGGTTTTCTGTGTATATCTTTGCTTGGAAAAATTTTTTTTGATGTTGCATTTACATACTTTTTTTAAAATACAATTTTGGATTTTTTTAACAAAAATGACCAATATATTCTTCTAAAATATATTAATAAATACTTGAAAACAAAAAAATTATGGAGACTATGGATGTAGTGGCCTTAGCTGACAGTTAATTTGTTGAAATGCATGAAGTACTTATTTTTCTCCCATTTACAATAAAAATAGTTATGCTGCATATACAAAATATATCAGTTTTGTACAATTACTATAGAATACTGTATATAATGTAGTACGTCAGAATTTTTATTTCAGTATTCCCCCATATTCATACATAAGAACCGAATTTTTTTTAACGGTCACAATTGACCTGCTCTTATCATCTGATCGTGGATGTATTTCTCTATTAGTGCTACTGGATCTTAGCGCTGCGTTTGACACTATCAACCACAACATCCTTTTGAGTAGACTACAAATTTAGGTTGGCATAATTGGAATTGCATTGTCATGGTTCAAATCTTACTTATCTGACCGTCATCAATTCGTAGCAGTAAATGACGAGATATCATATCGATCACAAATACAGTATGGAGTACCTCAAGGCTCAGTACCACGACTGTTGCTTTTCACACTTTAACATGTTCCCCTTGGGAATATCAAACATGTTTTTAGCTTTCACGTTATGCTGATAAGATCTCACTCTATATTGCTTCACGCCCAACCGAAAAAAAAAAAAAAACACGGTCAAAACCATGTAGTACCCTGTATTATCAGTACTAAATATAGTACTTACTAGTGATATTTATACTAGAACATTATTTTTCAACAGTCACAAGTAAGTTTCAAATCAAATATAGTACCTACTGGCGATTTGTGATTTCAGACGCAGCTACAGTATTATCTTTTCAATTAAGATGCTTTAGTAGCTGCCTCTGTTAGACAGTACACAGCAAGGCAGCTCATAGGTTTTGGAACAGAGAGAAATTCTGAGCCTGTATAGCTTGTACCTTATTGCTTAATTCTCAGATCTGAACAGCTTATTCTGTCAATAAAGACAAAGGACTAACTTTCTACTAATATTAAAGAGCCACTGGGGAGGCTGGGCTGCCGACTCTAGAGCTGCAAGCTGTGTTTCTACTTTCAGCAGGTTCAATATATGAGTAGTGTGAGTTTGACTGAACTGATTTAAACAGTCCTCTGATATATAATATACAAACAGGGACGGCTTTGGCACAGATCTCCTCAGATGTGCCAAGGCATAATTAATCTGAATTAAAGACAGGCTCATTTGCTGAATTAAAAAAAAAATGTAATTCAGTATCTTGAGGTTTCTTTCACAACACAACAGGTCAAAACCGGGAGTGTGTAATCATAATCCTCAGTATTTCAGGCCTGAGTGTTTCATGACTCCAGTCCAGGGCCCAAAGCAGACATGTTGACCCCAGCTCAATACCGATCCACTCCAGCACACACTTAACAAGCTATGAAGGGCCAAAGCCTTCATATTTGAGCAGAACAGCAGCGACATCAGCTTTAATGAAGCATGGAATGGTAGAACACTTATACAAATCCATCTTTAGAGAGAAAAGGGCTCTATTTCTGTCTTTCATGCTTCTATAGGATCAGGGTTTGAAGACAGATAGCCACAGGAGAATGGCCAGAGAGCATTATATGGGCTCACAGCTAAACTATAAATATATAAATTACAAGTCATTTTCAGCAGCATGTTTTTAAGAGGCCTCATCATGACCCGTGTCTGAAGCATACATTCAAAAACACCAACAACACAATGAGTTTGTTGGGATCGCAGGTGGATCTGGCTGATGAGTTTGAAGAGGGGTTTTCCCTCTCGCGATTGTCTGCTGTGGACGAGAGTGAGCCGCTGGAGGATGATGTTAATTTTTTAGATTTTTTTACTAGTGGGTGCAGGACACTATAGTTCATTTATGTAAGTGAGGATAGCAAAATAAAGTAAACTGTGACAAATCATACCCAAAAATTCTTCATACAGTGGACTACCAGTAAAATTGATACAAATTTGGGTCCAAAAATGATTCAGACCGAGTCTGGGAAAAAATCTGAAGTTGAGGTTTGCATGAAGCTGGGTGACAGCATGCCCAGGAGACTACAGGCTGTTATTAATGCTAAGGGTTGTTTGTCTAAGTATTGATAGTTGTGTAAATACGGTCATACTAACAGCTGTCTGAATTATTTTGGTTGATTGTAATCTATTACATACCTTTCTATCAAAGTTATCTAACATTATCTAGATGAATTTGTTCTGACACAGTGTAACTCTGAGTTCTTGTCATATGTTATTACCATTTTCTAAACTATAGCGAATAAACTATAGTTGTGAGAAACAATTCACAACTATAATGTGAGAAATGTTGAAGGTGTCTGAATAAATTTTGGTTTGACTGTATCTATTTGATAAATGAAGTTAACCAACTAACATTATACATACCCTTTTTGTTTATGTACCCAATATTTAAAAAAATTACAAATGCAATAAAATATTGGTATAGGTACTCGGTATCTGCAAGTACCAAAAATAAAAGTATCGGTATCGGGCGAGTACTGGAAAAAGTGGTATCGGTGCATCCCACTGGTATATATATGTGTATTAATGCGTTGGTGGTTGTGTGTATAATCCATCTGCTAGCTTCCTTTGCAGTGTTTTCCGGGACCTGTGTGTTTCTGTCCTTTTCTAGGGTAGGTCCTCGGTGAGCATCCCCTCTGTTGGTTTCAGAAACCGGGTGCTCGACTTGCAATGCTTATTTCACTCATCAATATATGTCCAGAAGGTAAGTAAAGCCAGGTTTCGGCTTCATAATTCCTGAATCATGCGGCCCAGGTCACAGGCTTCTGCGGGAGCCTTCCTGACCATCAGGCTCCCGGCACGGCACTGCTGAATTTCCTGGACGTCCGGGCTGGGCTTATGCTTTCAGGCTGCCCTGTCTGGTATACCATATCTAGGTCGCCCTGAAGGGCCTCCCGATCTCCAGGATATTCCCTCTTGCTGAGGAATCGAGCGGGAGGTATAGGTGGCATTTCGAGAACCTTCCTGTTTATGCTGTCTCAGGCAGTGCTCCCTTCTTCTTTGAGGGTTGTATTTGAGCTTGCTTCTCCCGTTTGGCTCAGTACTTCCGGTTATCTGTGAACAGATGCTTGGAAAACTCTTAAATCCATATTAAGGTAAGTGCAGCACGTTAAGCTTTGCGCACTTTCTAAAATCCACATAGTGGTAAGTGTGCACATTATGCTTTGCCCACTTTTCTGAAATCCTGTATGGTAAGGGTTACGCGTTATTAGCCTCGTTTCCGTTCTCTGAGTTGGTTTAGACCCCGGTACCTTGGGTTCCACTCAACCAGTGTGTCTCTATTTTTTGACACACTTGGAAGTATCGCTCTCCTCACCATTGAGGGTTATTATGCAGCATGGTGGCGTGGGTATACCATTACCCATAGCGACCCCTAGAGATGCTATTTATCATATAGTTCACACTGGTATTGAAGTCATGGCTGTCGCCGCCAGCGTATTGTTGGTGCTCAGACACGTTCACGACGAGGCTGCCCCATAGGGACCCCTAGAAGATGCAGTGTCTCTCCCTACTCATTGGAACCATAGTTTACTTAACCTGAGACATTTTATATGGCACATCGTATTTGTTTTCTTGTTTATTACCACATGTCCTTGAACTGTTGTATTAAAATCAATATCACATCCTCTACTCGAGCGATACCGGCTCTATATCAGCGGCTGTGATTGCCTACGGCCTCGTGCCTCTGGCCTAATCACAGACATGCTGATATAGAGCCGGTATCGCTCTCGTACTCGAGTGATATTGCTCATATCATCGATATAATGCTCACAAAGGCTGCATTTATTCGATCAAAAATATAGTAAAACAATAATACTGTGAAATATTATTAAGATTTAAAATAAGTAATAATTGTTTAGATCAATACTGATATTAAATATTAATTAATAACTGTTTTAATAAATACAGCATAATATTACGTATTTATCCTGTGCATGCAAGCTAATGTCAGCAGCATTTCTTCATCACATGATCGCCAGATCGTTCTAATAGGCTGATTTGCTGCTCAGGAAATATTTATTATCAATGTTAAAAACAGTTTGTGCTGCTCAATATTTCTGTGACACATCTTTTTTTCATGAGTCTTTGATGAATAGAAAGTAAAAAAAAGCAACAAAATTCATTTGAAATTGGAATCTTTTGTAGCATTTGGACCAATCAGACACACGACTTTTTGTTATATTTAACAAATAATCTCTAATGCCCCCGTCACCTAACCAAAGGGCCAACTAAGAGGGTCTATTGACCCTTCCCCCGAAATGCACCTAACCCTCAGAAAGGCAGAACAGTCGCTCTGGGCACCATGACAACTAATCATGATATCACTAGTTTTATTACGCCTCCAGGAATGTGAATAGGATAACCCATTCTGTGTCCCCAGGACAAACGCACAGTAGAAATTGACTTTTCTACTAAGTAATTCATAGGAAAACCTTCTTTGAATTAACACCCATTTTCTTCAGGCCATTGTGTATTTTATTGCTGTGTTGTATTTAATCTGTTTTATTATAGACTATTTTTATTCATGCTTACGATAAACCACTCATTCATATAAACTTACATATAGCTTGTTTAGTATCTATTAATTCGCCTTCTTATGATCGAAACAATTGTGTATATTATATGCTGATACCTATTCAACATATTGATGTTCTAAGAATTTTTTCTAATTTGTGCCTCAACACCCAAGCGTATTACATATGCAAAATACCATGCTTATAGACAAAGAGTCATAAAAATCCCCAGGATTTCCAACCTCCCGCTTGGGATTTCAGCCTTTCTCATTGGACAAGCCCATCTTGAGATGCGTGAATCTCTGCAGGCTTTAAAGGGCCACACTCCATGTGACCCGCCCCTTTCGGTGGTTCAGTGAGATGCTAAGATTAAGATGTGAGAAAACGCTTCAGGATAGCAAAGCATTGTGCCAGGCCTTTCTTCGGCCTATTCCTTTCCATTCATCAAGTTACTCTGACACAAAATGGTTCTTTTCATCAACCAACTTCAGCAAGATCTTGGGCCTTAAGATTTGCATCAGGAATCTTTTTCAGACCGCCGAGACTAGCAAGTATCAAACTTAATCTTATTAATTGATACATTAAGCATCATTTGCACCTTTTACAAAGGTGTTTGAACTAAGAATTTGACTTTTTCCCTCAGGTTTTAGATCTGCTGAATATATGCAAAGTGTTCCATAAAATTCATTTTTTATGCCTCTTTCTATGCTGAGTTAACTTTAACCCTTTCCTATACCAACTTATGTGTGTGTGTGTGTGTGTGTATTTGTATGTTAGACCAGTTTATGTGTTTATGTAGTATTTTGGACTAGTTTAAGTGTTTATGTAGTTTATAAAACCTTATTTGTATCACACTTGACGTGTTCATTGTTGCTCATAACCGGAGTCAATAATCATGCAGATTTACATTACAAGCTTATAGAATTGTACAGTAAGAAAGTTATTTCCCTTAACCAGGACATTAACGTTCTTAGAATTGACAAGACAGTTTGACCCTGAGTGGTCGCTAATATCTACGTGGATCAAAATATTCATATACTCATAACTAGTTATGGTTAATTATTCATATTTCCTGTTGTGAGCTAAATTCGCTACACTTTTGTAACATTATAAAGGTCACTTTTGATTAAAAAAAGTGTGTCCTTGCTGAATAAACATATTACGTAAAGAAATTAAAATATAAATAAATAAATCTAACTCACCCTAATTAAAATGTAAAATAAATGCATTAATGCCATTTGTGATATTTTCTATAAAGCAAGTATAATGCATTATAAAGGCATTCACAATGCCTTAAATAGATCATTTAAGTTGTTATACTTTTTCATATATATTTACGAACAAGTATGAAACAATTACATAAAAAATATGAATACATTCATGGTAATAGTGCTTACACTAAAGTATAATACATTATAATGCATCATAACATGAAGAGGTACGTGCAAAATGCAATATAAATGTTGTAATTGATTAGAACACTGATTATACAATTGTGTTTTTTATAAGGAATGTTGAATAAATACCCTCATAATACATTGAATATAGGCTTACAGATTTTAATCAACTCACTGTGACCCTATATTCAAGATTGGGAGATTCAAAACAAAAGCTGAACAATCGTTCATTGATTTGCCATTGATCTCAATATGGTGGTTATGACTCTGTCCTAAATATTTTGAATTTACATTTATTCTCCAATTAGCTATCACATTGTGAGCTGTGGCTCTTATCCTTAGCCAGGTCGAGATCAAGCATATCTTGACTTCCACTTAAGAGACAGCAACATTCCCAATATTATTTATTGTGTACTCCAAGGACTGACCTCTTGAGCTTCAGTCAATTCCTGCAATAAAAGCTTCAGGAATCACACAACTGATAACAGCTTCTGCCTGAAATGAGAGAAACAGACTCTGGCCCATGCTGAGAGGAAGGGACAGGGTCTTCTGATAGAGCATGAGCTGACGGTGGGTATTGAGCAGGTGAGAGCTTCAGCTGGGAAGACTCTATCCTAATTAAAGCCAGACAGACACATCGCCGACACAGACACTGGCAGATCTAAGCCGCTGGGAGGAGACAGGATGATTTCAGTAGCTCTACACACCTACACTTTTAATCAGAGTGAGAAAGTTAGAAAGAACAGTTGATTGACCAAGACTAGGGATATAGGGATTGGTTTAGATCAGGGGTTGGCAACCTTTTGGGCATGAAGTGGTTAACCACAGTACAGTACATATTTTCTCAGTACATTTTAGTCCATATTTAATTTGCATCAGTTTGCACTTGCGTATATTCTTTTAATGTACATTATTTCCACAATAAGTACTCTTTTTCTAAGTATGCTAAAGTGTACTTCTGTTTCACAAAGCAAAGGACATTCAGTATACTCTCGTTTACATTTATCATTTGATCTGATTTCCAAATGCCATTTTTCTTTGTATCAACTGATGTAATGCGATTCATTTCACAGCAAGCAGGTTTGGCTCAGGCTTAGAACATTACTGAATAATGTCCTGAAATGCCTATGGATCAATGAATGGGAAATATAGAGGCTGCTGATAAAAATGGGCAGTCACTGATGTTCGTTTCTGTCATCTGAAACGGCTATGCTATGCCAAAATTAATAGAGTAAACAAAGTATCTTTACAACAGTGACCCGCAGCTTTCAGAGGGGAAATTGATCGAATTTCGCCAGCCATAAATCACAGTGACCCTCAGTTGTCCACCAGTTTCTTGCATGCTCTCCCTGTTTCTCTCATTCTCTTTGAGTCTTTTTGTGAATGTCAAAGGCACAGTTGTGGCAGCTGTCAGTGTGTGGGTATGTGCTTGTCTGTGTGACAGGCTAATTGGCCCAGTGATACTGCTCACACTCAGAGCTAGAGGTTTTTAATGGTGGCGTCACACTGTCATGCCAGGAGGTCCATCCGCGTACACATATCTGTGTCCCAGCAAACACCTCGACTAATAATAGGACTCAACCTCAACTGATGTCTGACACTCTTTTATCTGTCCTACGATCCTTAGTCCAGAAGCATATAAAGTTTATTGAACATTGTGGGTCTACTAACTTAGACAAATGTAAAATTCCACTATTGGTCTGGACTGGATTTGTGTTGATTTATAGTGCTGGTCTAGAGAATAGTCTGTTTATTTACCAGTTGTTTCTCCTAGTCTCAGACTGTGCTCAGATTTGTCAAGATATCAAAGTCTGATTTCAAAGATTTCAGTTCAAGACCTCCAGTTTGTTCAGAGCAGAAACTGTATTTATTTTCCTCTGTTCAGTGAGATCCTGTCCAAATGAACTAAATAAAATAATGGTTTTATATCTGACTTGACTGAATTTACATTTACACATATGACAGATGCTTTAATGCCAAAGTGACTTAAGGGGCAGTTACATTTACCATTGTCTAGAGAATTTTCAGTCATAATCGAGTCAATAGAAATCTGCACAATCTGAAATTTCATATGAGGGCGAAAATTTCACATTAGGTTTGAGATGGTCACGCAAATTTGCTGTACTGTCCAACAGACAGCTGATAGTGTTATACTGTTTGAGCTACAAGAATGAACACTGTCAGTCGCACATTTACTGCACAGTACAGTCAGATTGCACTGTTTTGCCAGAGCATGAGCTCTTGAAGCTCCACCCTCTTCTGAAAAGGGAGGCGGGAGCACCAGCTCATTTGCATTTAAAGGGACAAACACAAAAACTGCACATTTTGACTCATACCCTAAAAGTGGCGATTTCAACAAGCTATAAAAAAATATCTGTAGGGTATTTTGAGCTAAAACATAATATACACACTCTGGGGACATCAGAGACTTATTTTACATCTTGTAAAAAGTGGCATAATAGGACCCCTTTAAAAGGCTGCTTGTTTGGTGTGCACCAAGGTTCAGGTGGCAGCGCTGACACTTATTCAAATTAACCATACTAACAGAGCAATTGCAATAGAGTTTGTTTTAAGCAAAAAAAACCTTCCAAATCGAAATGCCCTAGGTTTCATTAACTATCCCTCCATTTATTATCCCCATAGCAGGTTGCTTTAATTAGCTTTACATTGTTTGTTTGACAACTTTTATGCTCTTTCACAGGAGAATATGCCAGCATAAGCAAACAGCTCTACCTCAAATTGGCCTGGGAGTAGAGAAACAATAACGCTGTGGTGTGGATCTATTTTTGTGACCGTCTAAACCAGCAGGAGGGCCTTTGAAAGTGCTTCTAAACATAGAACAGCAGCACACAGCACGCAGCCCATCACTCCTGCGTCTACGGGCCGACAGATCCAGGAAAAGAGTAAAGCAGACACGTGCAGTGGGACGGAGGGGTTGGCCAGCCTGTAGGCTCAAACGCTGGCTGTACTGAGAGACAATGTGTCCTGAGATCTGGGCTCAGATCAGCTATCTGGAGTCCTCGGGTGGGCTCTACAGCAGCTGAGGGTGAGAATTAAAAAAAAAAAATCCATCTGCTCCATATGCTGATGTCTAGCAGTTTTCAGGAAGATATTACAAACAAAAGGTGCATCGCAACAGGAAATGGAGCTCTGGGTGTCTTTCTGCAGCTTCCCCAGTCGGCGCAGCATGTTTCTGTCTGCTCATTAAGTCTCTGTGGAGTCGATGAGTCGAATTTCAGTATCTTCTCCTATTCCAGCTTAATTTGTAGAGACAGCTATAAGTAAGCCATCTGCAGGTTGATTCCCCTGAAAAGTGTAAACACTTTGTCTCTGTGGCACTTTCAAAATATATCAGTCAACCCGATATGTCAAACTGGTAACACTTTACTTTAAGAACCAGTTCTCATTACCCAGTTGCTTATTAGCAGATTTAATAGCTATGGGGGTTATTAGTACTTATAAAGCACATATTAATGCGCAGGAACCCATTATTTTAGAGCCCTACCTAGAACATTCCACCCATACTAAACTACCCAAACTACCTTACTAACTATTAATAAGCAGCAAATTAGGAGTTTATTGACGTAAAAGTCGTACTTAATAGTTAGTTAGCAGTTAGTACTGTCAGTTAATTAGTAGTGAAAATTGGTTCCCTAACTAAAACGTGACCGTCAAAACTGAATCGACCAATAGTATGAGCTAGGGGTGGGGCTGCACATTTGACAGACAGTGTTCTGGAAACCTGTTTGAAGCAGGTGAAATTACACACTTTACCTTTAAGTTTTCCTGTGAACACACGCGGCGGGCACCTGGTTTACCTTAAAACGATACTTATATTGGACATAACATTTTGAAAGAATATTACTTAAGTGCAACCTGTGTGTAATTTAATTTCATGTTCATGGCAAAGAAATAAATATATTATAAGTGAAGTTAGCGTTTAGAGTAACCCCCCGTAGAGTGCCTTTTTTTTTTGGCCATGTACGTGAAGGATAGTGAAAGGAGAGAGAGGACAGGCTGGCCCATTTAGTCATATCTAGAAATGTCATTAGACTAGAACATAGAACTAAAACTGAAATGAAACTAATAAATATGTATTTGTAGAGTGCTTTCAGCTGAAATGAATTTGCTTTTTTAAAAGGGTCACTATGATGCTATTGCTAAAGTTCATATTTTGTGTATTTGGTGTGTACCAGAATAGGTTGCATTGACTGCTTTAATGTTCAAAAACACATATTTTAAATCTGTACATTATTATAGGTTCCTCTATTGCCCGCCTTCTCAAAACGCTTCGTTTTCTAAAGCACCCTCCTTTGACAAGCGCAGCAGTCTGCTCTGACTTGGCCAGTGATCAGTGCATGGATTGCCGAACACCAACGACACGCGTCGGAAATGACGCCCCTCTTCCATAACAGGCTTCAGCTTTCAAAGTAAATAGCAAGACAGTTAATAATGCCGTTAATTTTACCATCAGTTCAAGCCAGGAAAGGGCAAACTAGAGTGGTGACGACACAGTGATGATGTAGTAACCAAGCGCGGTCTAAGACAGGCTGACGTGCTATGATTTGACAGGAGTTTCATTCTGTGATAGTGACTGTCCCTCACACACACCACGGCGCGTTGACTTCTGCGTGCGCAAAAATCCGCATTTGAACAGCAACTAGCAATACTAAAACTTACAAAACATACTTACAGCGCTGATTCAACAAGAGCCAGCTTGTTATAGCAAAGTCAGAATTACCTTTTTTTTTTTTTTTTTAAATAGCCTTTGTGCACAGCCAGCATTGTACTCTTCTAGGTTAAAAAAACTGCGTTGCACAAATTCGAACATCTGGATTGTGCTGTTCTGTTGTAAATAAATCCTAACCAATGATCCTAATTGCATCTAATTCCGGAAGGCCAAATAAAGTGCTTTTGCTTTCGCACTGAAACACAGCATCTCCCAGACATGGCTGCTTCAGCACTACTGCAGTTCCTGAAACCACGCCTTCTTTCTTTGCGTGCACATTTGGGAGCATTATGCTAATATTTCCACATACTGACGTAGACATGTGGGGGCGTGTTAGAACGAGCCGTTTTAGGTAGGCGTGGTTGAGACTTAACTTTGATAAAGAATATCTCTTTGGATTTGAGACTTTAGTCTTCGCACCTTTACAGATCTTCTTTATGCACCAAGAGCTTGTAACACTCCAAAGAGAAAGAAAAACTTGAAATCGCATCATATGACCCCTTTAATGAATTCTACAACATTAACACTCTTATTTTCCTGTGTATTACTGTAAAGTTGCTTTGAAACAATCCATGTTGCATGAAGCATGAATAAATGTGACTTGACTTGACATGATAATCGACTGCATGCCACTGATGCTCATAGACGTTATATTGAAGAGAACCCAGAATATTCCTTTGAGACCAACTCTTGTGTTTTGGATTAATTAGAATTCTGCCTCAGTGTCACCTGATGACATGTGCTTAAAAAAGGAAGTGTATTTATGGCCACATGTATTTAAGTCTTCATGTCATTTCCCAGTTAAATCATAGACAAATTAATTATCTATACACCCAATTAAAGCAAGCACTGCTACACCAAGGGCTGTACATGACTGGAGACTACACTTTAACAAAGACACATCCTCTGCCTGTCTGACAAACATCATTAGGCAGGAATAGCTCATCTTCTTTAATTGCAGCATCAGGCCGCAGCTGTGATGACCCTGTATTTGGGTTGTGAGGGGGTGAGTATTTCACTGACAAACACTATTAATTGTTCGGGATTATTCTCAGGTCAAAGCATAAATGTCACAGAGATTTCATTAATACTAAAACCAGAAATTGTCTGGATCGTAGAGTTACAAGCTACAATCAATTACTTAGTTTGGGGCATTTGTACTATAAAAACATTAAAGTGTTCATTTAATGAATTAGTTTTGGAAACTCTAATTTCCAGACCTGTACGTCATCTCACATTTCAAACTGTTGACAAACATGAGACTCTGCGTGATGTTTGATGAAACAACGTGAATGTACGGAAATGTCTGTGCCTGTGCATAAATACAATGTGCGATCAGTGCGTCAAGAGCACTCATACACACATTATTATAACGGACTCACGCGTGCTGTATGACTCCTGTACGCCATCGCAATCATCTTTACCTTGATTGCAGTCTTCATCCATTAAAACTTTACTAGCGAGATTGGTTATCCAGTCGAGAAAACGTAGTTTGCGTCTCATCTGGCCATACAGCGGTGGGATGTGTTGACATTCCGTTCAGTCTGTACTGAAACACACTGGAATGTATAATTTACTGAAAACACAACGCAAGTTCTTGTTCTATCGCAGCCTGATGTAATCAGCTGGTTGCTTTATATTAGCGCTGTTTTGGATGGATTGTTTGAATGCATTCGCTTACTGGATCATTGAAATCCAGTAACTGGCTTACTGGATCAACTGAACATTTTCCAGGAGTTTAGCAGCTTAAAATGATCTAATCGCAAGCAGAGAATCAAAATTGGGTTAAAAGGTTAGAATATCAATTGTGCTTCAGTAATTTTGCATTAATTGCAGTAAATTATTTTAATGCGTTAAGGATTGTAAAATTAATCGCATGTGTTAACGTTGACAGCCCTATATATATAAGATATATATATATATATATACATTTTGTTTTCATTTCTAAAAAAATTAAAATGCATATACTTTTGAAACACAAATGCACATCTTGCACTAGCTCCGCGATGTGCATCCGGAAATTCACGAATTACGTAATCACGTTGGAAAGCTCACGCGCGGTTAGCACTTCGTCTGTGTACTTCGGTTCAAAAAGGTAGGGTAGGGCGAAAAACTCCATTTAATTTTCTCCTCCAACTTCAAAATTTTCGACGTCGTGTTGTACTTTTTTTATAAAGGGATCGGCTTTCTTTGCACGTTCGCTTTGTAAACACAGGGTCGGTGCTTCCGCCTACGTCATGCGTGGCCTTTCCAACGTGATTACGTAATGCGTGAAGTCGAGCTAATGCAAGATGAGCATTTGTGTTTAAAAAGTATACACGTTTTTATTATTTTTTAGAACATTACCGATCATTTCGCTAGATAAGATCCCTATTCCTCGGCTGGGATCGTGTAGAGCCCTTTGAAGCTGTATTGAATCTGTAATTTGGACCTTCAGTTCGTTGGACCCATTTGCAGTCCATTATATGGAGAAAAATCCTGAAAATGTTTTCCTCAAAAACCTTAATTCATTTTTGACTAGAAAGAACGACGTGAACATCTTTGACATGGGGGTGAGTACATTATCAGGATTTTTTATTCTGGAAGTGAACTAATCCTTTAAACAGAAAACATGGCTTATGCTCACCAAGGAGTGCTAGCATGTGATCTATGAACTCTGACGGACATGAATCTCCGAGGCCAGGCAGGGAAAGTAAACGAGGTGCTCTTTCAGTCTCTGATAAACTGTATGTCTTTAACAAATATGCCTTCAGTGTAGAATATTTATCCCGAGCGGGAGGATTTTCCAGTATGCTGATCGCTCGCGTGGCTGTGGAGCTGCCAAGTGCTGCGACGTTCACGGTGATGTCCCGTTATGTGAACTGAGCCTCTTGTTGCTCCTGAAACTCTCGCAGCTTCAGAGATACAGCATTCGTCAACATCACAAATAAAGGATTTGTTCTGCGTCGGGGTCACCAATGTACTGTAGCTTTAGTGCTAGCAAAGATACACGGAGGCAGGATCGCAACTGAAACTCAGAGGTCACGTTTATTTAAACTGCAGCAGAACTACGCATCAACAACAACTCTCTTTCTCAAAGGGGAACATACCTTAAAACCATTTATGTATGAGTGTGTAGGTGCTGCGTGATTTGTGTCTATTAATCAGCAATGTGTGAGATGCTTGTATCTACTCAGTAGGCTATTTTGAAGAATGTTGGTATCCAACCTGTTTTAGTTTAAACAAAAAATATGAGATGTTTCTCAAATTATCTTTTTGTACACTCTTAAAAATAAAGGTGCTTCAAAAGGTTCTTCAAGCGATGCCGTAGAAGAACCATTTTTGGTTCCACAAAGAACCATTCAGTCAAAGGTTCTTTAAAGAACCATCTCTTTCTTGCGTTTTTGTAATCTGAAGAACCTTCTTTCGCCACAAAGAACCTTTTGTGAAACAGAAAGGTTCTTCAGATGTTAAAGGTTCTTTATGGAACCATTTAGACAAAAAGGTTCTTCTATGGCATCGTGAAGCACCTTTATTTTTAAGAGTGTATGTTCCATAGTTTATGCCGTTGTAGCCTAAACGTTCATGTGTAATAAATTTAATGTTGAATCAAATCAATTATTTCATTCTAAAGCTACTTTTTGTAATGTCTACTTGATACTTTCTTATTTGACACAATAATAGCTTTAAATGATCTTTTGTGGGTATTTTCACAGCCAAATTTAATTTGCAATTAATTATATTAATGAATCACCACATCATGTAATTAAATTAACATTTTTAACTGGCTGACAGCCCTGTTATAACCATGGGGGAAAATATAGTCATTATTGAAGTTGAATAAACGACTCAAGTGTGAACATGGTCAACTATCAGTCTATAAATGTCTATATTGAAATGTCAAACAATTATAACCACATACATTTTTAGGTTTTAGGCTAAATGTTTCATTGTAACATCAGGATTGTCCTGAAGAAATACACCAAATAATTTAATACTGCAAACAGATTTGTAAGATGGTATGACACAGAATCGTTCCCCAAAAAATGACAATTTGCTCACATATACTCAAATCAGACATCCAAGATGTAGATGAGTTAGTTTCTTTATTGGAAAAGATTTTGAGAAATTTTGCATTACATCACTTGCTCACCAATGGATCCTCTGCAGTGAATGGGTGCCGTCAGAATGAGAGTCCAAACAGCTGATAAAAACATCACAATAATCCACAAGTAATCCACACGACTCCAGTCCATCAATTAACATCTTGTAAAGTGGAAAGCTGTGTTTATAGTAAACAAATCCATCATTAAGGCATTTTTTACTTTAAACTATTCCTTCCAGCTAAAACACAGCCTCTAACATTGTTTTACTGTGAAAAGTTGTATCTCTGAATAAGGAAGAGAAGGTGCAAGGAAGAATATGCACATTTACAAGTAAAAACAGTCTAAAACAGCTCTAAACAAATATTTGGATTTTATGTTAGAGGACAACAGGGACTTTTCACTGGAGGAAGCGTTATTATGGATTATGGACACATATTTTGGCCAGAAGCAAGAAGAAAGCAATGGTGTGAAGTAAAATGCCTAAATGAGGGTGTTATGTTTCTTTTTTTTTTTTAACAAAACACAGCTTTTCTCTTCACAAGACATTCACTGATGGACTAAAATCATGTGGATGACTTGTGGATTATTGTGATGCTTCTATCAGCTGTTTGGACTCTCATTCTGACGGCACCCATTCACTGCAAAGGATCCTGGTGAGCAGGGGTGTAATGCTAAAATTCCCAATCTGTTCTTCTGATGAAACAAACTCATTTAGGGGCTGAGGGTGAGTAATTAATGATAGAATATTCATTTTTGGGTGGACTATTCCTTTAGGCATAATTTTTAGGATATATCAGAAATACAACACACCACCATCATGTCACGATCTTAAGAGTGTTCAGAACGTCCAAAGACCAAGACTAGGGTTTGCTGGATATGTGTCATGATTACACTGGGCCATATGGGAACCCCGGATGGCATATGCCGTGATGTTCGTAGCGGTGGAAGCCTCCCGTGGAGATGTTGAAGATCAGGCTATTTTTACAGCTAGACCTGCAGCTGACACTCACACTAACAGCAGATCTCACATCACACATACAGAACACATTTCACATGAAAGCTAATATGAGAGATCCTCCTTCACAGACATACAGCACTGTACTTGATTTTACACACTTGTTACTATAATTGAAGGATGATATATATATTTTAAGCCTTTTGATAACATCTCAGTATTTTTGCAATTTGATTAAATGTGATCATTCCAAACAGAGAAAGTATAATTTCAATCAAACAGCCATTTTTGGAAATTAGTTTGAAAATGTTTAATGTAAGCAATATAAATCATCAGCATCATCATCATCATCATCAAATGAGGAAGAATGATTTACACAACCATTCAAAACTTCAGTAGTTTTATTTTATTTTATATTTTTGTATTAAATTAATAAAAAAAATGGCCACAGGACAATGTGTTGTTTTTTTTTTTTGATTAAGTTTACTAAGATAAGACCATGTTTCTTGAGCAGAGTTCTGAAATTTTGAATGATTTATGATAAATTAAAAGAATAATTGTAATAAGAATATTTATTATTTTATCATCATCATCACACTATTAATTGTAATAAAATGAATTTACTTGTTTACTGTATTTTTATCAAATTAAACTGCAGCCCTTGGCACTGAAAAAAACGAGTAATGATTAAACATACAACAACAAAAAAAGTGTGCATGAAAAAATCGAAATATAACCCATTTCTCCTTTGTGTGTGTGTCGAGGCGCAACCACAAAGCGTGGTACGGAAAAAATAAATTTATCAGAAGTGACAAGACAGGAAAGTGTCAAGTCTTTTCTAACTTGGGAAAAACCCTGAAATATTCATGATTTTGCTTAAAATCAGCACAAATATATGTTGACATTGGAGCCCAAAGCAGTCTTAAGTCGCTGGGTGATATTTGTCGCAAATAGCCAAAAAATGCATGTATGGGGCAAAATTACCTGGTTTGATTGCCAAAAATCATCGGATATTAAGTAAAGATCATGTTCAATGAAGATATTTTGTAAATTTCCTACTGTAAATATATTAAAACTTCATTTTTGATTAGTAATATTCATTGATAAGAACTTCATTTGGACAACTTTAAAAGCGATTTTCTTTTTTGTACCTCAGATTTCAGATTTTTAAATAGTTGTATCTCGGCCAAATATTGTCCTAACAAACCATACATCAATGGAAAGCTGATTTATTCAGCTTTCAGAGGATGTATAAATCTCAATTTTAAAAATTGACCCTTATGACTGGTTTTGTGGTCCAGGGTCACATATTGTAAATATTGTAAATATTATTCATCTATCACGTTCTGTCATGAACCTTTACTTCTCAGATATGAAAAAAAGGTTGATCAGGCATAGAAAATCTGATTAAATCTAGATAAACCTGGAAATTACAGGATGTAGTGATTTGATCATTTAAGTGTACATCCCTCCTCTGTTTAGTTGTATTTCTGAAGCTCGTGTGTTTATTTATTTAGCTTGCTAACACTGCTACAGCAGAGCTCTTCTTTGCACCTGATGTGACCTCATGCTGGGAGATGACATCATTTCCCATCCTCCTGTCGCTAGAGGATTCTTTCTACATCTCTCCTCTCCTGACCTGGCTCCCTTGATTCCTGTGTTAACACTTGACTGAACTCACTGTGCTGGCTGTGCAATAAGACCCTAGTTTACTTTGCTTTGGATCAGATTCTCAATACAAAAATTAGTATCAAGAATCGATACGAAACTGCAATCATTTTGCATTATTATTTTTCAAACCTATACCAAATGAAGACAGTTTCAATGAATGTTGCGTATAAAGCATTTCAGTATATGGCCTTGAAATCAAAAATGTATGTTATTAAACGTCTCCCCTTTAAAAAAAGAAAGATATGTATTTAATTGTATTGAATGTGCACTTGTAGTGAAATAGCAATGTTAAAAGTTTTTTTATTTTTTTTACTTCTGTATTATGCAGAACGTTTTTTAATATTGTTTTAAAGTCACTTTAAAAGTACTAAATTGCAACTTGAAAATATGTAATTACTAATATATTAAATAAAAGAAACTACATTCTAGTATATTTTTAAATTACCATAAATGCTTCCAAGTTTTTACAGTACGCTATAAACATATGTCAAACGACTCCGATGTCATTATGATTAGGAGATATAATGATGGCTTCAGGTTTACTAAGTGGGGCAATCAAATTGTTTTTATTTGAATTCAACTTACTTTAAACCTTTTATTGTTGGCAGTAAGAAAAAACACTTAAGCAAATCAAATCTGTTATTAGTTATATTTTTAAATATGCTTAAGTGTACTTCTTTTTTGACAAGGGTTAAAGTCCGCTTGAACCGGAAGTTCCTGCCGACTTTATTTCAGTGTAGTGACGTATTTCCAGCTGAAACGGAATATTGAATAGAGGGCATGGTTTTATTTTTGCTCTCCTCCTCTCTGTCTCTCACTCATAGCAATCTAACGGTTAGAGGGGTGTGTTTAAGGATATTCTGCCCAAGCCGTCAAACTGACGTCATCAGAAAAGGAGTGCCATTCCAGAGTGGAAGTAAATGTTCAGATTTTGATTAAAGATTACCAAGAAAAAAATTTTTTTCCAGCGGATTAACTTGCACGGATTAATTGTTCACATCATTACTAGCAATGTGCGCTAGTAAAGTAAATAAAGTCAATTTTGATTTCATGCGGACTTTAACTCTTCTCTTCCTGTTGTGTTTGCAGTTTGAGAGACCACATATCCATTTAATACATAAAAAAATAGAATTTAACATTTCAGTATCAGGTTGATATTCCAACACTTTTTCTAATAAGAAATGGTATTAATCAAATTTTTATTACACATCTTCCATGCGTCTCAGAGACCCTTCAGGGTTTCAAAGAAAAGAAAATGCAATACATTTTCATAAATCTTCAATAATATTTGCTATTGGGTTTTGATTATGTTTAGTGGGACATAATACAATAATGTATAGAGGAAATAATTTAAAATTTACATACACCATCTTGATTGTTTCAAAGTTTAAGAAACCTACAGAATATGTATGCGTGTGTTATAGAAGTAATGGCAAAACAATGACAAAATTAAATATATTACAGATTAACATATCAAAAATATTACATAACTATTACATCAAATGAATTTCTTAAACTATCAAATGTAATATAGTTATAATATAATATATACGGCTGTCATCATTAATGCGTTAACGCATTTGATTAATTTTACAATCCTTAACGCGTTTTAAATAATTTAACGCAAAATTACTGAAAATACTGAAGCACAATTTCTAATCTAACCCTTTAACCCAATTTTGATTCTCTGCTTGAGATCAGATCATTTTAAGCCACTAAACTCAGGGAAAGTTTTCAGTCCAATGATCCAGTAAGCGAATGCATTCAAACAATCCGTCCAAAACAGCGCTA
This sequence comes from Sinocyclocheilus anophthalmus, assembly GCA_018155175.1. NCBI lineage: Eukaryota > Metazoa > Chordata > Actinopteri > Cypriniformes > Cyprinidae > Sinocyclocheilus > Sinocyclocheilus anophthalmus. The sequence continues at coordinate 402,883 of JADLZN010009533.1, read as the reverse complement.
ATATAAAGGAAACCAGGCTGATTACATCAGAGATTGCAGAGAGAACAGAGACTAGGGCGTTTTAAGTGAATTATTCATTCCAGTGTGTTTCGCTTTAAAACACGAGCTCTGTCATATTCTGTGATTGTCTCTGAAGAGCGCGAGCCCTCACACGTCACACGCGCTGTGTGAAGTACAGACTGAACGGATTGTCACAACATCACGCGGTTGGCGAGAGAGACAGCAAACGATGTTTTCTCGAATGAATAACCGTCTAGTAGATCAGTTTGCTGGATGAAGACCTGCATCAAGAGTAAAGACGATGGCAGTGGCGTACAGGAGCCTAAAGTACAGTAAGCACGCGTGAGTCGTTATAATAATGGGGTTGATACTCTGACGCATGATTCAACTGATTTAGGCCCAGGCACAGACTGCCGTAACAGTCCGGTGTTACCCCCCCTACACGATAATGTTTTGATTTGTCATGTATATGTTGCTGTGTTTAGTTATTCTGAAAGGATCTGTGTACTGTAGTAGATATATACAGTCAGCAGCTGGTTGGTTTAGGTTTTTTTGGCATCAACATGTGGTCCTGTTCGGTATCGCAACATGACTTCTCTAAAATGTAAAAAAGCTAATTGCTGTTGCACTGTACACATACTATAAATTTCAGATCTTCTTTCATATGTGCTTTTATGGGCTCCTTATATCATTTGGTTCTCTGATGTCCTTTTGGAGTTTCTAAGTGTCCATTTTTGGAACGACATCTAAATTTATCTTGAAAAAAGATTACAGAAAATACAGATTTTTGACAATCACCCTTCAATCCTTTGGTTTACTTTGCTGGATATAGCAAATGATGACAAAATAACCTTACACAAGATAAATGGTCGTTATAAGCTCAACTTTCATGAAGTGTAAGATTAATGCGATTATCACAGGACAACGGATGTATTAATTAGATAAAAATTGTAATCGAGTTGAGTAGCCCTAATATATATTAAGTATCATATATTAATATATATTTATATAGTATATAATGATTATAAGATATATATATATATAAATAACACGTTTATAGTTGATAAAAAATAAAAAGAGAAAAATAAAAATCATAGGAATTACAAGTGCCCAACTTCCCACCCTCTGAGAGCAGGAAACAGTGCTGTTGTCCAGGTGGTTAGTCAGATAGCAGGTATCAGACTGAAACAGCATTAGTCAATTACACGCTGTTCTGTTGACACCTATTTTAATACGGCTGGGGCAGCTGCTGCTGGTGCTGTCGAGCAGATGAAATCTCTCTCTACTCTATGAAGATGAATGGCCCAAGCACTGGCCGAGGACACCGTCGTTCACCATTACAAACAGACAGATGCGCGGCCAGTGAAATGAGAAAGAGAGGGGGAAATGAAGCTGGCTAAGTGGGGCTCAGTCAAACGGACTGAAGCCCAGAGCAAACAAACATGTTTATCCTCTGCCATTTTCTAGCGGCTCATTACATCAGCGTCACTAGCAGATCTGAGGACAGAACGGGAACATCAGAGGGAGCTGACGGAGCGTGAGGTGACTGTTATCACACACAGCAGAAAAAACAACTGCTTAAAGGTGAAGTGTGTAATGTGTGCGCCACTAGGGGCACCAGCCACTTGCAGGTGGTTGTCAGGGCATTGCTGCACCGATGTAAAGGTGTTATAAATGATTGTTTTGCACATAATTGTGCAGTTGCTATGGCATTGCTAGATGGTTCTTGGGTATTTTGAGACATTACAAGTGGATGCTTAACTAAGTATGAGCAATATTTAAAGTGATGCTAGGTTAACCCTTAAATGCATGAATGTTTCGCCAATCATTATTACATATTCGGGTCTTTAGCGACCCAGACCAATATATCCAGCACGGATGGATCTCTAACTGCTGCAATAGCAAAAAACTCTCTTGATATTTTAAGAACAATTGCAGAAGAATACATTAAATCATATTTCGTTACCTTTTGAAACTTAAAAGGGTTCAATTTGAGCAGATGATTTTACCATCGCTGTCATCGTCAGAGCGCACTTCCACAGTACATTCACCATCTGCCTCACATTCACAATTTCAACCATATTCTCAAAACTATCGTTTTCAGTCACTTCATATTCAATATTTTGATCAGTGGCAGCTTATTCACCACATCCAGCATCAAATGACAATGACATTTATATTTCATTGCATACAGTAAGGGGATCGACTTCTAAAAGCCATTCAACTCAGTCAAAGTTTTGCTGATGATTACTATTTGTTTATGCCTGCCGTAATTATGAGTGAAATGTCACGTCATCATTGTGTAGCAACCCGATACCACCTTGGAAAAAAGCGCATGCCCACATTGAGTCATCCGCATCTGTAAAGCTAGTGCGCAGGCAAAAAGACTTCCACTTTACATACTCGGGTCCTCTAGGCCCCTCTCCACTTTTTACAAAAAGTTACCAGGAAGACCCCTGCATCTTTGCTCTTTTCTTTTTTTGTTGTTATATTGTTTATCCTTAATAGATTGCGGCCTACTCCGCAAGTCGTCTACCTTCAAAACCTCGGAGGGAGAGATAAGAGAATGATGTTCCGGGTCTCTAAAGACCCGAGGTATGCATTTAAGATGCAAAAAGTTGTACTGTGTCACTAACCTAGAATCACTATTACTTCAGGAACACTTTTTTGTCCAGGTTTATTAATTCATTTAAAATACATTTGAAATTGATTTAAAACACAAACAGTGACTTGAAGAACCACATCCATGGTAAAGTGTTTTTTTTTGTAATTATATTTGTAATTAATTACAGATTTGTAATGTTTGTTTGTTTGTTTGTTTGCATTACATACTAAAAAAAAAAATCTAAAAATTATTATTTTAATCAAAAGGCATTTATACTCTCACATAAGATTTCTTTTTCAAATGAATTATTTCTATCCTTCAAATAATCTTGAAAAAAATCAGGATTTCCACAAATGTATATACAGTATCTCACAGAAGTGAGTACACAGCTCACATTTTTGTAAATATTTTATTATATCTTTTCATGTGACAACACTGAAGAAATGACACTTTGCTGCAGTGTAAAGTAGTGAGTGTACAGCTTGTATAACAGTGTAAATTTGCTGTCCCCTCAAAATAACTCAACACACAGACATTAATGTCTAAACCGCTGGCCACAAAAATTGAATACACCCCTAAGTGAAAATGTCCAAAATTGGGCCCAATTAGCCATTTTCTAATTGTCATGTGACTCATTAATGTTACAAGATCTCAGGTGTGAATGGGGAGCAGGTTTGTTAAATTTGGTGTTATCGCTCTCACTCTCATACTGGTCACTGGAAGTTCAACATGGCAGAGAACTCTCTGAGGATCTGAAAAAAAAAAATAATAATTGTTGCTCTACATAAAGATGACGTAGGCTATAAGAAGATTACCAAGACCCTGAAACTGACTTGCAGCACGGTGGCCAAGACCATACAAAGGTTTAACAGGACAGGTTCCACTCAGAAAACAGGCCTCGCCATGGTCGACCAAAGAAGTTGAGTGACCGTGCTCGGCGTCATATCCAGAGGTTGTGTTTGGGGGAAACAAAAAAAAAACAGACGCATGAGTGCTGCCAGCATTGCTGCAGAGTTTTAAGGGGTGGGGGGTCAGCCTGTCATTGCTCAGACCATACGCTGCACACTGCATTAAATTGGTCTGCATGGATGTCGTCCCAGAAGGAAGCTTCTTCTAAAGATGATGAACAAGAAAGCCAGCAAACAGTTTGCTGAAGACAAGCAGGATTACTGGAACCATGTCCTGTGGTATGATGAGACCAAGATAAACTTATTTTTTTCAGATGGTGTCAAGCGTGTGTGGCAGCAACCAGTTGAGGAGCACAAAGACAAGTGTGTCTTGCCTACAGTCAAGCATGGTGGGGGGAGTGTCATGGTCTGGGGCTGCATGAGTGTTGCTGGCACTGGGGAGCTACAGTTCATTGATGGAACCATGAATGCCAACATGTACTGTGAGATATTGAAGCAGAGCATGATCCCCTCCCTTCTGAGACTGGGCTGCAGGGCAGTATTCCAAGATGATAACGACCCCAAAACACACCTCCAAGACGACCACTGCATTGCTAAAGAAGCTGAGGGTAAAGGTGATGGATTGGCCAAGCATGTCTCCAGACATAAACCCTATTGAGCATCTCAAGCTCTCTAACATCCACCAGCTCCATGATGTCATCATGAAGGAGTGGAAGAGGACTCCAGTGGCAAACTGTGAAGCTCTGGTGAACTCCATGCCAAAGAGGGTTAAGGCCGTGCTGGAAAATAATGGTGGCAACACAAAATATTGACACTTTGGGCCCAAATTGGACATTTTCAATTAGGGGTGTACTCACTATTGTGGCCAGCGGTTTAGACATTAATAGCTGTGTGTTGAGTTATTTTGAGGGGACAGCAAATTTACACTGTTATACAAGCTGTACACGCACTACTTTACATTGTAGCAAAGTTTGTTTGTTTTCTTCAGTGACTGTGTTAGTGTTACATCTCAAATCAGCACATTTCAGGTTTTTTTTCAAGGTTGAGTTCACTTAATGTTGCTGTTGATTAAACAGGGTTATATATCAACAGACTTTATTTAGCATCGCAGACGGTATGCTGCCGTATCCATTTTCTGTGTTGTCACATGAAAAGATATAATATTTACAAAAATGTGAGGGGTGTGTACTCACTTCTGTGAGATACAGTATATATATATATATATATAAAAAAAAAAAAATATATATATATATATATAATAATATATATATATATACAGTGGGTCCGGAAAGTATTCAGACCCCCTTAAAAATTTCACTCTTAACAATATTGCAGCCATTCGCTAAAATCATTTAAGTAAATTTTTTTTCTCATTAATGTACACACAGCAACCCATATTGACAGAAAAAAACACGGAATTGTTGACATTTTTGCAGATTTATGAAAAAAGAAAAACGGAAATATCACATGGTCCTAAGTATGCAGACCCTTTGCTCAGTATTTAGTAGAAACACCATTTTGATCTAATACAGCCATGAATCTTTTTGAGAAAGATGCAACAAGTTTTTCACACCCTGGATTTGGGGATCCTCTGCCATTCATCCTTGCAGATCATCTCCAGTTCTGTCAGGTTAGATGGTAAAAGTTGGTGGACAGCCATTTTAAGGTCTCTCCAGAGATGCTCAATTGGATTTAAGTCAAGGCTCTGGCTGGGCCATTCAAGAACAGTCACAGAGTTGTTGTGGAGCCACTCCTTCGTTATTTTAGCTGTGTGCTTTGGGTCATTGTCTTGTTGGAAGGTAAATTTCGGCCCAGTCTGAGGTCCTGAGCATTTTGGAGAAGGTTTTCGTCCAGGATATCCTGTACTTGGCCGCATTCATCTTTCAACCATTGCAACCAGTCGTCCTGTCCCTGCAGCTGGAAAAACACCCCCACAGCATGATGCTACAACCACCATGCTTCACTGTTGGGACTATATTGTACAGGTGATGAGCAGTGCCTGGTTTCATTCCCACATACCGCCTTAGAATTAGGCAAAAGTATATCTTGGTCTCACAGACAAGAGCATATTTGTTCACCAATCTCACAATCCATGGGGCTTTCAGTGTCTTGCCACGGAGAGAGGCTTCGTGGGCCACTATGCCAATCAAGCCCCCGACTGGTGGAGGGAGATGCAGTGAGAAAGGTTAATTTTCTAAAACTTCTCATCTCCCGACCGCTGTGATTTTCCAGCTATGGAGGCTCGACACAGTATCTTTGGGGTATTCTTTCCCTCTCTCACCAAGTGGGCGTCTTCTCCCCGATTGAGCTCAGTTTTGGCCGGACCGGTCAGCTCTAGGAAGGTTTGCTGGGCGTCCCAAATCTTCCATTTGGATTATGGAGGCCACTGTGCTCTTATGAACCTTAAGTGCAGCAGAAAATTTTTTTGTAACCTTGGCCAGACTGTGCCTTGCCACAATTCTGTCTCTAAGCTCTTCAGGCAGTTCCTTTTGACCTCATGATTCTCATTTGCTCTGACATGCATGTGAGCTGTAAGGTCTTATATAGACAAATGCGTGGCTTTCCTAATCAAGTCCAATCAAAATAATCAAACACAGCTGGACTCAAATAAATGTGTAGAACCATCTCAAGGATGATCAAAAGAAATGAACAGCACCTGAGTTAAATACATGAGTATCACAGCAAAGGGTCTGAATACTTAGAACCACGTGATATTTCAGTTTTTCTTTAATAAATCTCCAAAAATGTCAACAATTCTGTGTTTTAATTCTGTCAATATGGGGTGCTGTGTGTAAAATAATGAGGAAAAAAAAATAACTTAAAAGATTTTACCAAATGGCTGCAATATAACAAAGAGTGAAAAATTAAAGGGGGTCTGAATACTTTCCGTACCAGATATATATATATTTTTTTCTGCACACATTATAAAACATACATCGGGTGTGTGTGCGTGCCGTGCGTTCCCCCCATGCGGGTGGGGTGAGTTGGTGCATCAAATCAGCAATAGAATGAAGAATTATTATATACCACAAACTGTCCTGATATCATAGAAGGAAAAAAACACTTATTACTAATTTATTAGTATATGCACTAAACCATTTCCAATAAAATATCATAAACATTTGAACATCTGCAACCGCCAAATCACAGTCATGTAGTGCGACCAACATTTATGTCCCAGACTCAAACTCAAAATGACACACTTCAGCTTTAAAATAGATCGAATACATTGTCAAAAAATAGGTATTGGCTCTAAGCAACTGCAGAGTATTATGTCTATTACAATGTGAGAGGTTCTTCGAATAAACTGAAGGAAGTCAGGATTTGCCATGTAGAAGTTATTTGGCAGCACCTGCGGCCAGCAGTGTGGGAGTGTGTCCCACGGGTGGGTAAAAATGGAGTGTGTGCCAGCCGAGTGAATAGTCATGCTCAAAACTCATGTTCTCAGTGTGAGCAGCAGACTGCTGCAGTCGGTGTGTGCCGTAACAGTCGCTCGAGTTTCCACTGGTCATTGCCATAAGCTTTAGCATTACACATGCTCACAAACCTGTTCGAATAAACTGACATACATGACGTCTGCTGTATTTCTGTTGCTTTTTATCTGCTCCATATTGACATCACATTGTCACTCAAAGCCATTCAAGTAAACAAAGGAATGGCTTCAAAAAAGAAGAAAAACGTTTTGGAATTGCCGAGTCAAGCCCCGTTCACACTACCAGCGACAAAACGACATGATTCTAATCTTTTTCAATGGAGAGCTGCCTACGACCGGATGTGGGTGTGTCCAGCAAAGCAAAAAAGTTGTCAAATGTTTAACTTTATGCAGATGTTGAGTGACTTTTCTGAGCAACAACAAATTGGAGTGAAGACTGTGTCTTTCACGTCACCGTATCGAGTGCAAGCAAGACAGAACCGATCATTTATTTTTGCGATTTCACTGTTTTAGTTCTTCTGTATATAACAGTACCCTCCAGCAGCAGAATATTACTTCTTTTGCATCAAGAAAACAAATTTCTACTCAAACTATCATGATATCTTATGTCATCTCTGATCACATTTTTCTAAAGATCACTGTAATATCACAGGAGCGCCCACGAGTGACTTGAAGTACAAGCAACATGCTGAGACAAAGTTGCTGGCAGTGTGAATGCAGTGTGAGCCCAGACCTAAATCCAATCGAAGAAACTTGTGGAATGATTAAAAGAGATCAATCTGGAGCTGTTTTGCAAGGAAAAGCGGGAAAAAATTGACAAATCAAGATGTGCTAAGTTGATATAGCAGACTCTTTGTTCAGAAAGACTGGATGCTGTAAAAGCAAAAGGTGCTTCAAAGGGGTCATATGATGCTGCTAAAAAGAACATTATTTTGTGTATTTGGTGTAATGAAATGTGTTTATGCGGTTTAAGGTAAAAAAAAACATTATTTTCCACATACTGTACATTATTGTTTCTCCTCTAAGCCCCGCCTTTATGAAACGCATAGATTTTTACAAAGCTCATTGGTCTGAAAAGCGAGGTGTGCTCTGATTGGCCAGCTATCCAGTGCGTTGTGATTGGCCGAAAACCTCAAGCGTGTGACAGAAATGTTACGCCCCTTACCATACTGTGATGCCGTGTCCCGGAGCGACGAGACAAAACCAATAAAACCCATTATTAAGCGGCAGCAACAATAAAGTTATGCCTTCTTTCTTTGCGTGAAAATTTGGGCGGCATTATGCAAATCTTCCCACATAGTGACGTAGACATGTGGGGGCGTTTTTAAACGAGGCGTTTTAGGAGGGCGTGGACTAGAGGTCACCGATAGTTGATTGCTGGAACTATAGATTATCGGCTAAAATCCATGCCGATAGTTTTCCGGGCTGCGTCCATTGCTGGAACGGCTGAGAAGGGTCTGCTGTCATCACACAGTGCGAGAGCGGCCTCTAGTGGTTGAAATCACTGACAGCACGTGCTATTTGTTTAGACACGTGATACTGCACGCTGAACAGAGCTGGAAACTTCAGACGCGGATTTAAATGCAGCCGACAGAAAATCCTGATGCGCCACAGAGCGCCATTCACATAGTTTTCCTTTTAATTACATTATATTGGTCCCGAATCGTTGTTAATGTACATAATGAATTGTGTATTGTGAATTTTCAGCAAAACGTTTGTCTTTCTGTCGCTCTAATGACGTCTGTGTGCTTCATTTATAGAGCTATAACGTAGGTCGTGCTTTCTCTTTCCGTTTGCTCCATTTTTCAAACACCGAACTTCAAACTCATCCATACCAAATTGTTCATTCTTGAAGTAAACTTGTGTCAGTTTGGTGATTAAATAAACTGTTTTAGACCGCTGCTCGAGTTGAACGCGACACGTCCGGAGTGTTTGTGATACCGGTGAGTTCTCCTAGACACAGCGCTGCACTTTTATTTTGATTAGATAATCATCAAGTGTTCAAGAATAGAAGCAGTTAAAGTGTGAGAGTATACATACAATATCCATATGTATATAGTTTTAATGCTATAGCCTTTGTGTATATATTTAAAGATGTGCATCTTTAAGCATGACAGTTGAAATGAAATGGTAACAAGTATTGTTCCTTGTTAGAGTGTGTTAATTTAAACATTAATATTTTTTTTTTTTACTACTACTAGTGGTTCAGTACTGTTTTTGCTAATAAAGCACCATTTTAGTTTTTGTTCAGTATCAATTTTAAAACTATCAGTTAATTAATCGGTATCGGCCAGTGTGGTCCAACCTAGCTATCGGTATCGGCAAAATCCACTATCGTCGACTTCTAACATGGACCAGTCTTAACTTTTATAAAGAATAACTCTTTGGGTTTGAGACTTTAGTCTTTGCAACTTTAGGTATCGTTTCTATTCACAAAAAGCTTGTAACACTCCAAAGAGAAAGGAAAACTTGAAATCGCATCATATGACCCCTGCAACAAAATAAATTATACTGTGTGTATAGTTGTGGTATAACCCCGGGCTCCAAAATTAACACTCATCATCCGCCAAAACTCGGGGGCAACCGAGCCGGTTGATTTGGTCAGTCATACTTTTAAACACATTTTAGTTTTGCAATAGCAAATCTACAAATTCGCACTCACAGTAGCACAGAGTAGCAGCAGCAAGCGTGTGAGGTGTCATGAACAAAAGCACATGCAAGCGAATTACAGCTGCGCTTCTATTTTGCCACACTAAAACTTAGACAATAAACACGTTGAAAAATGCATAATAAAATGTCATGTCAAAACTACCTCAAAGGAGGTTTTATTAAGAAAATCAAGGAGGGAATTAATCATCTACTGTTTTTAAAACAGACATTTGCTGGGCTTGATTCAGTTAATGCCCAATGGCAGGTTGCACACTTTCTATTTAGTGTTACTGAATAGACGATAAACAATTTATATTCTAAAATCTATTTATAGGTTGTGTCCTGTGTGAATTAACATTGGGATGTAAATGGTCAGCATAAAAGTAGAACACTGAGCCGCTAAAACAGCTGCGTCCTGTGGATCAACTTTATCTGATTATTTCCGGAGTCATCAACGGCATTGACATCTTCATCTGAGTTTTTCGTTGTCTCCAGATTCCTCTGCAGTTTGTGTACATTGTTACAAACGTGGAATATTTTATGCCACAGAACAGGCAAGCATTATAAGTCTATTATCCACCAAAATGCAGATTCGTCATGCGACAATTCTTATGCAAATGAGATTGAGGGAGACATTAAGTTTGTTTTGATTTATTAATTTACTTACAATAACAATTTAAAATGTATTAACTTTTACATGTACTATTAACTACATTGCATGCATATTTATGTAGTAGGAAAAAAAACGTTATAAATATTTAGTAAAATCCATAAATTGCTATGGGGCTCCCGTGGCCCCACCACAAGCTACACCTATGGGTGTTTTAGGTCTTGTGTACAACTAATTAACTAGTTTTTTTTTCTTTTAAAAAATGTATTTGTTTGTTACACAAATTTTGTTGGTTTCAATATCGCATTAATGGTGGAAAAAGATCTGAAATGATTTATCATTAATTTATTTTTTACCTCTCAATAATCTGACTTTTTCCAATCAGATTTCAAAGTCAAAACTATGTCTTGTACAACATATACTTTATTAATATACATGAGAAATAAGTTTTTGGTGACTATTCTCATATTAAATTTGAACTGCCACATTTTTTTTTTTTGATGCCACATTAATTTTTGGACAGCAGCCGCATAAAATTACATCAAATCAAATCTACTTAAGGCTCACAATCGAACTAATTCATTATACAGGAGGAAACTGCTCTAAGCTGTCACCAAAAAAAAATTTAACTCAGCTATTGAATTGTATTGCTGGCCTGTTGCCACACATCGTGATATAATTGATTGTCATATATTGAGTGTGGCAGCAGTAGTTTTGCCATGACCAAATCAATGTAATTCATGAGTCTTTCCGCTTATGGCTCTGGCACAAATTCCCTCTCATGCTCTCTATACATTTTACATATCAGCATCCTATTCATTTACACAGTCTATAAATAGAGACATTATCACAGCAGTCTGAAAGAGGAGATACATTTTCCATGAATGAACCAGAAGCTGACATGATACTTCATTGTGACAGCCGGAACACACAATTATAATGTGAAATTATGACGCTATGAATAAAAGTAGAAAACAACATAGCCAAGTGCATTCAGAAAGTACATTTGTAAGCGTGTTTGCTAAGGCAATCATCACTCTTAATATTTCTCATTCTTAGGGTCAGTGATTTGAACAAAGCCCTAGAATTTCAGAGGCGAATTGCATGTGAGGGTTAACGTTTTCTCCATGCAGCTTTCACAACGGGTTCAAGTTGATCATGCAGACTTGCATGCTAACCAACAGAAAGCTGTTAGGTTTAAAAGTGACGTCTGTGTGAGCTGTGCTTCATATATCACAACACTATTGACAATGGACCCTTTTTGACAGAAATTTAGCTAGTTGGTGTCAACTCAAACAGGGGCCACTTTGCATTCAGCTGATAATTTTTTCCTTTTAAAGTCCCCATGAAATCAAATTTTTTTGTCTTTTAGTATGAATATGTTAGCCTTAAAGGGGTCATTAATTGAGAAATCAACTTTTACTTGAGCTTTTGATATATAAGAGGTCATCAAACTAAAATAATATCCTGTAAGTTTCAGAACTGAAAACATGGACGTAGCTTGTCAAACAGACACACAGAAAGTTAGTTTACTATGTAAAACTGTTATCCAATCATAGCAGTGGGCGTTTACTTCCAAGTCTTCAATGCGGCACACCCATAAAAACCGAGCGTTTCTTGAGCCGGCCTCAAAACAAGGGTAGAAAATAGCCTATTACTTATTGATTTTGATGTTTTTGAATGTAAAAACCACGCAAATGTCATAAGTGGACATCAGACTACAGTATAAAATAATGTAAAAAGTCAGTTCATGACCCCTTTAAAGGTTTTATTTTGTACTGTTCTCTTAGGTGTCAGCCCATGGACTGTTGTGTGTTTGTTTTCCTTTTGGGGGGGGGGTTATTGGGATCCTGTGCCGAGTGCCGAGGCCAGGCCCCCTGAACTGTCTGCTCTGCCATGTCCTCCTGAACTGTCTGCTCCGCCATGGCCCCCTGAGTTCCCTGCTCCACCATGGCTCCCTAGTCTGCCTGCTCCGCCATGGCTCCCTGAACTGCCTGATCTGCAATGGGTCCCGGAACGGGTTACCGCCCGCTCCCCCCTCCCCGGTGGAATTGTTACGGCGTGGGACGTGCCTTCCGGGAGGGGGGAGTAATGTCATGGCCATGGACTGTTGTGTGTTTGTTTTCCTCCCCCACGTGTTCCATGTTCCCCCCGTGACCTAGTTTCTCCCATGTGTTAATTATGTTTATAGGTTTCAGGTGTCCCTCATTTAGTCCCTCGTTAGTTCTGTATATAAAGTGTGTTCTGCCCCTTGTTTCCTGTCCGGTATTCTTTGTCAATCTCCTGTGCTACGTGTGCGTTCCTTTTTGTAAATAAAGACTTTCTTCACAGATTCCCCTACACATCACAATTTGGAAGTAACAGGCTATTTTCTGTCCTGTTTTGACCCCCCTCATCAGAACACTCTGTTTGAATAGGCGTGGTGGATTGTAGACTCAGAAGTAAACGCCCAGTGCTATGATTGGCTAACAGTTGTGTATGCTGGACAGCCTACATCATTTATAGATGGATGCTGATGTCGTTTAGGTTAAAAAAGCATTAATACTCACTACATATCAAACGATCTGTAATAACAGACAAAGCAATAGTGATCATGTAATAAAAACAGTTGCTCACACTTCTGTGGTGTGACATTACTGTCGGATCCAATATAGTCGGCACAGCATCGTCTTTTAGTTTCAATCTTTCTGAAAATTCTGCATCGAATTGTGCCTTGTTTGTAAACGTATCCTCAGTAAAATGAAGTGAACAAGTGACCATGTTCTTACTGACCAGGCTGGAACTTCATTAAAAATAACCTTTATCCACTCTTTTCTAATGTTGGGATCAGAAGGAAAGCAATGCAAAGCTGTTTTTTTCCGCAACTTGGCAGTGCACAGCGTCTTGTTGTCTTTGGAGCCATCATTATCATTTGATTTCTGCATAGACCTGTGTTTGCCTCTCTCATTATTTACCCACTATGTGCACGAATCGGTGGGCGGGGCTAAACAGGCAGTGATATTGAAGCAGGCGTTGATTTTCTTGTGTGGAGGCGGGGTTTAGCCACACTATCACGTCATAAAGTGGCACACTCCACAACCTGCGTTTTGGCAGATTAGCTTCAATATAAGCTGTTTTTAGAGTAACAAGAAAGTTCTGAGTTCTGAAACTTATAGGATGTTTTTCTAGTACAATGACCTCTTATATGTCAAAAGAAACTTTAAGTTTATCTATAAGCTAGTGTGCTCCAAAACAATGACAAAAATCACATTTAGAAGATATAAGCATTCAAAACTTACAATTTTTCACTTCTGCCAATATGGATCAACGATTTTGATGACATCACCCTGCACTTCAGCTTCTCATCAAACTTTATAGCCAATCAAATGCTCTCTAGAATCCGAAACCCCGCCCCCTACACTATAAATAGACGCTAAAGCGGCTGAAATCGGTCACTTGTTCACAGGATTAAACGGTTCTGTATGGTGAACGGCACATAGTGCACTATACAGGAGATAGGGAATTATTCAGTAAATATGCTTTCCATTGGGACGAATGAAGTCTGGTTTTGCATTGTGTCACGCGAACCACCACAGCACACACACACACAGTCAGCTCTGATTCAGAGACATGATAGCACAGGGAGAATCATATGCACGAGTCAGAACAGACCATAAAATGTATCGGAGCTATTTGAATTCTACACATAATGCTATATTTTACAGCAATATGGATGAGATTAGGAGGAGAAAGTGTTAGACAGACTTGGCATTAGAAATAGCACTGACGAGTAGAAGAGATAACACTGGTGCCATACACAAACATAAATTACACACTTTTCAAACTACACATCCTAACTAAGCATGATTATGGTCACTGTTTTGCTTTAGTAATATTTTAATATTGAATATGAAATTTAAAGGGGTAATCTATTAAACTGTGGCTGTCATAAGCTGTCAAATGTAGCTTTACCGAGCACAACTGATGGTTCTGGTCGAGCTTTAATATAAATGAAACATTTTTAATTTGTTTTATCTGTGAAACTGAACCATATAGGGCCTTAAAAATGAAGATACCAAAAAAAAAAAAATTTGTTAAGACCCAAAATCTAAAAGGACATTAAGATATCTTTAATACTTCTTGAGTTACAGGCATGCAAACTTTGGGGGAAAAAAAAACAAAAAAACAACAACAACATGAAAAGCACTTTTTCCCATTTTTGAACTGTCACCATTGGCGTATAATGCAACAATGATTGCTAAAGTCAACAGATGTTACTAATAGACCTATCAATCTCTGTGTAAAAATAATAATGACACTGCCTTCTTTTTTTATAAATTTTTACTTCCTTGTAATTTGGCTCCAGATCTCAGGTTATTTCGACCCCACCCCCACCCTCCACAAATGAGTGGATTTCTGAGTATACATCTATGCCATTTAATATTTTGGCTTTCATCACTAATTGTTTGTCTTTTTTCAGAATTATTTTTTTTTTGACAACATTCAAAATTTGAGCAGGGGAAGTTTCTGAAATTTGGTTGACTCGACACAGAATGACCCTAATGACCACATCTTTAGGCAACCATCATAAACACCCTATTGTGTTATTGTGAGGGCAGGTTTTGCAAGAACCACTCACATTTTTCATCTACTGTAGTTTGATCTACTTTTAAAACCACTTCTTCCTGCCTCTTTGAAACCCGAGAATTTCTTCCCACATATAAAATTAGCTAATTCAATCTGTGCTTCTACTTTTAGAGCAGAATTTCATAAGGAAGCATAGTTTCCTCATAAGCACCCATACCATGAGGTAAGTAAAGAATGTCAGGCCTGCAGAGACACAAGGTTATAAACGATGGCTCTCTTTAATGGCACTTCCTCTGAACCTCTTTCTGCCTCTTTTCCTCATTAGTACCGCAGCCTATCAAAACCATACATCCCTGTCATAAAGCGAGTGCAAAAAAAGGGTTCAACGGATATTTCATCTCACCCTAAATCTTTTTTTTTTCTTTTACACAACCTACAGAGAGACATAAATGGAAGGAAAAGTAATTACTCCACCGGTGGATGTATTTCTAAATATCAAACTTCAGAGAGGGTTCAAACACGCAGGCTCATCTGTTAAGTTCAGTGGCTTAAAGTAGCAATAACAGCAGCGTATGATCAATGCAAAACCAGCAGGTGTGTGACTCACCAAGAAAAGATCAATTCAAAGTGCCGCTGAAAATAGCACAGCTATTTCACCCAAACAGTCCAAACAGAAAATGTGTGCGTGTCTTTGAATCATCCATGTTTGTCTGCTTTTCCACAGACTATTTATACCCTGGCAAATCTTTGTCTGTCTTGTCTAATTTTGACCTGATTGTGTGACTAACTCTACAAACACTAGAGGATATGCTCTTTACTCTTGTCTGGTTGGGTGTACAGTACTGAAAAACCACAAATGCCACAATTTTGTTTTACATTTTCAGATGTGTGTTTGAAAGGGTCTGAAGGGTCGCTTCTTATTTTTTAAATTATTTTTACTATCACTTATTAAAGATAAATGATGCTTGCAATTATAAAGGTCAATAATGTACATTTCCATTGTAGCATCTGGACCAATCAAACACACAATATATATTTTGTTTTTATATTTAACAAATACTCTGTAACCCCCCTTCAGTTAACAAGCCATACGAGGACCCATGAACCCTTCCCCCCGGGAATGCGTAACACCCCAGGAAGCCGAAACAGGCCCCTTTGTTGCATGGCAACCAACGCTGATATCACTGGGTTTATTGGCCAAAAGTATCTAAAGCAGGGAAAATCCCTGCATGTCGCAGGGCAAACGCACAGTAGGAATTGACTTTTCTACTAATTAATTCATAGGAAAACCTTTCTTTGAATGAACACACATATTCTTCAGGCCATTGTGTATATTATTAAAATGTAAATGACTAAATGTAAATTAGTGTTCTAAGAGTCTTTAATAATTGTTACACAAGCTTCATACCACAAATTACCATCCTTTCCAACAAAGGCATAAAAAACGCCCCAGTATCTCAAAACGCCCACTTGGGATTCCTGCTTTTCTCATTGGATAAGCCCATCTTGAGAGCCGGGGATCTTCTCCGACCTTAAAGGCCCGTGGGCGGGGGGCTCGGGGCTCCATTGACCCGCCCCATCGTGGTTTCGTCAAGGCAGATGAAGAGGTGAGAAAACCTGGGTCATATATGGCGGAGGAAATGCTTGATCCGGGGGCCTTGGCCTTGACTTTCCATTCACCAAAGATTCTCTGACTCAAACTGGTTCCTTTTCATCAACCAACTTCAGCAAAGATCTTGGGGCTTAAGATTGCAGCAGGACTCTCTTTCAGACAGACGAGACGTGCAAAAGTATTCAAACTTAGTCTTATTAATTTATACATTAAGTATCAGTTACACCTTTACAAAGGTGTGTTTGAACTAAGAAAACTAAGAAGCCTTCAGGCTGTAGATCTGCTGAATATATCAAATGGTACCATAGTTTCATATCCTTATTTCTCTTATCTTCTGTAAATGTTTAAAACTTTAACCCTTCCTATACCACTGTATGTGTGTTGTGTGTGTGTGTATGAATGTGTCAGACTCAGTTGTAGTGTGTGTGTGTATGTGGGATGTTAGACCAGTTTATGTGTTTATGTATTATGTTGGACTAGTTTAAGTGTTTATGTATTTAATAAAACCTTACTTGTATCACACTTGACGTTTTCATTGTTTGCTCATAACCGGAGTCACTTATCATGCAGATTTACGCTACAAACTTTTGTAGAATTGTACAGTAAGAAAGTTATTTCCCTTAACCAGGAAATTAACGTTCTTATAATTGACAAGACAGTTGACCCTGAGAGGTCATCTAAATATCTACAGCGGATCTCAAATATTCATAATTAATCATAACTAGATATGGTTAATTATTCATATTTCCCATGAGCTAATTCGCTACAAAACATAACACATTCTTAGCATTTATAACTCTTTTTAGGGTTAAAGGGATAGTTCATCCAAAAATGCAAATTTCTGTCATCATTTACTCACCCTTGAGTCGATCCAAATCTTTCATTGATCTTTGAAACACAAATGAAGATATTTTGTTCACACTTTACTTTAAGGTCCAATTCTCGCTATTAACAAAACATTAATTACGACTTTTGGCTCAATAAACTCCTAATTTGCTGCTTATTATAAGGTAGTTGTAAAATTTTTATGTATCGGGTAGGATTAGGAATGTAGAATACGGTCATGCAGAATATGTGCTTTATAAGCACTAATAACCGCCAACATGTTAATAATCCCATGCTAATAAGCAACTAGTTAAAGGGAGAATTGGTCCCTATGCTAAAGTGTTACCAATATTTTTTATGAAACTTGAGAGATGTCTGTCCCTCCATGAAATGACCATTCCACCAAAACTTTGACTTTCAAAAAGTGAATTAGGACATCATAATAGTAATCTATATGAATGGATCAGCACTTACATCGGCATCTACATGAATATAAATGCATGCATAACTTTTGCACACATATAAACATACAGTCAACAGCAGCTCAAATATAGGTTACTTTTACATCTTTATGAACTTTTTGAAGCTCAAAGTTGAGTGGAATGGATTTTCAATGGAGGAACAGAAATCTCAGGTCTTATAAATATCATAATTTGTGCTTTGAAGATGAACGAAAGTCTTATGGATTTGGAACTACATCAGGGTGAATAAATGTTAATATTTTCAATAGCTCCATTGATTGCTATATTTTAAACCATAAGTAAAGGTTTTGTGGACGTACTGCTTCATCCCCATGTTTTATTCTAGAAAGCTGATGCCTGCGTTTCAGTGACATCCTGACAAAACTTTGAATTGGATAAATTACAGAGATAATTTGCCGTTATGAGAGACCAGATGACAGAGATGTCAGGAAGAAAGAAAAATCCTCATTTAAGACTAACCTTTGACCAACCTAAGAGACATGCATATGAATGAGGAACATAGTGTGTCAACGATGATCAAGATTTCTTTCATTTGAAGTATTCTTTGATCATTGCTGCATTTCTGATTTTGACTTCTTCTATTGGAAGTGCTGAGACCACCGTCTTCAGTAAACTCTCTCTCAACTGATTGAAACTCCTGATCATCATTGTCCATACTGGTCTCTCCAATAGCTCAAGTTGTGTTTTGCATAATGCAACCGCAGTTTTGCATTTAAAATGCACTACTAGGGTGTTCTTGAAGATTCTAGGCTTCTGCAAGGTTACCAATGTGCTGCATTCCCGTAGCCCATACTTTAAACATGATGCTAGCAAGGTCATATGTTCAGTTCCCAGTGTGGTATGAACGGTACACATCGAAGCTTAGTACTGAGGGTTAGAGTTTGTTCAAATCACTAACCCCAAGTATGAGCAATAATAATAGTGATGCTTGTCTATCATAGTAGGATTTTTTAGCATCCAAAACCAAACCTTCAACCACAATGGCTAAATGCATATGCAGTCCCAGATTACTCATTCCGGAAGTCTTCGCTAATGATATTCTTGGTCTGATGAAGTAGGAAATCTCTGGTTTGGCTTATAAAGGATCAGTGACATGTAGGCTGCAGCTTCAGCATCAGACATCCGAGATAATGAGAGTGAATTACAGCTTTTTTGCATACGAGGGGCGCTCTGGTACAAAGCTGCTATATCACATTACAATAAAACTCCTGATTGCAATGCAGTTTTGAGCTCTATTTATAGTCAGTGACACCATCACCAGACCTGTGTTACGAGGGGTGGATGGAAGCTATTATGACAGAGGTCACAATTCAATTGCATAATGAAGGGAAGATGCTGTGTCGCTATGTGCGGTATACTCGACTGTGTCTCGCGCACACGCATATTGTGCAGTGTCCATCAGGAGGCCGAGCACACTAAGAGCTTTCTCAATTATTCAGTGCACCCTGTGCAATCTATTACATCACATCCATTATGAAGGAGCCAGGCCTTAAAATTCTATTCTCTTTAAAACTGCAATCCTCCAAGCATCAGGTTAACAGCATTAGACCAATGCTGTTACTAATATATTTTCTATATATATATATCAAAATTTTGTTTTATTCAAAATAACTAGCAGATAACGCCATGAATCAAGAGCGGAATTATAATGTGAGCTGCATGCGGTTCGGCAATGATGTGATTTTTTTGACTGCTGTAAGGGTCCCTGAAAAGTTCAAATTCTTATGTTCTGCAGCAAAATGTGGAATATTAAAGGAATAGTTCTTCCCAATAACATCTGACATAATTTATTTGATGTCAATGATGTCAAACAACCATGGGTTTCTGAGTGACTCATGATGCACTGACTAATGTATATATTCCAATGCCTTTTAGCGTTAAGACCTTGACACCATTTTTTTTACTCACTAATAACTCCATTTTAAGGCTTAACATTTTGAGCTGTTTATAAGCATTGTATGACTCTGAAATGTGTGTACACTTTTACTTAAGTGCCTTGTTTGACAATTGACATTTTTTATAATATAATATAACATAATATACTAGTTTTATGGCGCTTTTTTCTTAAAGTTTCAAAGCTTGCTGACTCCGGTCCCCATTTATTTTCAAATGGAACAAAGAACCACGGACATTCTGCTAAACATCTCATTTTATGTTTCATTAAAGAAAGACATGTTGGATACTTCCTTGTTAAAAAAAAAGTGCACTTAACAATTTAAAAAATGTTACGTTTTCAAAAGAGTAATTATATACTTTATAAGAATATATGTAAGTGCGAGCTGAATGTAATGTTTTCAGACACTTACTGCATTACATGAAAATTCATTATATTTGAAATTATATTAAGTGAAATTAGCTGAACTTTAGAGTGTTTTTTGACCCACTTAAGTAGGATTTAAGTACATCTTTATATGTAATTTTATTATTACTTCTATTATCTTTGAAATACTGGCAAATGTACTGACCAGTATTTATGGTAAATTAAATATAATTTTATGTCATTTCTATTGAAACATGTATATTTGTAATTGTATGCTTGGGGTGATTAAATATTTTAAGTGTAGTACATTTAAAATACTGAGCATCAAATAGCACACTACAGTTAACATGCTTTAGTATGTTATTCAACACATTAAAATAAGTGTACTTCTAAAGCAAAACAAAATATTATCAAAACATAAACATGATTTAAAATGCAATTTGTTTTTAATTTGACACTATTACTATGTGCACGTTTTAAAAATGTACTTACATGTGTTAAAAACACTGTCATGAAAGTGCACTCTTTAAATTTAACTGGCCTTTTATTTCATTAATAATATCTATATAATACTTGTAGGTTTGAAGCGCACTACAAATGCTCATTCAATAGAATCAAGTGCAGCTCTTATTCACAAAGGCTGCCACTTTTCCTTTAATGTTATATTCTAGTTAGATTTTTAGTCCACTGAAGTGTGACTGGTCTCCTGGCATGTATTATATAAGCAAAAACTTTGGTGTTTGCAATCATGACACTGAAGCAAGAGCTTGAAGTTGGACTCACATCCATAGTGGTGATGTTGCACCTGTGTGGCCAGGCATCTGCAAACGAGCCATCTGCAGAGCACTGATCAATATCCACATCCTGCAGGCTGACGTCCACACGAACAACACCCCTATATGATATTATAGAGCACAAGAGAAAAAGAGAAATTAGTCTATTGTTAACTGTAAAGAAGCTGAAAGTTCACACTGAAAATTCAAAAAAAGAAAAAGTGCACTTCAAATACCAGATGATGTACTTATTTAAATGAGAAAATGAAGTGTGGAACTTTGGACACTTCGTGCACTCAATGGTTGCAGATTTAATTATGTACCGGATTGGGACTGACTATTATTGTGACGAGTGGGGGCGGGGCCGAGAGCCTCCTTCTTCCCGTGACTCCGAACTTTGTTACATTGGTGCCGAAACATGGGAGGAAGGAGGGACACGCTGTCATGAGCCCTCGCTGCTGAGGTTTTTTGTGTGCTGAGAGAGTCTATTGGAAGACATTGGACGGAGAGCTCACTGCCGCTCTTCTGGGTCTAGAGGGGTGTGCCGTTCTAAGGGAGCGTAGTAGTCTGCCCCCCCGGGTCGCCAGGAAGCCGGCCTGCTGCCCATCCGCCATGAATTGGGACTCGGGGGGAACTGGGGTGAACTTGGGACCCTCGCTGCCGGTTACCCTCAATAGGAGGAGCCATCGCCGTCCACCAGGAGGCGGAGGAGCGGTGGGCCATCCACCAACGATGTCCAGTATCATCGCATGGCACCGCGAGTGAGAGCTTCTAAGCTGGTTGAGGACCAAGCGGCAGTGTGTCGGGGAACCGGCCGTATATATATATATATTTTTTTTTTTTTCTTTCCTCTCTCCCCTCCTCCGCAGTTCTGTCTCTCCTCATCCTTCCGTCTCCTTTTCTCTCGCCTCTTCTGTCTGTCCTTACCCCCAGGTACGCCGTGGCCACCGTGATCGGCTCCCCCGGAGCGGTGTAGAGCGCAGTCTCGGGAGTACACCCCGGTCTGCGAGGGGCGATGGGGGTATGTGACGAGTGGGGGTGGGGCCGAGAGCCGTGGGAACGGAGCAAGGCCGGTGGAGTAATTGAAAATGAGCGACACCTGCTCCACTCACCGGTCTCGAGTCCCACGGCGGAGCTCCGGAAGGATAAAAGGAGTAGTGATGACAGTAAACAAAGGAAAGACGAGAGATGCATATAATTCATACATACTAGTTTCATAGTATTTCATTTGGGACACTCAATTCATTAAACTGTACTGCAAATAGGCTATTTCATAAATGGAACAGGGTCTGAATAAGAAATAAGAGCTTTTGCCAGTGAGCGACCACCAGGGCAATATTGTGGTTTGCACAGGCACCAATCACGACTTCTTCAGAAAATGATCTAGTTTCTCTGCTACAATCTTTCCTTAGCATAGCTTTTCCACAACACAGAAAGGGTTTAGACAGAATTCCTTTACTTCATATAGGGCATTGTGCAATTTACTGCAAACATAAAAATCTTTTTTTCATTCTTTTTTATTCATTTGACACGATCATATGAATGCATCAAAATTATCACATGTTCTATGCATACACAGCTGAGAAAAACAGCATGTCAGTTTACAATAGAATAGTGCAGGCAATATAAACATACATACTATTATAGTAACAATATGGTTTAAAAAATGTCATCATTGTCTGTGTTATTGCCAAATGGTCGACCAATAGTTTTTTTTTTTTAATTGGCCGATTTTGATATCTACAGAGAACAGTGATCTTGATGATATCAAATACAATTGTATGAATTTGAAAGAAAATAATGTACAGTACCTTTCATTGTATAAATTCAATTTTTTTAAATTGCTGTTTATAATTATATTCATTTAAGATCAATTATTTGCTGTCTGGGTGGAACAAATCTTGGGTCTGGATCTAGGCTGCAGTGTGCTAATTGATGACCTCTGGACAAGGCTGTCGGTATTTGGGACTGAGCCAAATAAGTGAATGCTTCCTGAAGTGGCTGTGGAGCTGCGTAATAACATAGAAAGCCAGCAAGAGAATAACCTTAAGGGGAGTGTTTTGTCATGCACCTGTCAAGTTTGAGATTTTGGGCTTTTTGGTTTTTTTCAGACTGTGGGGGGGGGGAAGAAAAACATCCAAAAGACATGTAAGTGTTTCTTTTCTAGCACTTTATCTATCTGTGCCAATAGATTTCACTTACAACACATATTTTTAAAGGCCGTTTTATCAAAATGAGTTTTTTCTCCTACATTGAGCCATAAATCTCCACTTTAGTAGTACTTACAAACACCAGTCTTTAAATTTTTATTCCTGTCTATATCCTGAAGGTTTTTACAGAGGGATTTGTTCATATATATTTTGCTTGATTATGTACAACGTTTTAATCCCCCAAAAATTGTGAAAATATAGTGTTTTCTGTCCGTTCTGTCCGTTTCGGAGTGACAAAAATGAGATACCCAAAATTCTCTCTGTAAAAACTTTTGACTCTAATATGTCAAAAAAAAAGTAATAAGAATTTTGAAACTGACATCATCCAGTGTTTAGATTTTGTACTTGAAATATATGCAAATGTATGCAAATGAGTGCATATTTCATTAAATAATGACTCATTTGCATATCTAAACCTATCATTTTAGAAAACTTGTTATACAAAAAATATTGGCAATTATCAACGTAATCAATCAGCTGGGTAAGTAAGGCGATAACTATTAGTTTTTGTTTTTTTACCCTATTCACTTGCAGTGTCTCACCTTAGAGATCAGCATGCCTGGCATCTACTGAACACCCACTTCTGCCTAATCACTGCCTGTTGCCATTAAAATCTACTTAAAATACAATAAGGCACTTTAAATAAATGTATCATTTTTAAAAAAAGGGCAAAAAAATTTTTTTTTTAAGGTTTTTTTTGGCAGTAAAAAAAAAACTATTTGAATTTCCCAGCAAGCCAAAATCACACAAACATGCTGATTGCTTACTGAAACCATTGTTGAAATGTTGAAATTGAGCAATATTCCAAGTAAGTACGTGACCTGCAAATAATAGCATACTAAAATTGCATTATTTTTACCACACTTTCTAACATATATTTTGTGGTTTGCTCATTCACTGAAAAATGAACAGAATGAATCCATTTGGTGCAAGTGATGTAATGCTAAATTTCTCCAAAATCTGTTCAGATGACGAAACAAACTCATCTATATCTTGGATGATCTGAGAGTGAATACATTTTTCTTTCACTTTTGGGTAAACTATTCCATTAACAATTTGATATGAAATATACTGCATATCAAATACCAAATCAAAATATGCTTAAATATGATGTTTTGTATAACCAGTTGCTTCCTAAAACCAGTCTGTGAGTGTTAAGGAAGTGAGTCGATGTGCATATAGAATATCAAAGGCATTTGGAAATGATGCTAATAATCCTAGACTCCATCTTTCTCATGTACTCCAGGTGAAAAATCATTATAAGCTATACTGTGGTGAACGCTGGTCCTGCAGGCATGCAAACATAGATCAGAAAACAATGAGGATAAGGAGTGCCTGAGGTAACATAGATCTCTCTGTTTCTCTCTGCGACTATATCCGTTTCCTGTCTTTCACACTTTCTTCCCCCTCAGACAGACATAGAAGGTGCAGTCATGGAATAGTCTCTGCTCGCCTTAATTGAAACCTTGGCCAAGCAAGTGTGCTAAATTTAGTGGCCGTGTTCATCAAGCGTCGGAATGTCACATCCTTCATCCAAGGTCAAATATGGGACCTATGGCTCTGTATTGTCGTTATTAACTCACAAGACAGAAAGGGGATTGGTAACAGTGCCATCATTTTGTCTTGATGATGAAAAGCCTGATAATTATTGGGATTAGTATAAATTGACTGTAATTACTGTGGCAGACTATGTGACATTGTATTGTATTTCAGTCTTCCCTGAGATTGAAATAATATCTGGAGAAGCTGACAAGAGCTGTTGAGAATTTTTTTGTATCTTTTTCAACCAAGGCATCTATATTTTGTTAAAATGCACAACATAATTGTCAAAAAGTTTC
The DNA here is from genome assembly GCA_018155175.1 of Sinocyclocheilus anophthalmus. Classification (NCBI taxonomy): domain Eukaryota; kingdom Metazoa; phylum Chordata; class Actinopteri; order Cypriniformes; family Cyprinidae; genus Sinocyclocheilus; species Sinocyclocheilus anophthalmus. The sequence goes on along the minus strand of JADLZN010009533.1, from coordinate 378,112 downwards.
AGAGCACATTAGCTTGCTTGACTAATACATTATAGAGTAAGAAGCATTGCATGGGCAAATGTTGTAATTTACTTTTTTTACTTTACAAAAAGATACAAAATAGGACTCTTAACTAATGTTTTTTTTTTCAACAAATTGTTATTAATTAATTTTTTTATCGTACTATATTTAGTTTAATTATGATGTTTTTATATATTATATTTAAATTTGCACTTTTGGCAACCCTGCGAATAGACATGACCATACAAATAAAAACTAGATAAACATCAAATAAATAAATAAAATAGATACAGTAGATAGATAGATAGATACACGTGCGAGGAAACGGGAGCCTGCGAGTATGGCAAGCCCAAAGGTTCAGAATTATGCAATAGATTAATCGCATTTACAGCCAAACACCATCAAATACGGTGTTTTAAACAGTATTTGCGCCGCAAAAAACAAGCAAAAATACGTCAATGACGCCGTTTTAGTGTGCATGAATATTAATAATAATAATAAAATCAAACCGTTTGTCATTTCTCTTTATTTCTTTTTGTTCATATTTCGATTTGGTGGAATGCCGGGATAGGTGTCGTATTCCTATAGGTAGATGTGATCAGCTGAGAATCAGCTGATGCAAGCTTGACTCACGTGACCTGCCAGAACTAACGCTTAATTATAGGTATCAGGCGAGTACTGGAAAAAGTGGTATCGGTGCATCCCTACTCAAAGCTAATATAATGTCCTGTTATTTAGGCTATAAGTAAAAGGTATTTGTGTAATAAATGATAGGCTATACAATAGGATTGGTATGCTAAAATGCTGTTCATGTAATATTAATAATTACATGAAAGTATGATAAAGACGTGGAATCGGCCTATGTTCAATGTTAGTAGTGCCGAACGGCGCTGAAAGCGGCGCTTTTTACAAACACTAAAATGCCATTAAAAATTGTGTTTTTTACAATTTAAACGTGTTTTTTACGGTGTCTGCTATCAGGACGGCATATTTGATGGCACTAAAACGGTTTTAAACGCCGTAAAATACAGTGTTTTGTATGTAAACTCGATTTATTTATAGCGTAATTCTGATTCTTTTGACTTGCCATATGCAAGCTCTTTTTAAAGACTCACACATGCATCATATCACCTGTGCGCGCAATACAAGCCCTCGCGAGCGAGCGAGGATATGTTTCATCGCACACATGTGATCACCCCCCTCATTCTCGCACGCCGTATTTTTTCACCTGCTTGCTTTTGCTCGCGCGAACACTTTAATTTTTGGCAGTTGTGGGGCGGGACTTGCTGTTTTAATTGTAATCTCAAATCCCATTGGGTACTTCCCCTTTTCCGGAAGTCAGCGGTGATTGGACGCCTGTGAAAAGGTGATCCATAATTCACATGTGACCTGAGACATGGCTTTATCAACTGACCAGCATGAATTAATGTTGTTTGGTTTTTTATAATATAACATGGGCGTTTGATTGAAAAAAATAAACAGTGATTGAGAGATGATCCATTTTAGAAAGTTGTATTGTATCTTTCATCATACCTTCTGTTCTGATGTTCTTTCATGTTTATTTCTTGTGATAATTATTGGAAGAGACTCGCCATTGGAACTGAAGCAACTAAAGCAATCTGTCACATTAAGAGTGCAAAAAAAGGTGGACTTGGCAACCATCTCTGGATTACAGGTAATTTATAGGGACAAACAGGACCTGTGTAAACTCCATAATTGTTGTTGTTGTTGTTGTTGCTGCTGTTGTTGTTTTAAATTTATTTATTTACTGCTTTAAAGAGAGCTTGCGTTAAATTCAAAGGAGTTACATTTTCTTCACACATGGTACTGTATGACTTGCAGTCTGATATAGGCCTATTTTCCACACCCTTTTGAATGGCAGTTTTTAATCAGCCCATGTCTATAGTGCAAATTCCATTTATTGGCCGATACCGATTATTGGCTGATACAGTGGTGCATCCATAATTGCTACATTTATATTTCCCATAAATCAAGAAAAATAATACTGTCTCTTTGCTTTCTTTTTTCTCACATTACATTGTGAAACAAATGTTTATAAATGCTTTGTTTCGCTTTTATTTTTAACTTTTTCTTTATTAAGTTTGCTACGGTTAGAATGAAAATCACATTACTTTTTGCGTATCGTTAACAGTGCTCATGAAATATACTATGTGTGTGTGTGTGTGTGCGTGTGCGCGCGCACATTGACAACTCACACAAGTGTAAGTTGGATGATTTTTGTCTTTTATGACTAGTTCCACAATGCTCCAGGAAGCACTAGAATATTGCAGAATATTCTAGAATGTTACAGAAACTTCTAGTTCTCATCCAAATATCTTTAAAAAAAACACACATGCAAAAATAGTACAAAACTTATTTCTATACTAAACCAATGTTTCATAATGAATCATAGAAGTTCTAAAATTTAACTGACCTAAATATTTACCAAAATATTGATGCTATACGTGAAAACAAATAGTGTAATAATGATTAGCACCACAGAATTACAGAAACAAAATGTTAATTTTTTGTTACATTGTGTTACATTTGGTAAGGCTAATTTGAGATTGATGTAACAGTACGATTTGATTAAAAATATGCTTTTTTTTTTGCTTAAATGAGACACCAATTTTAACCTATATTTGTAGAAAAAGTGCACTTTTATAATGAATCATCTACTCAGTTACACAGCTGCCATCAGTGGTTACAGTACAATTTTATAAGCATTATTATAAGAATAATTATTATTATTTATTATTAGTATTGTTGGTGTTGGCAGAGGTTAGTCAAAAGATTTGTGTAATGCGATTGCATTGAGTGATTTCCATCATGATGACTGTCATAACAGTAATACCATGTCACATAGTGGTGATAAAGAGCCATCTGCTCTACTAATCCAAGTTAGATTTTAATCCTTTATTGTCCTCAAATACTTTTTTATTGTATAATCCTGTTTGTAGGAATTAAGCAAAATATCAGCTATCAAGCCAAATAATATAAGATGTGTCCTCACTGGATGGCACCCAGACGATGCAGTTAATTAGATCTCCATTCTGAGGACTATTTTGGGCCCTGTGTGACCAAACAGCTGATCAGAGAGAACAGCAAAGCGACAATGTTGCATTCCACTTAAAGCTGGATGTCAGATATTCCAATGATATCTCCTACTTCTGGATGTCCCGTTGCTTCATGCTTTGGAAATTCAAAATGTTAATGCTACACTGACATTTCTACCTGATTGAACCCATATAAAATAGTTTTGTTAGTATAAATTAATGTATACAATGCCGTTCGAAAGTTTGGGATCAGTAAGATATGTAAGGTTTCATAAAGAAATCTCATCTGCTCATCAAAGCTGCATTTATTTAATCAGAGATACAGAAAAAAATAGTAATATTGTGAAATATTATTGCAATTAAAAAAAAAAAACGGTTTTCTGTTTTAATATACTTTAAAATATAATTAATTCCTGTGATGCAAAGCTGAATTTCCACCATCCTTACTCCAGACTTCAGTGACACATGATCCTTCAGAATTCATTCTAATATGCTGATTTATTATCAATTTTGGAAATAGTTTTGCTGCGTAATATTTTTGGAGAACCTGTGATCATTTTTCCAGGATTCTTTGATTAATAAAAATATAGAAATACAGCATTTATTGAAAATAGAATTTTGTAACAATATACACTATCGTTCAAAAGTTTGGGGTCAGTTTGTTTTTTGTTTTTGGAAAGAAAGATGAAGTTTTTATCAGCAAAGATGTGTTAAACTGATAAAAAGTGACAGTAAAGACTGATATTGTTAGAAAATATTTATATTTTAAATGCTGTTCTTTTTAACTGATTCATCAAAAGAATCCTAAAAGGTTTTAAAAAAAAAAAAAAAAAAATATAAATATAGAATATATATATAATACTATATATATATATAATATATATATGACTTTACTGACCACTTAAGTAGGACTAAGTAGGGATTACTACGGAAAAATATGTATTTAAAATTATGTTATGCTTATATTGTCTCATTATAAAGTACTGCTGAATAAACTGACAAGCTTATGGTAAACTCATATGCCATTTCTATTGAAACTTGTCTATCATGTACTAAATATATTTGCAAATATTTTTATAATGAGGAAGTTGCAATTTTGTATATTTAAAATATATTAATTTTAAATGTAATACTGAATAACACACTAAAGTTAAAATTATAATCTAGTACTTTACATGTGCTTATGTTAGTCAAAACAGCAAAGTAAGTGTACTTCCTTCAAGCATGGCAAAAGATTATTTAAATATTTTCAAATGTACTTTTTAAAATGGACAAATGTATATTGTATATATAATATATATATATATATATATAGACAGGGTTGGGAGTAACGGAATACATGTAACGGCATACCATAATCAGGATACAAAAATCTAGTAACTGAAATCCGTTACAGTTACATCAAAAAACAAAGTATTTAGATTACAGTTACATTTTGTAAAAAGTGGGAATACTATCGGGAAATTAAATAAATTCGATTTTGACATAACGCTATATATTTAGCGCCGTTTCATCATAGTACCTGGTAGAGCCCTGCACGGGCCTCAAATATAGTCCCTAGCCCGGCCCGTGTCCGACAGCTTATCAAAATTACCGGCCCGAGCCCGTCGCCAAAACGCTTATACTACTGTTCAGCTAATTAAATAGTTAAGTTTTGTATGAATGGCAAAGTGGATTGTATTTCATATAATTTTTTTATCAATTATTTAGAAAAACGTTGGGAGCATTTTTGTTTTTTACAAGGTTGGTTTAAAGTAACGATCAAGCGGCCAGCGGCAGACAGTGTGCCTATGTTTGATAAATTTAGCCTTCTCAAATCATCACGGCTTGCCTAAAATAACATCTCTAGATATAAAACAGTTCAAGCATATAACAATGTTTAAATGTTAAACCTAGATAAATGTGCGCAGTATCCAATAGTTTGTGCGGAGAGTGGAAGCTTAAAGCGCGCTTTGCAGGACATGGAGGCGCCAGCGCCACCACTTGCGTAGTTTTCAGTGGATACGCCGTCATTTTTACTCATAAAGACAAGAGTAATACATCATTCGTAACTGTAAAAGGTCTACTTTTATTTGAATACAGTCGCAATATCAACAAAACATTGTGCTTTTATAAAAATAAAGAAAACAAACATGATGCGCTTTCTGCCGTCTCGTCTTGAACAGGAGCACTTCACAAAAATGAACCGAAAATCAGCGAATAGAGCCTCACAGACATGATAAATATATATATAGAAAACTTTGAATTACTACTTAATGAAATAAAACCCAAATCAAAAACAAAAAACTCTTTCATTATGATCATAATCAGTAAAGATGCACTTCTCTCTAAAGGCCCGTCTAATGAAATCTGTTCTTTCTAGCTTTTATCCGGCACACCGCCCGCAGTGGCGATAGTCAGGACGGACAAACTTCATACAACTCAGAAAACACATAGTTTGTTAGTAAATATATTAAAAATACACTCTCCTTACTATGTGACCCCTGCAAACTTGCATGGTAGATTACTTTTGCGGGGCCTTGCGGCAAGCTTAGCCTATTGCGTGCATTCCTTGAACACCGATCCTCAGCTGCTATGACTGCACGATCAATGCTGCTGCAGGGAAAACTAAAACCGTCGATGCCGCTCTGACAGTCGCAGTAGCACGTCTTGTGTTGTTTCACCAGAGCGTGGCAATTTTTTTTCATCTCCATAATTGATGGATGTCTAAAATATTAAAATAAGGAGAAGCCTAAAACAGGACCGAGGCCCTGCCCGCGTTTGAACTATGACGTGAAAAAATATGCCGGGGCCCGAAGCCCGGCCCGAGGACGTTGGGGAGGGTAAAAAATTGGGGCCGGGCTGAAATGCAGCTAACTTTACTTAATATACTTATGACTAATTGAAATATGTAATTGAGTAATCCAAAATAGTCAGATTACATTGACTTTTAATATTGTGGGGGACTTGGATACGTTAAGGATACTTTTTAATGAAGTCATTTGTAACTGTAACGAAATACATTTTAAAAGTAACCCTCCCAACCCTGTATATATATATATCTATATATATTATATTAAGGCGAGAGAGAGCGGGGAGAGAGGAGACGAGACGAGAGGATGAGGAGGAGAGAGACGAGAGTAGGGTACAACGGGGCTAAAGGCACCCCTTAAGAAAAAATTTGCATTTCACTGCACCTAAAATGTATAATTGCAGAAAAAATATATAAGTTGTATTGAACATTATTGGAGCAACAGATTTTGTGTGAAAATAAACCATTCAAGTTGTTTATTTTGTTTAAAAACCTTATAAGGTATTACCCCACACAAGGGGTAAAAAGGCACACGGTGTATTGATACAAATACTGAGCTAAAATACTGTTTTTTTTTTGAAAATGTCTAGGTTAACCTTTGTTCAAACAAACACTTTAAGCAAAGTTTGTAAGTTCTGCTTATTTGAAAATAAAAAAATTAATTTTTTTTTAAAATATAAAATAGTAGATCAAGAAAGCACAGAATCAACTTTGCGCTGCTGCGCCCGATCGTGTCAAGGATCAGACAAATATACACGTGCATCTTGAAAAGCGGATGTTTTGGAAAGTGCTAAGCTACATTCTTGTGCCATCTAGTGGTTTAGATGAAAATAAAATCAAAGGAGTCTTTTACCCCGGGGCGCCTTTAGCCCCATTGAACCCTATAACGTATAAATATATACATATATAATTAAGTGTACTTTGTTTTTTTACAATGGTACAATGGCATATGGCATAACAAGTTCCCTATATTTTCCTTTGCTGAAGTTGTCAGTCTTAGAGATCAGTAAATATCTTATCATAGATACAAAATGGAAGCAATTTACTTATAAATTATTTTTACGTTTACCTTGTAAAGGAACATTGGCTGAAGAGATAGTGTTTGTTGATGGGACTGGGTAATTGCAATGGGGTAAGGGCTGAAATGTGAGGGCACAAAGAGATGCCATGACTGTGCTCGCTGACATTAAAGACTTTGATAACGACCGAGAGTACTCGATGGAATGACCCCGGTCTCAAAGCACAGATGACAAGCAGGGCCTTGAGTCACATTAGCCAAAACTCGTAGTGTCAACCTAATGCATTTCCCTCACATTTCCCTCATTTTGTTTCCTTAAAATAGAAGCACAACATGACATTGAGATCATACTAAAACATAATGCTTCAGTGCACTTGATTTATTAAGAGGATGCTTTTAAGATCGTCTGCCATTCAATAGACATGTGCCTTGAAGCTAGCTCAGGATCTGTCGCTGCCTGAACAAATACTAAAAATTACTCTATGCTTCGTCCATCCATATTTCATGAAGTCCACGACAGAATGACAGCTTGCTTTTTAGAGAGTATGTATAGCAGTCTCCTGTTTCATTGTGCAGGTTTTGTTGGCTAATTGAATTTTATCCAACTGTCTTCCTTTCTTTTTGGACTACATTAGCATAACAGCGCTCGTGGCGAGATCCTGCTTCGCGTTGGATGAAAAGAGGTGACATACGTCTCCATGCGTTTTCTTTTTAATGAGCTCTCGCTTTTTTTATGCCAAACTGAAATTCAATTAAAACCGAGCAGAACAGCAATAAACCGTGTTCACACTAATTCCAGCTCACACAGGAAATGGACGGATTTCTCCCAAAGGACTCGATTTGTTCAGACAAGAGGTCAATAATATTAACAGTAGCCATTTTCAATGCATTCATATTAGCTATGTTCTGAATGGAATACCAGTTAAACTGCACTGTATACACTATACTGTCTACTATTTTGAAAATGACTTAATTTCTTGTAATTTCGGCAGTGTAACTTTATATCTTATTATTTTATATTTTAAATCTAATATTAAAGTATTACCGGTCAAAAGTGGGTCAAAGATGCATCAAAGGAAACTTACAAAAGTGATTTTATAAACATAGAAAAAAATATTACTTGCAAGTAAAGTGTCTACTGTAATGTTTCAAATAACTTCTGTGAAAATAAAATGTCAAAATACGAGTTAATAATGTTCCATGTATTCAGCCTAACAATTTTATTATGTAAAAATGCAAACAACATACTTATTATGACATGTACTTATTAAAATATATAACATTAGAAATGCGATATTACTAAATTGTATTATAATTTTAAAAATGATTAAAAACTGACAAATGGGTAAAAGCTAGTGGTTTGAAGGAGAGTGGCACAGATTGGTAAAGATTTAAAATAATAATTAATTCATTTTGGTGGGGCTCTTTTTAATGTAATCTAATGATTCTTGTTCTAAATATGCCTGACAAGACGTATTTGGTATAAAAACTATTGCTACACTGAATGACATTTTAGTGGATGTGTTCTGTAAATAATGGTAAAAATGTATTATAGTCTTTATTTTATTTTATTTTTATTTTATGATATTGCTCAGATGGATGGATGAATGAATGAATACAACATAAAACATTCTAATGTATAGAAAAAATAAAGCTGTATTAAACTTTTGTATTGTTTTGATGCTTGCAAACCCCTGGAAAACCCATATTGGAAAACAAATAGGAACATGATGTTACAGAAAAGGCACTGTCTCTTTAAGACTAACATGTCAGTAGTAATTGGCCTATTCCTAACTCAGGCTCCCTTGGGCTCTTGGCAGGAGCTTGTAGGGCAGAGGACCTACAGCCCATGTGGGTTATAATAGGACATTGTGGATTTGTGTATCCCCAGAGGCCCCTGGCAAACCAGACAGCCTTAATAGAGTTCACTTTTCTCTCCATCCAACCCTCACTCACATCTGACAAAGTAGAAAGATTGCAAGCTCTGGTAACTTTAGATCTATTTAATGTACACAAACAGTTATTTAAATACGAATGAGGGGGCAAATCTTAATCTTACACCAAACTATTACATTCTAAAGAATTGTGAAGTTCCAAAATTATTGTAGCACTTTGGGGATAGTACTCCAGCTTGCAACTCAAGGTCTATATGGTTGCAGTTGTGAAAGAACTGAGAAATGCATTTCTAAGTTCAAAAGAAAATCTCCCATTACACTTTGAGAGAAATCAACACATACAGTAAATGCACAGCTACATAAAATAGAGGCATCTGTGAGAGAAGGACAAGAAAGCCTTCACCATCAGGAACCAAGAAGTAAAATGAATTTCAATCTTCTAGAATGGTTTGCCACTGTGTTTCATTATCTCATGAGCACTCCGCATTTGATAATTAGTCCTATACCAGACAACTGCTTATAATCAGCAAACTCTTTTCCAATGATTTAGAACAAACAGCAGCTTCAGATCCTATTCATTTTCGAATAATCGCGTAACAACGTGCGGAGGACCCAGGTCTTTATATATATATATATATATAATAGTATATATAGTATATATAAACTCTATAATGATATATATTATACCGTTGTTACAAATTTTAAATTATAGCATGGATTATTATGAATAATAATAATAATTTAATAAAAATAAATAAAAAAACTATAAATAATCCATATAATCTATAATATTATGTTTTTGGAGAGTTGCACAATATGACATTTTACAACTTAAATTAGCATTATCTTGTCATAAAATGTTAAATTTTAAAAGATATTGCTGTTTCACGTATACTTTTCTGCATATTTCTACATGTTGTTTGAACCATATGGATTTTTCATTTCATTCTTTTACTCTTCATTAGGAAATCAGACCATTGTGCCACACTGACTTTATGCCTCCAAGAAATATCAAAATAAATGTTTCCAAATTAATAACATGCAAGACTTTTATTCAATTCACAGTATGTATGAATTGCATTTTTGAATACATTAATAGATCCTGACAAAATAATGAACATCACATCATTGACCCTTGGGCAAATAAGCAGCCACCCAGAACAACCTATCAATATCCTAGAAACCACAGACGACCCTAGCAACCATATAGCAGCATTCTAAAATCACTCAGAACACCTTAGCATCCATGTAATGATATTCTGCCAACCAACCACAACACCCTCACATTGTGTGGCGGTGAGCACCGCTCTCACAGTTTGTTCAAAAAAGAACAAACCTACTTACTAATCATCATACATGTGCTCTACGTGTCCGTTAGCTCAAGTTACACCAGATAATGGAATTTGTCAAAGTGAAGACTCAAGACTCAACTAGATGTAATAAACTTTTCACCTGCATGACCCAGACATTTCGCTTCATAAATATCAGGTTGTCCATGATAAGAAGTCTAAATTTAAAATTCCGACATGCAAGATTAAACTAAAAATGTCAGATGTATGAGATGTACCTCTATTTTGCTGTTGTACATCTTTCATTATTTATTCATTATTGTATTGACTGAAAGGTATCCTGGGAGTGAAAACTGGAGACATTGCTTTAGAGAACACCCCTTCCCCCCCTCCATTGCCCCTTTATGCATATAGGTGGCAAAGAGTGGGCCTAAAGACAACAGGATGGATCTACCTTTATGTCACAGCCAGCAAGTGTTTCGGAATTCACTACCCAGGGGATACAAGCCATCATAAGATGAAGCCTTGGCCAAATATCGACCTGCGCAGGGAGGTTACAAATTACAGCATAACTACTGAACAAACCCAGAGAGACACTGGCTTCCGCTGGCTTTGCTTATTTAGACGATAGACTGGAGAATTTGAAGATGGCAGATATAAACGGAAACACCATTTTTGCCATACACTGCAAATTGAGCTTGGTCCATGTTACATACCACAGTCCAACTATGCAATAATTGCATCACATCATAGATGATGATTCACACAAAAATCTAAAGAATTTATAACGAACAATCGTGGCGTCTATGGTGCTGGTACCCGTGGGATTAATTAGTAAACAGGAAACAGCCCTATTCCTGTCTCTGAGCTCCAGTGTTATCGGCGCCTCTTAACTCATCTTTGAACTGAGTCGAGGATCCTTGTACACAACATCTCCACCATGTTAGCCTGATCAGTCTAATCATCTCCAGTAACCGTGGTTGTATATTGAGAAGCGAGCTGATTGTTCGGAGGCCATGGGGTTTCTTGCTATGCAACCAGCATTGGTTATTTTTAGAAGCACTCTCTACACCTGCAGTGATGGTTTGTCATACTAACCAATAGCATCCGAAGGATAAAATACAAAAATGTGAACAATAAGACTATGAAAAACAATTATTGCTACTGCATTAGGTAACGTTGCAATTTTGTAATAATGGACTCTGACCGATAACAGAATACTTCCTGATTGAAATGCACACTGAAACATGCATTTAAACTTTTTTTTTGTATTGTAAGAACTATAGAAATCAACTTTAATTAATTATAATAATGATTTAATAATGATTTCATTTGCTAAATTAAAAAAAGACTCATTCCTACTAAACAGAACATAGTAATCCTCATAATAACATATTCTGTGTGGATAATCTGCACTGTAAAAAAATAAATTTTCAAAATTGTAAATAAAGATTATTAGATTATCTTTTACACATTTATGTGTTCACATTTAATTCAGTGTGTTACTTGCTCTTTCTTTATAATTGTTTGTGAAATTTGGCAATTTCTGAGTAAAAACTATTTCTATAACATTTCTTTTTTTCTGTGTGCATTAATCATGTAGTAGGCCTACACAAACTGAACAATCCATGTTATCAAAGTTACCTGAAGTCTGGATTCCGGTTGGGTTTAAGGCCATAGAAGCCAGCAGAGAGTGTCATGAGCCATTTGGGAATGAAATTCCCATTTTTACACTCCAAATACGGAGCTGACCAGTGAATCTGAGTTTTGTCGGTAATATAACTTTCTCCATTGCGCACAGACGCGTCAAAAGAGGCAAAATCTTGACTCAGCACTCGTTTTTGGAGATGGGTCTTCTTTTTATGTTTATGCTCATGGTACCACTCGGTATCAGCCGTTCTGTTTTTCAATATATGGTGGGCAGTGCTGGATAAATCCTGGAGAATGATCTCTCCACCTGCCCGTGTGGCCTGAAGGTAAACAGGTGGCCCTTCAGGAGGGGACTCGGTGCTCAAGGTGACCACTGCTCGATGGATCTTGAGGTCTCCCTCCAGGATACTCCTGACCAGAGCGTGGTACCACTCCATATCGCGTCTGGGGCTGTGATGTCTGGACTTGTTCGTTTGTAAGATCATGTTGAGGAAGTTTGTGGCGTGAAGGACCGTGTCCAGGACGCTGCGCATGGCGTGATGAGCGTCTCCGCGCGTCCTGCCCAGCGACACCGCCAGCTCATATCTCCTGGAGCAGTTGGCGTGTTTTAAGGTGGAGGAATCCCCCGTGTGCAGAAACGCAGTCACCACTCTGGGTACCTGTTCCTCAATCTTCAGCGCTAAACCCGAATGGGGTTTCCGGAGGTGCGCTTGCTGATTGTTGTGCGTATCGTAAATGGGTAGCTTTGCTTTTAGGTCCCGATCATGTTCCACATATCTATAATTTGATGCTATAACAAATCCCACTTGCAAGAGTAACGATATCCGGATTATGGCCATATCCTTCAGTCCAGCTCTTTTACCTTACCAGCTTCAGCTCACCAATTCTGATGCGAGAAATCACAGCTGGAATGAATCAAATCAGCACAGCATTCTCACCTGTGGATCTTCACGCATTTCTGATACCCGATTCCTGGCCAGAAGACAGTTATTGCATCGGTAATCCCTTTCCCCTCAGGTACATTGGCGTTGTTTGTGTAAGTGATGCTGGCTCGGTCTTGTATCTCCTAGCAGGAGCGCAGCAGATGTGCAGGATCCCCGACGCTCTCCTCCCAATATGATGCTGGACCACAACAGACGTGATCGAATGAAAGAGGGGAAAAAAATCCTATTTATCGGAGGCAGGGAGTCAGTACTTCACACTTGGATGACAAACACACTCCGCCCTCTTTCGTCCACTCCAGTCTTAAAGCATGAGAACGGCAGAAACCATTTGCTATAACATCTAGTGATGTCCGATTCGCGAAGGAATCGTTCATTGAATCGGTTCTTTTAAACGAAGTATTTGAACCGGTTCGCAGATCAGACTCGTTCGGTCAGAGCGCTTATCCAGTTCACGGGTTACGAATCGGCTCCATTGAACTGAACTGTTCGAAAGAACCGATTCGGGGAAATGAGTCGGACTTCTCAACACTACTAACATCCCGTCTTCTTCAGCACCTTATAGGGTTTGGGAAAGTGCCATTGATTGGTGTATGGTCTTTTCTGCTGTCAGTCATTTGACGGAGGGCGTGTTTGTAGAACTGAAGGAGCTATCCAGTGCTGAAAGGAGAAAAAACACACATTGAAAAACGAAAAAAAAAACTACGCTACATCACATTAAGGTTTCGGTAAAAATAGATGCTCGATGAGCAGGAGTACATGTATAAAAGCTCTGCTATAAACATACTGCATAAACGTCTTTCGTCGTTGTCGTGTCTCGCTGTTATTTCTAAACTCGTCTCGTTAAGACGCCCTTAGCTGCGTAAAACCCCTGCGTAACTTCGGCTTCATACCGTTGCGCACCGTCGCGCTGTTTTTAATTGTTGGTCTATGACATGTGTCAGACGGACGTCTTTGGTAGCGTCGCGTCGTGTCTACCTGTCTACATGTTCAGCGTCTCGCGTTAAAGTGTTTTTTTTTATATTATTTATTTATTTTTTCAGACGCCAGTCGAGTTAAAATAGTGCTCGAGCACCGCATCTCGAGATTTGCCATCATGTTGCGTTCCGTCTGGTTGTTTAGACACATTCCCACTGCGTCCTCCTGTTTTGTCTGTGCCTTTGTTTATTTTGGTCTTTGTAGAAATGCGTCAGACGGACGTCTTGGACTTTGGATGCGGTCACGCTGTTACTTAAGCGTCGCGTCAAGTTTTAAACAGTTTCAAAACGCGTCTCCACCACGCTGTTTGAACGCAAGACTGCGTCCTGTGCGGACGGCCCCTAACGCTGATTTAAATACAAATTTCAAGTCAATGCTGTGATACCTATCAAGCACTCGTTCTTGAATTAAACATAGCCTACACAAGCTGGACAGAGCTGTTTGCTTCGAGGAGACATCGAGTGCGCAACACTGCTTGTCGCTCACTGGGGGAAATACTGCAGTGAAGCGAACAGCACAGGATGAATGCATGCGACTGCGTGAGGATGTGAAGCATGGTGCAATATGAGTCATCACCGCACGAGCACTCAATCCAGATCTGTAAACAATGAGATGTTCAGGACTGATTCTAAACGCGTGCGTCAGGGGCGCAAATGACTCGAGCGTCTAAATGAACCGCATCGGCACACAGAGCAAACAATCGCGATGCCATCACTTTCTTCAGAGGTACACGGCTCCAGCTTACCAAAGGTCCTCATAGAAATTGTCTCTGAACCATATGTTCATAAATGGAAATATATGCACGTTATCAATAAATCTAAATCTGACTAGATCATTTGGCATTGTTATAATATACAGATTCAAGCATGGTGCATGTTAACTTAGCTCCTGGCAGGAATTATTTAAAAGGGGCTTCTCACATGGGGAATCTTCACAAGGGGTATATAGATACATTATATAGTAATTGTTGTAATTAGAAGGTCCTGTGTCAAAAGTCTGACTACAAATGCTTGTTTTCTGTGGCAGTGACCTAGTATTTTTTGTTTCAAACAAAAATTGGGATATTATTATCCTCCAAAACAAACAATGCAATATCATCATATCAACATCATATGTGCAATATCATTGGAATACAGTAGCTCTTAAGTAATTCATTTTTTTTTAATTTAGATGAAAATCCAAATTTGTTGTTGTTATTATTTTAGATAAATATCAAATGGCAACTTGCTGCATAAGTTTGGAAGCACGTTTCTACCAAGTGTGTAAATTCACTTTTTTTTCTCTGGGCTCTAATGAGAAAATTCTGTGGGTTTTTCATAGACAAAACTTTGAGTAAATAAACTTTAAAATATAACCTACACTGAGTGTGTTAGCTAGCCTTGTAACCCCTATTTAAATCACACTTTTAACAATATTGGGTACTTAAACTGGACACAACACAACATACTCAGCTTTCGGCAAGCTTTTATTTGATATGCTCTGGCTTCCAAAATTTAGCAGAATGCAGTTTATTTGCCAATGCATTAGGTAACTTTGCCTTTTCTTGAATTGGTTGTTTAACAAAAACTGTAATTTCTTACAGAAAAGATTAATTATCCTTCATGTATTTTTAACTTTCATTTATTTATGTATATGCATTTATTAATTTTTTTGTTTTCATTTCAAATGTGTACACTGTAAAAACATTTTTAAAGTAGTAAATAAAACAGATTATTGGGGTATGTTTTACAAGAAAATACTGTTTCAGTTTTTCTTCTTCAAAATTTTACATTTAAATCAATGTATTACTTGCCATTTCTTTGTCATTTTAAAAATTTACGATCTGACTTTTTAAAAAAGATGCTAGCGTGTAGTAATACTGTCCAAATTGCTATGGCATATTGCAGATCAACTGAAGAGTTCTTTTCACAGATACTAGCCTTTTTTGAGTAAAATTATATCAAATTTTACAAGTTTACCTCCATGACAGTGTGACACTAAAACCCCAAAGAATTATGGTAAAATTGATTTAAACAGCTTTAGAGCTTAAATCATATCTGTATACAATTAACAATCTAGATATGTAAAATGTATATAGAATATAGCTTCTGAGATGATTGGCTCCTCACTTGATACACTGTAAAAATTGGTAAGCTACAATTGTTACCTTCAAGAGTTAATTCTAAATTCTGATTTTCCCTGTTAAAATTTGTTTTGTTATAAATTATTGTATTTGGGTTGATTCTGCGATATTACATATTATTTTTGACTTGATTAAAACCAATTAATTTAGATGTTACCATTTATAGGATAACATAACGATCTTATGTGACTGTTGTGTAACCTGTTTTATAGAGGCGAGGTGTTCAAGACTAAACTTCTGTGAGTCGTTCCTCCCCTCTGTTTCTGTCTTTTTAAGGAGTTTATAGAGTGTCATCATATCATATGCAGGCAGGAGGCAGGGAGAAGACAGGTGAGACCAGGTGTGACTGTGTGTGGCCACAGAGGTGTGTTAGACCCTTATAAACAACCTGACCAGGTGCATTTGGCAGCCATGGGGGTAGAATATGTCCATTTGCTGTAACATCTGCTGCACCGTACACTTTTTTTTAATAATGAACAGTGTATACAATAATTTAACATTGAACAATCTAGCCTTCTAGAATAAAAGTAATCTTGACAAACAGAGCCAGAGATTTCGGTCTTTGCTTATTCAGACAGATAGGAGCTGTACTTGCATGACTGGTGTAAGAATTACAGAAACTCAGACACTTTGATCTTCTGAAACGGACAATACACACACAGTGCATTAACTGTTTCCACATCTCACTGAGAGAAAATGCGGGAAAACGTCTCTCACATATGCATTGGTTCCTCCTCATCCCCTTCCTTCCCCTCACCCATCCTTCCCTTCACCAGAGGTGTAAAGAGTACCTAAAACCCATACTTGAGTAAAAGTACAGATACCATACACAGTGAAAATTACTCCACTACACGTTACAAGTCACCAATTCCAAAACAACTTGAGTAAAAGTCTTAGAGTATCTGATTTTAACAGTACTTAAGTATTTTACTTATACTAAATATAGGCTCAAAGATGCACTAGTCAAAGAGACATGCCAGTGAAAAACTGTAACGTTGTGGAGAAGCTGGGGAAAACAGGCAGAGGCAAGGATCTATGTGCTGGTATTTAATGGAAAAACTAGAACAAACAATAAGGCAAAAACCAAAGGGAACAAAGAACAGAATGACTGGCAAACAAAAGACCATTACATTCGACAACTCACAAGGAACTAAAGAAAAACTAGGACTAAATATACACACAGGGGGCTAACAAGCTTAACAAGATAAAACACACCTGGGGAGACTAATCAAGGGGAACCAATGAACAAAACGGACTACAAACTGACTACAAACACCGCGGGAGACAGGAAGTGACATAAAAGTTCAGGGCAAGGCACAGAGAGCATGAAACAAAACAAGAAAGAGTTGATTTGTGAGGAGAGCAATCACATTTATTTTCTAAAACCAAAATAAAACTGAACACCTCAAAATTACAAAACAAAACAAACAAAAAAACAATATCTTTAAAAAAGGTCTCTACAGTATAATGGATAAATAAAATACTGTAGAAGTAAAAGTAAAAAGCCGAGCCTTCTTGCACTGGCTGTGTGGTTGGGCCTCATTGCCGGCTGCCGTAATGTCCTCATCTCATACTATAAAGCACGTCTGATCACAAATAGATAAGGAACTGCATCACAAAAGTGCCTGTGTGACAAGTTTGGGTGAGTAAGGCAACACGCCAGTTACGTTCAGTGACCGTAATAAGTCTAAAAATATATGCCTAACAACACATAGCGTAAAATTAAATCGAGGGAGAACACAAGAAAGAACAAAGGCTGCGAAAAGCTACGGTCCAGCAAAAATGTAATGTGCTAGCGCCACACTCATTTTAAATGTAGTAGAGTAAAGAGCTGACAAACGCTTGACCTAATCGGATCTTTTGAATATCATTCAGTGAACAACCGACAAGTACCCGAAAAGATACTCAAGTACAGTAAATAATTACATTTAATCCAATACTTTACACCTCTGCCCCTTCACTCAAGCTCAAGTCAGAATTGGCTCACTAGTAGATACCTAATGTTCTTTTTTTACAATTCCACACAATTATTTTTTTGGGGGCAGGTGACGTTTGGGGAATGTCGTGGCCTAATGGTTAGAGAGTGAGACTCGTAACCCAAAGGTTGGGGTTCGAGTCTGACCGGCAGGGTTGTAGGTGGGGGGAGTGAATGTACAAAGCTCTCTCCCACCTTCAATACCACGACATGAGGTGCCCTTGAGCAAGGCACCGAAACCCCAACTGCTTGCAAAACTCGGCTGCCCACTGCTAAGGGTGTGTGTGTGCACTTGGATGGGATAAATGCAAATTCCGAGTATGGGACACCATACATGGCTACATGTCACATCATTTTCACTTATACACGATAATGCATGCGTCGGTATCAATTTGAATAGTTAAGCGGCGTATTGGTACAAATAGGTATCAATTCTTACACGAATGCAAACGACAAAGTGATCAGATCATAGGTATTAGAAATCATTGGATAAAGGACTAACGAGAGGATGTGCTCAGCTTCCCACGAGGTCTTTCATTGCCAGATTACCTTTCTGTCCCCAAAAAAGGTGTTAAAAAAATATCCGACTGTGAATCAATGCTCAATTTAAATTGTTAGTTTCACGTCCCATTTCGGTGGCGCTGAGGTCAAGGTTTAAGGTATTTAGTGAAACTCAAGAAATCAGCGGCGATTCTGCAGCCAGAATGAGCCCCTAGTATGAAGTGTGTCCAGGTATGCATCTAACTCTTAGATTCATCTTTGAGAATTTAATGTTTTGAATTGATTTGATATATTTGAATTGGCGTCAACAATAATAGGACCCGCTCTAAGTATGTAATTGCATAATACTATTAACTGATGCTAATAAAGTGTACATTTGAATTTATTCTGTTTTACTCTGAATTAGTGACTCTAGTGGAGTATCCTTGTGACCGCATTTCCTGCGTCAGGTTTAGACGGACTAAAAATTAGCGTTGAGATGGATCATGCGAACAACCAACGGTATTTTAGAGAGATCCGGTAACACTTGGTATGAATTCAAGTTGTTACCTTAGATTGTAAGGGGCTTATAGGGAATTTCCATTAGGTCAATGGATGTTGTTCAACGAACTAAATGGGTGAGCCATGGACCTCTTTTTGAATACTGTAAGGTTACTTTAGCTTAGGGTACATGGGAAACCATTGGCTCTGGACCACACCAAAGCTCCTATCAGGGAAAGTCATGTGTCGGCTTAATCATAGTAGTGTCGTGACCTCTGACTAGAAATAAGTGGCTTACATTCAAGTGTATACAAATCTAGGGGGCTTATAATAAAAATTATCTTAGACATGAGCAAGCATAGGGAGGGGCCGTCTAAAGTAGTAGGTCAATACCTCGTCAAAACCAAGACTGACGAGAATGTGATCGTAAGATACGCTAACGGCCGAAGCGATATCTTTGAGCCACATGAGCACCCGAATGAACGAGTACAATAACATTAAAGAATAAATAGAATAATCAGATGTTTAGATATTTTACCTTATAAATATCAATACTAATTGGCATCTAACTCAAAATGCGAGGGTCTAATAACCTGGAGTCAGTTAGAATCAAAGTAAATCAAACAAATTGCATGCTGAAAAGAAGCCTTTGCTGAACACACGCTAAGAAAGCGTCAGCCACTATGGACCTTCATGGGGCCAATGTGAAGTGCGTGGACCTTACACTGGAAAATAGCTGACCAAAATGGCCGCTGAGTGAATTTACCTTAAAATAATTTGTAAAAATGATAAATTCAGATTAGGACTTTCTTATTTTAGAACTCTCTAAAAGGTTTTGTTCTGGGAATGACTGATATCTGCTATTGTCAAATATTAGGTTTGTATCCAAAAGCTATCTGGGAGAGTGTACTGCAGTCATATTTGCAAATAGTATATATTTTTATAGATTCGGAAGTCACAGCTTCTAAAGCAATCACTCAGTTTATTGATAATCTAGAGTTTACATTGGTTATTCCACAATATAAAATTGCAACTTTACATTACCTTTATGTCATATGACAGCATTCTTGTGCTGCTGAGGTATATTCACCTTTCATTCACATAGTGCCTGGGTTATATTACTTTTTTTTTTAAATTACGTTTTTCGAAATTAGGTGAAGAAATTCCTTGTGGAATTTGGGAATTTATTTATTTATTTATTTTAAGTGATATGACATAAGTCTGTAATTCTTAATGTCCAATTTTTATCCTTAGATTTCCCAATGACATGCTTGAATGAATGATGCTTTCTTAGCAGAGACCACTAATAAACAGCCTATAGGGTGTCAAAATTCCATTATAATTGCATTTTGAGGGTGCATGTTAACAAACTCATTGAGAAAATGTGCCTCTACATTTTTGCAAAACTCCAGAAACATACCTATAGAGACAATTCACTGCAGTAACTGAAATGAACACTAAAGGCAGTACAACTGTTAAAATGGTTAAACTTTAATTCCTTTTGACACAAATTATCGATTAATAAAGACTTATTTTTGCATGGTTCCTCGTACAATACTATATTATGACACTTTTATCATAGAGCATGATTTGTAATGTAATACATTTCAATGTTTTTATCATACAACCATATGAATGGCTTTCTGATGTGGTAAACTTAGTCGGTAGCCCACCTGGTACAGATTGCACTTGAATTGTAGAGCGCTCGGGAACAAGTCCCATGAAATAAGAATCAAGTTGAAGACTTGTAGAAGCAAGCTGCAATGGCATGGTTGGTTCAGCAAATGCATTTCATTTTCCATTTGTTTTTGTTAACACTGTCAGTTAGGTTTAGGGCAGGGTTTAGTTTAGGTACTGAGTTATATTCAAATGTGATAGACCATTAACCTTTCAGCACCACTCACTGAAGTTTCATTTTCGAACTTCCACGACACGTACAACGACCAACTTAATGTCAAATTCACGTTTCAATTCAGATAAAACTGAACGCACTTTTAGCACCACTCACAATGTGTTGCGAAAGGTGCATGAAGGAACGTATTATCAACCACTGGGACCTAGGATGACAGACAGCACATATGGGATTTGATATGTTGCTTCAGTTTACATAAAAAATAAACAATATATACAATTTCAACCTGTGTCAATAGCCAATAAGCAGGACCATAACATATCTGCTAAATGAACCTGGTAAGAACATGCAACCTGGATATCACAGAGAAACTAAAGAATACAGACTAAAGTACACTCAGTTTCTATGGACAGTCCGGGTCATGGCACCAACCTGAAGGCAACTTATTTTTTGGAATAAAATATATCTGAGTACTCTGTGTTGAATTGTCCTTAGTAAAAGCATAGTTATCATAAGCCGTGCTTTTGTTTTCAATCATAATGACTTTTGGAATAACATCAGGCACAGTCGTTGTTTTCTTCTTAGCTTTGGTTGAACTGCAGGACAGTAGGGTCAGAAACACAGGGATGAAGATGATGCTGTGAGCCAAACCAAAAAGCATAACGAGGAACATAATCTTAAAGAAGGTCCTGAAAATGTGATTCTTGGATGCAGCCAAAATGAGCACGCCTATTATTGTTGAGGCAGCTCCTTGTAGCACGGGATAGCCCACAGAAAACAATGCATCAACTGCCCGCTCATTGGCAGTCAATTTTTTGCTCGAAACAAATGCATATGAAATATGCGCAGAGAAGTCGACAGTGAAGCCAATGCACACCACCAAGATGATCATTGAAATGGAATCTAGGTTGATGCCCCATAAAGCCATGAAACCAGTGACACCAGTGACGACTGAGCCGATGGAGAACGTGACCCACAGGGAACAGATCGGGTTTGGGATTAATAACAAGGCAACGACCAACATGACAGCTGTGGTGAAGCCCACAGTCTGAATGGTGCTGGTCACTATGACCGAATATTGATCCAAGTAGATGAACAAGGGGTGAAACACTAGAAGTTTAGCTGCACTACAGCTCTGAGCTGTGTTTCTGAGTTCATCGAACATCATTATCTCCATACTGGCATTGGAAATATCCAAAGTCTGGACAAAAAATCTTGAAGCATTGATTTTGCTTTCTGTGATATTAACGTCAAGCTTAAACTCTGGATAGAGCAGGAAAAAAGAGGATAAATTCTCAATGAAGACATTTTCGTTGTCTAGATTTAGGCTTTTGCTTTGAGCAAATTGTAAGTAAAAGTCTAACCAGGAGACAGTCAGATTTTGATTGACAAATGTCAAGTTGTGGAGTTTTTCCATGCAGTGGTTTAGTTTGGATCTGCTGTTCTTATTCCAGTATGGAAACTCTTCTGTCACTACAACCATGATATTTGGACCATACCTGGAGAAGAATTTCCGATCATCATCATAATAATTTACGACATATGAATCATCAGCTGCCAGGTCCCTCATATTAATGCCCTGTTGTAAATTAAGACATCCATAAATGCCTCCAGCCAAATAACCCAAATATAACAACATCACACAGACTTTGGTCCAGGGCTTGGTCAGGAATGGACCATAATAGGACTTAAAGAAGTGTGCTACGGGCTGTTGTTTCTCAGCACCGGTTTCTTGGTCATAGTCGCCACCTACACAGCAGAGACGATACGCCGGGGACTTTCCTTCAGGGGTCTGTGTTGGGAGTTTGCAGCAGGTCAGCCAGTGTCCGTTACTCTGCTCCCTCCTGCCGTTTAGGGCTAGAACGCTTCCAAAGAAGAGGATGTTATAAATGTAACAGAAAATAATGGATGTGCTGGTGTACAAGCAGAAGGCCCGAACTGAGCGAAATTCACTCATGAGCCCAATGTAGAAGCCAAGTACATCAGTCAATGTAGTGATAGTTATAGACATAGCGGCTTCTTTGAAGGTTTCAGCCATTCTCTTCTCCACTGGATCCTTTACTTTAGTCTGCTGCCAGTTAGAAATCATGATGAACATGTCATCAACACCAATGCCTGTAAGAAAAGATTGCGATTAGTAAACTAAGTCTGAAACCTCTAAAGTTTTATATTAAACATTTCGGAAATATTTTAAAAAATATGTATACAGTCATTTGCAATTAAACAACTGTTAGAAGAAATTAATAACAAAGTCAGGTTTATGTGTAAAAAAAAAATATATGCCAATGCAACAAAAAAAGTTTTAGGGTCGATAAGATGCGTTAATGTTTTTGAAAGAAGTCTCTTATGCTCCCCATAACAGCTTCTCCTATTTGATCTATAATACAGTAAAAAAGGGTGAAATCCTTTAGGTTTAAATAGTGATTACATTTGAAATCTGAACATATTGAAATGTATTTATCCTGGTGGATGCCAAGCGAAATTTTCAGCATTCCTACTTGCTCTCAGTCTTCGTGTCACACTTATCCTTCATAACTCATTCTCCAAGACTTCTGATTTGCTAAGTAACATTTCTTATTATTATCAATGTCTATAAGCGTTGAGTGTGCTTCTTAATATTTCGGCTATCAAAAGTATTTCTGAAATATATTTTTTTGTAACATTATAAATATCTTTACTGTCACTTTTTGAATAATTTAATGTGTCCTTGCTGCATGAATGTATTAATTTCCTTTAAAAAGGAAAAACATTTAAACGGTAGTGTAGGTGCAATTCAATGGCATTCAAGGTACAACAAGATGTACAGAGTGTCTATTTTTTTTTTAGCTTGACAGCACTCATTCCCTTTCACTTTTGTTGTATGGAAGAGAGTAGTATGGATATTCTGCTAAACATCTCATTTTGTGTTACTCAAAAACAATATAAGGACATTAACTAAAACTAGGATTTTGCATAAATTGTTTTATGCAGTGCATAAAAATAAGCAATGGTTTTCCACAGGCACACGCTTACCCAGAATGAGGAAAGGCGAATTAGCCACTGTTATTGCAAACGGCACTTGAAGAAAGAGCAGCAAGCCAAAGCTGGAGAGCACAGCCAGACCCGCAGACAGAACTCCCATGAAAGAGACCCAGATCTTGTTCCTCACATTATCAAGACTGAAATGAAAACAGAAATCTTAAATCAAATCAGACATCATTTTTAGTCAAAAAGGCAGTTAATTGAATTATCCAAAGTCTATATACATGGACTGAATCACTAGTGAAACACAAACACACACACACAAATATGTGTGATATCTGTTGCTTACCGCATACAGGATAACACTGAGAAGGAGATTGCAAGTGAGTAAGTTATTGAAAACAGAGGAATGCCATCTGTTGTGTGTTTCTCTATCTCCTCTTGTCTGGAGAGCGAGGTAAAATGAGACACCTGCCGATTGAGAAAGTTATCTAGATATATGCTACTTACAGTACATATGGAAATATGGTATAATATGGTATAAAGTACTGATTTTACAGATCATTTGGTCTACAATATGCTTCCATGCATGAATCGGCCCCTTTACACGGCTACTTACCTTGAGTCCTATGCTGAGGGTTTTTTTGGATAGAACATTTTGGAACTGCTGAAGCCATTGAGAGGCTCCAGGTTTATCCTGCAAAAAGTAGAAAAGTCTGATGGCGCGTGCCTGTTGGATCACACCTCCTCTTTCTTCAACACCTCCTACTGTAGAGCCAAGAAAAACATCTTTCGCTTTCCACTTATTTATTGGAAATGATAAATTGATGAATTTATCATCAACAATGTCCAGTATAGGATTTGAGACACAGTTCCCATTTTCTTTGGCACAAATATCTTTGAAGCTTATCTGAGTTTGATTGACATTGACAGAAATACAATGCACTTGCTTGTCAAACTCACTGATTTCCTCAAACAGGGCATCTGTTAGAATGTTTCCTTCCACAATAGAAAATATCATCAATGCATAGTTTCCCTCAGCATAGAGTCTTTGACTTGAAAACAATGAATCGTTACTTGGAAAAGTTTCTTTTACAAAATGTCTGGCTTGCTTGGAAGGTCCGTTGATAGGTGTGAACTGATTCTCAATGTCATTGTCCTCATGGACTTTGAGAAAGTTCAGTCCTCCTCCCAGAGCAGCAGACATCATCAGAGGAATGACAAAAAAACAAAACGGATAAGAACCAACCAGATGGCCAAGTTTCTCAAAAAGCTTAGAAATAGGTTTCTCAATCCAGTCTGTACGATAACACGCCATAGTCTTCATGGAAAGGGGAAAACAGAGGCAAGACTAGAGTGAAATCTGACATGTTCTGAATGATGTTCTTATCTG
This sequence comes from Sinocyclocheilus anophthalmus, assembly GCA_018155175.1. NCBI lineage: Eukaryota > Metazoa > Chordata > Actinopteri > Cypriniformes > Cyprinidae > Sinocyclocheilus > Sinocyclocheilus anophthalmus. The sequence goes on along the minus strand of JADLZN010009533.1, from coordinate 353,210 downwards.
TTCTATTTATTACTCAACACATTTGCTTAAACCCTGCCCAGAGGTGTGTTCATACAGTATAAGGAGGGTGATTTTGTAATAATTGTCCAGGTTTTACATGGATAAGTACTAGCATTGTTTATATTTCCTCAAATAATTTTCATGACTTCAGGACTTTTGAATCATGAGGTGGGGAGGTTTTTATGTACGGAGTCAGATGGTCACAACAGTTATTAATTTACAACAGAAAAGGTTAAATGTCTAAAAGTAAATGCAATATGATGAGCCAAGTTGCATGTGAAAGTGGTGTTATTCAGGCCTCTGACTGGCTGATCATTAAAAATATAGTTTAAAGTGTGTAATAAAAAAACTCAGAAGAACTAGTGTGGGCTTACTTCCCCAATTTGCAGGTTACAGACTCAAGACAAACTAGAGTGACACAGAGGGTTTTTCTTACGGCCAACACTACGGCAAAAATCATTTTGGTTGTCAACAAAATGAAACAAGAATGTTGAACCTAGCTTTAATCCCTATTCTGTTCTGAAAGTCTGCCAATTAGTGCATATTTTAATTTGATAATGTGCATAATTTGCATATTTAAACATAACATTTCTGGGGAAAAAAAGTTTGCAATTCTAAATGTAATCAATCCACTGGCGGAGTATGATATCTAATAGAAAATATAGCATGTAGATCACATTTAGTAATGTAACATATTTAAAAATGATTATTACCATTATTAATCATCCATCATTCATTCATTCATTCACTATACATGACATACGGTTAAATTTTACTGTTACATTTTACTGTCTACATTTATTCAATGAACCATAAATAGTTATTGCACATGCACATGTGGAACAGTCCTTAAATACACTTATGGTTTACAGGTGGCAGGCAATAAAGGTCACAGTTACGGGAACGTAGGACAATAAAGAGGAGAATACCAGAAGAAAGATGGCAAGTAAAAGTCAAGTAACATAGTTAAAAATGATTATACATGACATATTGTTACATCTTAATCTTCAATTATGTAATAACTTGGAATATTTGTTTATCTATCTATCTAACCCCAATTCCAGAAGAGTTGGGACATTTTGTAAAATGCAATAAAAACAAGAATCTGTGATTTTTTTAATGCTCTTTAACTTTAATTTACTTACAAATGTCAAAGGAAATTTCCAAGCTCTCACTGACCAACGTGAATGTATTTGGTAAATATGAACCAATTTAGATTTTGACGGCTGCAACACACTCCAAAAATGTTGGGACAGAGGCAAAATAAAAGTGAAAAGGTTATAGAATATCCAAGTTAAACAGTTTTCCTATTTGGTAATAGGAGAGGGTGAAAGGAGTGAATTTATTTCCTTATGAAATTAACTCTTCATGAAACCAATACTCAGGAACTCACACAAAACAGACGCCATGCAATAAAACAATAAAACTTATCTGGAGAAGAAATCTTCAAAGAGATCAAACAACACCTCTCTCCTCGCCCATTTATGACCCCCTTCTACCCCTGCCCGCTCTGCCTCTCCCTCTTTTCCACCAAAAGGTTTCACTCAAAGTTCATTAAGAATATGCATATCCCACATATCATGTATCTTGTGAACCTGTTGTTTTCCCCCTTCATGTTTAGTGTCATTTTAAATGTCTTTGTGCGATTGGTAAATTGGTTTTCCAGGTCAAGTAGTCGTTATAATGTGAGAAAGATTTAAGGGGGTCATATGATGCGATTTCAAGTTTTCCTTTTTTTTTTCCCTCCCCCTTTTGGAGTGTGACAAGCTGTTTGTGCATAGATAAGATCCCTAAAGTTGCAAAGACTAAAGTCTCAAACCAAAGATATATTCTTTATCAAATTTAAGACTCTCCACACCCCCCCCTAAACAGCTTGTTCAAACCGGGCCCCCACATATCTACCGCACTCTGTGGAACATATTAGCGATATAGTCGGGTGCCAAGAGGTATGTGCAAGCCAAAAAAGAAGGCGTGTTTCGTAACCGCAGTTAGTGTTTAGCGCCATGTCAGGGAGACGCTGTGTGTTTCTACGCAAAAGCAAACCATGAAGATTTAAAACTTTTGTAGAATTGTGTTGTGTTGAGGAGGGTGTGTGTCCCCCTTTAGGGGTCTGTGAAAATGTTTCCAGCCGGGTGTGACCCTGGACCACAGAAACTAACAAACAAAAGGTCTTTTATGTTTTTACAACTCATTTAAAGATTTCTCTGTCTTTGTTCTGGTAGTATTTAAGGGAAAGTTGCAAATCAGTCAAGGCGATTCTGTAGCCAGAAAGCCCGTAGAATGAAGTCTGTCCACACACTTCACACTAGTATTTTTCTAAAAGTCATTCTGCCTTCTCTTAATTTGTCTTGAAATTTGAGTTTCTTTTATGATTTGATATCTTTGAATTGGCTATATAATTGGCATAATACATATTTACCTTACTGATAATAAATTCTTACATTTGACTTATTCTAGCTCAAATAATTCAACTCACTATTTGTGCAAACATCTTCAATGAAAAAGTTAACATGTCCAGAAATTTACCAACTAAAATGATCGAGTTCTGATTGCAAGTAAATCTTGATATTGTCTGACTAGTGTAAACACTATAATTTAAAAAGACTTTCCCAGTAGATCTGGGTGTCATAATGTCTGCAACATAGCAGACTGTGTAAATTTAGCTGTAACAGCAGCTTAAAGTGCAACATGCTTAGACTGTGCTGAAACACAAGTTTTTGGATCTGACCATTTACATTCAGTTTATTTTGGCCTTTTGTTTACAAAACATAATCATGACAATGATATATGTCTTTGTAAACTAAACAAATTTGCTCCTAATGGTATACAATCACAAACAAAATTAAGATCCACCGGTCTTCAAGTAATTTGTGAAAATGCTCAAGATTAAGCTATTGTCTCTCTGTCTGTTTCCCTTTCAGGTTGACTGCTGCCATCTTTGAGGGACAAATTCCACAAGAATGTCTGGTCCCACCTACACCAACTTGCACACACAACAAGGAGATGGGTGGTTTCGCGAGTAGATCGTCGGGTCAGCACCCTCAGCACTGTGTTTCCCCATGGAAGCACTGGAACTAAATTATACAACACAGATTATGGTAGACTAAACATCACCCATCTCCTATACACAAACATACACACAAACATACAGAACACACATTCATTATTGCAACTGCACAATATTACCTGGTATTGAACATAAGAACATCCAGGTCTAAATTTCTCACATCATTCAAATCTATAACACACTATTTACTTCATACATATAGGTCAAAGGAAATTATTTTTTATAATTTAATTTTAATTATGGCAAACATTTTTGCAATTTTAAAATCTTGTGCAAATGTTATGGTCTTATGAACTTACTGTATGTGAACACTACAATGTGCGTAGGACTTGCATGGCTACAGGTTTTAAATCTCTTTCTGTTAATCTCATTCTCTGATTGACCTAGTTGAAACCTTAGGTCTGCATTCATGCTTTGCAATTAAAACAATTAATATAGGAAATTTTATGATGGTAATTATGAAATTGTGTATTCCTATGTTTAATTATGTGACATATTTAAATAATGCATAGAGTAACTTTAACTAAATTCTTGATAACGTCAGAAGCGCAAGTAAAAGACCAAATGCATTAAACCTGCGCCGATTTTTGAACATTCCGCTTTTTGGGCTGGCGGGTGGATCCTTACAAGGGTATAATGTTTGGGTATAAAAGGAGCATCTCAGTCTTTGCAAGCAAAGCTGGATTATGGCTCATCACTTTGTGCCAAATTTTGTGAGAGAAGTGTCAAGCAAATCAAAAATTACTTTTTTCAATACAAAATTGCAAGGAATTTAGGTCTTTCACCAACTACACTCTTAAAAATAAAGGTGCTTCACAACGGTTCTTGCAAGCACTGCCATAGAAGACCATTTTTGGTTCCACAAAGACCCATTAAGTCAAAGGTTCTTTAAAGAACCATCTCTTCCTTAGCTTTTTGTAATCTGAAGAACCTTCTTTTGCCACAAAGAACCTTTTTTGAAACAGAAAGGTTCTTCAGATGTTAAAAAAATTCTTTATGGAACCATTTAGACAAAAGGTTCTTCTAGGCATTCGGTGACACCGTTAGTTTGAAGAGTGGTACCATGTATATATCATGAAAGATAGAGAAAATCGTTATCTGTGTAGCAAGGCGGAAACCTCGTTGAAGGTTGCATGTACCGGTGGCCCGCAGAGGGCATTACGTCTATGTCGCTCCCTGCTAGGGGCTGAGGGGAATAGAAGCCACATTGGCTCAGGCATTTAACTTTTGGTATAACCTGCTTTTCTATCACACAGTCTCGCCGCCTGCATCTATTCAATAATGCACACGGAACTCGTTCGTCTGGTACTCAGGGCCGTTTAGGCATAGGCGAGCTAGGCAGTCGCCTAGGGCGCCACCAGCTGAAGGGGCGCCAATGAGCGCACGTACTGGCACTTTTAGCAGGGTTGTGATAAAGAGTGGCACGGTCACCCTGAAATATGACTGCCCCCACTGGATCCCCCAACATTATTGGGCTAGAGTACTGTCAATCTGACGATGCCTGTATGCCACTAGATCAGAGTGCTGTCAATTGCTGCCTGATTGTTGCATGCGAAGTTTGCATTTGGAGCTCTCAACAACGCCGTTAGATCAGTGGGTTCTGTCAGTGCTTTGGCAAGGTAATGCTTTTTTTGCCATGCATTAAAGCTAAGTTCAAAGGCCAATTTACAATATTGGTACACGCACATACGTCCCCAAAACTCTGTATTTTGTTTAGGCAGTATTTGTGGCACATTTGTCCAAATATTTGTGGCAGATTTGTCCAAAAGGTGTGCGTTTTTTGCACCAATGCATTGTTAAAGGATCAGCGTGTCATGTAATATTCCCATATAAACTTTAACATCCAATTAAAAAATATTTGTAGTAAAATTTGCTAATTCACGAGATCAATAAATCCTTTATTAAACCGCTTTGTCTAGTTAAATGCATTCTTACGGAGGTGTCGAAATGCTAAATCAATTCATTCACTTCCAACAGCGCTTAATAGGAGCAGCGTCATAGAGGGCAGAGCGTCACGTTATTTAAAGGGGACGTTAACGCGTTAACGAGTAGCAAATGATTAAGTAGCTGCATTGGTTACTTTTATGCCACTGATAAAGCTTTTAAATGTAGTTTGGGGTAACAAAGGGGTTTTATAGGTTTGACTGAAATAATAATGCAATAACTGACACTTTAAATCAATGTTTTAAGAAACAACAACAAAAAAAATCAACAAAAACAGATAAAGACAAAAAAGTAGACATTGATAATATCTACACTATGTAAGTATTATAGAGTATCCTAATCAAAATGTAATAAAGGTAATAGGGGTGATTTTGGGGTAAATGATGCAATGTCTTAGCCACTAGGTATTGTTACATAGGGCTATACAGGCATAGTGGCAACACAATGATATTACAGATACTAAATTGTGCAAAATGTTTATCTTAACAGTCAATTTACAAATAATGCATTCAGATTTGTGGAACTCAATGCACTGAATCTCCACAAATTAGTTGTTGTTACTATGACAACCAATTTGAATGTAACAAGCAACTGGTGTCTGAAAAGAATTAGAATCTTAATTTGGGGGGGGGGCACTAAGGGGATTTCGCCTAGGCGTCAATGGCTAGAAACGCCCTGCTGGTACTCCAGGGGAACGCTGTACTATTCATGCAGTGACTATGGCAGTTCGCTGGGCCAAGCTCATCTCACAAGTCAAAAAGACACATTTCACTTGTTTCTGGGGAAACTGGATTGTTGAGTTCTCCAGTCCCAAATACCAAGGACCATTCCAAGTCCATCAGCGACAGATGCCAAAGCAAACAGCTCCTTGTAGGGGTGAGCAGAGCAACTCATGGGTGACATTGGCATAATGTGCGAAGTATCCTTGACATGGAGGCATATATTGACATTGTACAAGACATATACCTGCCATCAAGTAGACACTTTTCATTGAGTCCAGGGTGTATTAGCTTCAGACAATGCCAGGTCTCATTCTGTCGCAGTGCTACAAACAGCGTGTTTCGAGACACAGAGCGGGTGAATGTTCTATGATCAATCCAAATCTTCTCCTATTGAAATGTATGAACCAGTTAGTACAGAGAGCATCAATACAACGCTGCAGGACCTGCTGAAATTTTTCTAGTCTTGTATCAAGCGAGACTGGACAAAACTTTGCTTGCAAAACTTAAAAAATGTGTATTCTCAATTCCCAAACAGTGAAACATTGCAATTAAAAGGAAGGTTGATGTGACACAGTTAAACGTGCCTCTGTCCCAACTTTTTTAGAGTGTGTTGCAGCAGCCCATTAAATAACATAGGATCTATATTTACAAAATTAAAATTAGTTGTGCCACTGAAAATATTGGATTTTTTCGTTGTGGACTTAGTCCATTAAATAAATGTTAAAGAGATGAACAATCCACTAGTCTGATTTTATGACATTTCACAAACGTCCAACTCGTTTCTGGAATTGGGGTATTAAGATGTTTTATATTTCTGTGCATTCCAAACCATCAAAACTCAGTTTTTTTGGATCAGTTTGCATTTTAAATATAAATTCAGCAAACATATAAGCTTCCCGACAGTTTTGACCCCATTGGTTAACTGTTTGACAGATTCATAATTTAATACTTGACTTAAAAATGCTTGTATTCAAAATTTTTATATTTTCCAACTGATAAACATTTTGTGAAAGGAGGGCCACTGGCAAGGCGGCCTTTTGAACTGTGTGTATGATCACTCACTATAGTGGTTTTCATTTGTCATACATTGACGTAAAATATTAATTTTATGTATGGAAATATATCAGATGGTCATGGCATTTATATTGACCCTTGGGCAGGGTTATTAACAAAACACTGGCATTATCCCTGTTTATGATCTTTATTGAAAGGGTTAAAAATGGGTTTCCAGGTTTATTCAGTAAACCATAAAAATATTCACATGCACCTATAAAATTGGTACGAAACAATTTCTTTACAGGCGGCAGGCAAAGGTCACAGTTTACAGGAACTCTAGATAATAATAATTAATAAATAAAAAAGGAAAACCAGCCATACCAAACCGATGCCCCAGAATGTTTATATATATATATTATAATATATATATCTATATATATCTATATATATATACATATATATATAATATATATCCAATACATACTGTTATATAACGCTTATAGATATGCATGAATGTTCTCTTTATTTATTCATTGACTGTATTTTATGGTACCGAGAAACTGACTTTTCTTTTATGGTACGAGAACCATACGTGAAGTAATCAATGGGACATTTTGCAATAATTACAAACATTACAAAAAATAACTGAAGGAAGCAATCAAAATTATTTTGTAATAAATCGTTTGTGCAGATACTTTCTTCAAAGAAAGATTTATTGTATAGGGATATCATAGCCAGTGCTTGTTTTGCCTCAAGGCATTTTGGGCGATCATGACACTAAAACAAAAAGCAAAATGTCATTACTTCAGAGCATGTGTACAAAGTTAATTTAAAAAAAAATTACAACAACACCATTTTAGAATGACCTTTATGATAATTTTTTTCATACAATACTCAATTTGTCATTTTAAAAGTAAAAATAATAAACAATAACTACAACAATGAACTTCCACCATGTAGCTGTTCACACTGAAGCCACGGGAAATAATAAATAAAAATGCAAAAATCTCACATGCAGTTGGGAGGGTTACTTTTTAAATGTATTCCGTTACAGTTACAAATGACTTCATTTAAAAAGTATTCAGTAACGTAATCCAAGTACCACAATATAAAAATAATGCAATCTGATTACTTTTGGATTACATAAAGTTACATATGTAAATAAAGTCAAAAAAAGCAATATCCAAGTACTTTTATTTAACTATGACTTTAAAAATAAAACTAATAAAAACTATAGTAAAAACAATTTGAAACGATTAAAAATCGTGTCTTGTTTCACCATAGATATTACAGCCCGTATATTTATATAAAAAGGCTATGCAGTCATCTAGTGGCTATACAGTTTAGTATTACAGTTTTATTTTTATTCTTTTTTTAATTTCTTTATATAGGCTACAAGTAAAAATAAATATAGTTTATACACAACATTAAAAAATGTACACCATATACATATTAGTCTATTTTAAAATAAGCCTACATGTCGAAATGTATGTTAAATGCTATTATCTTTCTTTATTTCATTGACTGATACGGGGTCTAGGGATTCTCATGTTAATTTCTACATTTTCAGGCTAGTTCTGTACAACTATGTTATTTCCTTTATCTTCTTTGAAAACAAAATATCTGTGAAATTTCCAAACATGAAAACGTTTTTCCCAGCAGGAATCATCGTAATTAATTTACTGTAGCAGCGTCTCATCCCACCTTTGAGGAGAATAATTGTAGACAGGTGTTATTTGCACACGCATCAGTAGGCGGCTCATGTGAGTCAACTCAATGTGTGTCAACAGAACCAGGAACTAGAGCCCTGCATTTCAGCCCGGGCCAGACGGGCCCCGACTTTTTTACTCTTCTGACCCACGCCTGACCAGAGTATGTCTGGGCCAGGCTTTTCGTGGGCAATTTTCACTGTCTCATACGTTCCGGACGCGGGCTGGCCCTCGGGCCTGTTTTAGGCTTCTCCTTAATTTTATATTTTAGACATCCATCAATTAGTGATAAAAAAAAAAATTGCCGCATTGGTGGAAACAGCACAAGACCGTGCTACGGCCGACTGGCAAGAGCGCTTCGACGGTGTTTTAGTTTCCCGCAGCGGCAGCATGCGTGCAGTCATCGCAGCTGAAGAGAATCTGTGTTCAAATGCACACAATAGCAAAGCTTGCCGAAGGCCCCACAAAAAGTAATTACCCTTATTTTCATGGAAATAGTAAGGAGCTAATTGAATTATTTACTAATACACTATGTTTTTCAGAGTCAGTGTCGATGAGTTGCCCGATCCTGAGCTTGCCATCTCCCCACTAGGACAACGCCTTTAAATTGAAGTGCATCTTAAGGATATTTATCATGAAGATTTTTTGTTTTCAATGTCTGTTTTTATTTTCCTTTAAGTATAATTTACAAAGCTTTCTATAGATATATTTACCTGGCGTGAGCACTATATCGCTGATTTCCGGATCCGTCTAGAAGCAACTCCGTTCAGACACTCAAGCGGATCATGTGTTTTCTTTATTGCTGAGAACAGCAAAACCTTTGTTTGATATATTTGAGTGATTGTACTGTACAGATTACAGTGTTACTAGATTAACATGTATCCTATTACTAACGCTCTATACTCTCGCAGGTCCGTTCGCACCCCAACCGTGGATATATGTCATTAGAATTAAAAATTACATTAGAATTACAAACGTCAGATTTAAAGAAACATTTCACCCAAGCATGTACATTTGCTGAAAATGTACTCACCCTCAAAGGAGTTGTTTCTTCATCGGAACAGATTTGGAGAAGTTTAGCATTACATCACCAATGGATCCTCTGCAGTGAATGGGTGCCGTCAGAATGAGAGCCCAAACAGCTGATAAAAACAACATAATACACGAATCTGCACACAACCTCCATCCAACTTCACAATATCACAATAGTGATGTATTTGTTTAGAACTGTTTTCACTTGTAAATGGTGTTTGTATCTGCTGTGTCATATTTTGCTCCCTGTTTCAGGACAAAGAGAGCTTTTTCCACTGAGAAACGCATATTATGCATAGAGGACCGAAGCAATGTGTGAAGTTGTAAACACACAGAATTATAAACACGCAGCTTTTCATTTCACAAGATATTGCAGTTAAGTTGGACTTTATGGATGTCTTCATTTACAGCAGGGCATTAACATGAGGGACCTAACAACAGAATATTCAAATAAATTATGAATTATTATCATAAATTATTATGATGATGATCTGAAATTCTTCTCCAGGTATGGTCCAAATATCATGGTGGTAGTGACTGACCCAAACCATTGCATGGAAAAACTCTCCAACTTGACGTTTTTTTAAATCAACATCTGTCTGCCTCCTGGTTAGACTTTTACTTACAATTTGCACAAAGCTAAAGCCTAAATCTAGACAATGAAAATGTTTTTATGGAGAGTGTATCCTCTTTTTTCATGCTCTATCCAGAGTTTAATCTTAATGTTAAGGCAAAATCAATGCTTCAAGATTTTTTTGTCCATATTTTGAATATTTCCATCACCAGTAATGAGATGATGATGAATGAAATCAGAAACACAGCTAAAATGAACAAACAAGATGGAGAAACATACTCGTCATAGCCAGAGAGTGAATATATTTTAAGCAAAATATAATTTTGGGTGATCACTTCCTTTGATTTTGGACTTAAGAAATGTGGTAAATTGAAGAAAAAACTTTCTGCCACTGTTACTTTCTCATAAAATACTCTCTTCTTCTAACCCATTCCAAGATTTTTTATTTTATTTTATTTTTTTATCCCTGCATGGTTGAGTGCGGCTGTGACGGCTAGTGAAGAGTGCTGTTCCAGCCTTTAACAGGCCGTAGTTTTGAGCCTTCCAGCCCCCTGTCACTCAGCTGTCAGTCCAGGCCCACACAGGCCCTCAGAGAACAGTCTCATATACATATACAGATATCACAGTGGACCAGCACCAGCAGATGACATGCAGCCCAAATCATCACTGACTGTGGAAACTTCACACTGGACTTCAAGCAACATGGTTTCTGTGCCTCTCCACTCTTGCTCCTGACTCTGGGACCTTGATTTCCAAAATGAAATGTAAAATTTACTTTCATCTAAAAAGAGGACTTTGGACGTGTTTTCTGAATTCCACATCAACGCAGGCCATCTACCAGGAAAAAATTTTAATCACTTCAATGCTTTCCTTCTGCGGACAAGCTTATGGAATGCGATTTTCATTTCCAGCAGGACTGGCACCTGCCCACCTGCAAAACCCCAAAAGCTGTTCAATGCATGGTGTTACTTTGCTTGATTGGCCGCAACACTCGCCTGACTGACACCCATAGAGAATCTATGGGGTATTGGTCCAGCAGAAGCATGAGAGACACCAACCCAACATGCCATGATGACCTAAGGCCCTACAAATCAACCTGGGTTTCCATACCACCATCCGCAGTGCCACAAGGCTGATTGCTCCATCCACGCGCGCCTGATGCAGTATTTCATGCACAGGAGGCCCACCAAGGATTGAGTACAGGTACAGTAAGTACAGATTCCAGATGGTCACACTTCCTAAAAAATGTTTTTTTTTTTATTGGTCTTGTGAAGTGTTCTTATTTGTTGAGATAGTGAATTGGTGGGCTTTTTGTTAAATGTGAGCCAAAATCATCACATTAAAAGAACCAAAGACTTAAACTACTTCAGTCTGTGTGCATTTAATTTATTTAATACACGAGTTTCACATTGTGAGTTGAATTACTGAAATAAATGAACTTTTCACGACATTTTCTAATTTATTGAGATGCACCTGTATCCTATAATATATAATATATATATAGATATCATATTATATAGCAATTCATACACAATGAATTAATGGCATCGGTTTTTCTCGGCATGGGATATAGTTGTCAGTTACTGATGTCACTGTAGTGAAAGTGTCCAATAACAGACACTTTTGAGATAAAGTTGAGTAGTAATGGGCTGGTCTTAAAATATGATGCAGCCTACTCTTTTATGTGCACAGAAAAAAAAATCATAAATACAAATTGAGGAAGGAAAGAAGAAAAGACGCATGTTATGTCCCTGAAGAAAATTGCGTTTTGGAATTTCATAAAGATGGGAAATTAGTACCAATTATACTTTTTGTGAACTTTAGCTTACCTTTAGCTCAGCTTCATTTTTGGGAGAAACGTTTATGTTACAGGGGGTTGGGGGGGGGGCACTCTTATTTAGTCCCTATAACAATACCAATGATTGACACCGTTTCCAGTCCTTCTTCTGCTCTGCACTTTCCACTTTAATCCCACAGGGCCCACATTCAGCTCAGGAACAGAGTGGCAACCTCACTATCCCGGTTTCATCCAGCCATGGCCTGATTTGCTACACCCTCCTCACACACAACAGCCCCCCTGCCGTTAAAGCTAAACTCAAGGCATAGCTAGGCTAAAAGCAGCCAAATGTATTAAACATCATAAACCCTTCTTTTTAGGCAAGAACCAGACATGGGTGTCATGTAGTGTTTATGGCGGAATTTGTATTTAACGTGATTACAATTAAATAAAAACGTTAGAAATTGATAATTATATAACGTTTTCTTTCCACGTTTATTCAAACAGCGAATAAATTATATCCTATATAGAAAGTGACATTAACACTAACATTGATCTATCGCGAGTTTAAACACTCTAAAAAAAAAAAAAACTATCGTTATAATCACTAAAGCTGTATACACTGTGAAATGAATCTCTTACTTACACTGTACGTCCATCTGCGCGTTGTTGTTGCCTGATGAAGAATTCCGCGTCCAAGGGTTCCCGATTCAGTCAGCGAACGCACGCACACTCAACAAAACTGAGTTTCAACGATCACTCATCTGTACTCCTCTGATTGGCCATTGCATTCCTAACTCAACAGAATTGTGTGTGATTGGTTAAAATGCGCAACACTGTAAAAACGCCTAAAATGAAATGCGGTGCGAGATGAGCAGATCTTGAATATTGAATTGAATACCCTTATTGTCATTGCATGTAGCATACAACGAAATTTTGTAAATCTCATGGAAATGCAACTATAATCATCTACATTCACACTACATTCACTTGTTAAAAAACATACATATAAATAAATAAATATACCTAAAAAATTAGATGAATTAGTCCTAAAAGAAACCTAAAAACAGTATTAAAGTGACTTGTGCATTTGATTGCAATAGTATGGCACAGTCCATCCTTCCAAAATTTTAAGGGTAGTTATGAAGAAAGAGAAACGGAGAGGAATAATTCAGTTTGCATATGGCTGTTTGGTAAAAGCTGTTTCTGAATCAGGAGTCTTTAAAGCTCTGTAGCGTCTTCCAGATAGCAGTAGTGCAAACAAATTGTGAAAAGGGTGAGTGCTGTCCTTGATAATAGTGCAGGCTCTGCTATGGCAGCGAAGCTTGTAGATGTCCTCAAGGGGGGGTAGTGGAAGGCCGATGATCTTTTGTGAGATTTTAATAACCCTTTGCAGTGCGGGTCTTTCAGCCATTAAACAATTTCCATACCAGACTGTAATGCAATATGTTAGTATACTTTCTACCATACAGTGGTAGAATGACTTCAACAGTCTGGCAGAGAGATGGGCCTTTCTCAAAGTTCGGAGAAAGTAAAGTCTCTGCTGGGCCTTTTTGACCAGAGCAACAGTGTTAACAGTCCACTTAAGGTCCTCGCTAACATGGATGCCCAAGAACTTAAAACTGTACACTCTCTCCACCTCCTCTCACTTTATTTTCAAGGGCTGAAGTTCCTCTCGATGTCGCCTGAAGTCTATGACTAGCTCCTTCGTCTTTTTGATGTTAAGAGACAGATTGTTGCCTGTGCACCATTCAACCAATCTATACACTTCATCTCTATAGGCAACCTCATTGCCATTTGAGATAAGCCCCACAATTGTTGTATCATCAGCGAACTTAATTATTGTATTAGTGGGGTACACTGATCCCTGTGGTGCTCCAGTACTAAGAGTCAGAGTTGAGGAGGTATGAGAGCTCAATCTCACAATCTGTGAGCGGTTCCTGAGAAAATCCATGATCCACAAAAAAGTATGAAAAAAAAAAGGTCCACAAACATCTTTTGATTGCTAAGACCCCAGTCCGCATTTTTGGTGACCACGCTAGCTGTATTCTACAAAGAGCATCCTTACATATATATCCTTCTGCTCAGATTTCCATTGTCTGTTATGGTCTGACTACGCGTGCGCTTGTATTAATTCCATGCCTCCTTCTGTCTATCTGTGTCTTCATCCGACTCGTAGTCTCTATTGGTGTGGGTCAAATTTAGGACGGATTTAATATATCCCAGGATGAGTCTTTCAAGGCACTTGGATATAATAGGTGTTAGTGCTATTGGTCTTTAATCGTTTAGGGAAGTGGTGCTGGACTGCTTGGGCACTGGAATAATAGTGGCAGTTTTAAGGCAGGCTGGTACAACAGCATGTGCCAGTGAGAGATTAAAGATATCTGTAAAACATCTGCAAGCTGATGCGCACAATCTCGGAGGACCCTGCCTGGGATTCCATCTGGTCCAGCTGGCTTCTTGACATTTGTTGCTCTCAGGACTCACTTAACCTGATGCGTCTGAAAAGTGAGCAAACAGTCCGCAGAGTCCAGCTGTGGTAAAGCTGCATCATCCGATTCTTTCACAAATCTGGCAAAGAAGCAGCTCAGTTCCTCAGCCTACTTGCTGTCATAGGGTCTCTGCTGCCCCCGAAGTTGTTTATATGATGCATACCCTGCCACATGCGTGTTGAGTCCCTAGAGGTAAAGTGATCCTCAATCTTCTCTTTATATGCAGATTTGATTAATTTGATCCCTTTCTTGAGGTTGTGCCTAGAAACGCTGTACAGTTTTTGTTGCCAGATCTAAAAGCTGCATTGCGATCTTTCAGGAGAAGTTGAACCTCCTTAGTCATCCATGGCTTCCTGTTTGGGTAGACACGGATGCGTTTGTTGGTAGTGACACTTTCCACACAACATCTGATATAAAAAAGCATGGTAGATGTATATTCATCCAAATCCTGAGTGGAAAACAAACTCCAGTCAGTGCTTTGAAAACAGTCCTGCAGCTGTAGAGATGCTCCCTCCGGCCAAATTGTAACTGCTTTAACAAACAGGTTGCCGTTTCTTAATGATGGGGCAGTATGCTGGAATTAAAAAAATATCTTAATTTAATGCCACAATCGACAGTCTATTCATATTCACTTTGTTAGCAACAAACGTAATAGATTTAATTCATTTGTCCAATTTAGTGGCATTTTTGCCCCAAGTCCCCATGGCCAGGGGAAGGCTAAGCCTTACACACGCTCCGCCTATGTTAAACATTATGGCAAGCAGACCTTTACAAACAAATACACAAAACTTTTTGCATCCCCATGCAAGCCTAATATACAAGGACAGCCTCACAATATCATGCAGCATTTAATTATTCATGCCAACACCTTGCGAATATAGCTAAATTTCCCTGCGTTGTTACCTCGTACTTACCACACTAAAACTGCAGTGCCCTTAAACATCCAGTCAGAACACAATGTTAGAAAATAATTGGTTAAAGAATTGCTGAATATATATTCTGCTAGACTTGTCTAAGACTAACAAGGGCACCCAGACTCCCTCATGTTTAAAAATATGAATGTGGAGTTATTTTAGCGGATATTATTGCTGTCATGAGCAGTCCTGGAGATCTACGAAAGCCCTTTTCCTCTAGGTGTACAACTGCTGAGTTAGCAACTGGTATTCATATCCCTACACGCGGATTCATTTCTGTTCCTGTCCCTGTTGAGCTGGAGCTGGTTCATTCATTATATCTCATTCATTTCATTTTAGGCGTTTTTACAGTGTTTCGCATTATAACCAATCACACACACTTGCATAATAATCAGAAGCGTGGATGAAGAGGTGGGCCGAGAATGGACTCGCCCACAACCTCGACACCTCAGTGTGGAGGTCGGGGGAAAAAGGCAGGCTCCGCTCGCCCGTGGTTAATATCTCCAAAGCGCTGCTTCCGATCCCAGAGAGCGGGTGGTGGATCTGGTGGGTGAGGAAGAAAATAGGGATTGGCCCGTCTCCATTCCCTCCACCAGATCCAGCTGCGAACCCCACGAGTGCAGCTGCCACTCCGCCGGAAGCAGGACCAGCACCGCGGGGAACGCTGGCGAAGGCTCCCTCCTCGAAGAGAGACTTGCGGGAGCAAAGCAGAGGAAGCAGGGGAAGGCTCCCTCGAGAGCCGACTCTGTGTGCTGTGCTCCCAAGCAGACCATGCACAGACTATGTATACCTACCCGAAATGTATCGCGCGCAGGGAGGAACACACAGCCTATAAAGCTGCCTGCTCTCGCCCAAATGCTTCATTTTTGAAGAAGCCTTAGACATACTGGAGCTTGTTTATAGTTTTTTTGACAAACAACAGTAAATAGGACTGACAACAGTATGGAACTGAAACAACACAGAGCACTTGCTGAATGACAGAAAGCTGACGTCGGTTTCACCGCACGTGCCTTTATAGCTTCCTGGTCTCTACTTCACCTGCCTGTGATGTCTCACCCTTCCATTGGACTGATTACACACGTGATTCAGAGCGTGGTCACGCTGAAGGCGTTTCCATAGTGTTTTCGATGCAGCTCGAGTTCGTGAAAGGGAATTGTTGGTGTTATTTCCTTTTACTGGCACAAGTTGGTCTGGGAATCCCATCAAGTGACTACATACCCTTTAAGCTATAAATGCTGGAACAAGGCTTATATAAACATATGTAAATGTATAAACATTTACTTGGGATAGCAAATCATAAGATTTGGGCATGGCCTTTATGACTGCTGATTTGATTATTTTTTGGTAAGAGCACAGGGTCAATAGCACGGTAGAAACAAACGGCATTCAAAATCTCTTCAGAGCCAAATTAATTATTACTTCTTTTTGCACGCATAGTATAATCTGAATGCCACTTGACATTTCTTAAAAATATTACATTTTAAAGGGGTCATATGATGCAATTTAAACTTCCAAAGACGACAAACGCTGTTGGCATGTCGACTTTTTTTCAAACAGATCGTTCCGATGAGAGCAGGGGGGAGGCAAACAGGACAGAAAATAGCCTATTACTTCTCAATTATGATGTTTTCTATGTAAAAAGCTTGATAACATTATAAGTGGACCTCAGAGAACAGTACAAAATTTAAAAAAGGCAGTTTGTATGCATTTTGACTGAATAACCTACTGTACCATAAACTACACAGCTGGTAAATTATGATAATGGTTATGGTTTTAGATATGCCATTATGATCAAAGTGGTCAACTTCTAGTAGTGGTCAACTCTACTACACTACCCAGAATCCTGAAACTAAATTTACCAAATCATGCACTATTACCATGTAAACGGCAAAAAGAAATTGTGGCAGGCTAGCTAGATAATGTTAGCAAATTAAAACAGGATGTGGTAGAGTTAGAGCACAAATAAAAATAGCAATGTTTTCTGATAAGAAGGCATATTTAAAAGACAATAAAACCAATAATTTAGCCAAGTTTAAGGATGCCAGATTTGTTTAACCCTCTACCGCATGGTGTAGCCATACGGCAACATACTCTTTGTGTTCATTTCCTTGCCACTGTCTCTTTAAGAGAACATTCTCGTTTTTTTTGTTGGAAAGAGAAGACCTTAGTTTAGCCAATGAAGTGCTTTGATTAAGTCACATGACATGCAGTTTTTTTTTTGTGGTGAAATGTCTCTTGTCGGTAGTTGCTGAAAGCAAACTAAAACGTCAGTAACAAACAAGGACCAGCCCGTGCGGTAGAGGGTTAAATGACAATAATGTTTTTTTGTTCACATAATAAATTCAAATGGAAATGAAAATCATACCATTCCGATAGCACATGTACATCACAGAGACATCTGCATTTACATCTGCAAGACATATTGATTAGTGTTTGCTCATCTGCAATATGTCTATAGGATGTTTCCTATCAGATATCAAATAGATGTTTATGATTTATGACATCTTAAAGACGTCTATCAGATGTTTGTACACAGCAGATGATTTCCAGATGAAGCGATCTCTAACAGACATCTTGAACAGTAGCTAGGAGTGAAGTGAAAAGGTTTGAGTTTAATAACAAAAAAATGTATCCGTTTCATAAAAAAAAAAAAATATTTAATTATCTAACGGTCAACACTTTATAGTGAGTTTGATCATAATTCCACTTAAATGCAGTCTTGTACATCAGTTTTGTTTTAGTTTTGTTTTGGTTTGTTTGAAATTCATTTCAGAGCTAGTCTGTTTGGTTCAGTTTAGAACTCTTTGTTGAATATTCTTTTATAATTCAAACGTTTCGTAAACTGGGATTCAAGCTGTTAAAAACCATCAGCCAACATAAACACTCACTAGTAACTAGGGTTTTACACGCATGTTTGCCAATAACCACTCTGCAAGGTGGTTTTGGACTTAAGTCAGTCAGACAGTTAGTCCACTCTAATAATAATAATAATAATAATATTTTGTACTGCCCTAACTATAGGCCATTCTGCTCGGATACAGAAACAAATTCCTTGTTTTGAGGCAGTTATGAATGCACAATGCCCTCTTCTGTTCAGAACGCGAACAACATTGAGCATTTATATATGTAATTGAATTAAACACGCATTTACTCTACCAGTCAAAGGTTTAGAGCTGCTGGTCTAAATTTGTTTCTCGTGATCTAAATGATCTTATGATGGCATGAAACGTTTGATTTTAGAAATTAAAGAATTTCACCTACTTGTCTTCACGAAACTAAAATTAAAAAGGGAAATTCAAACACATACTGTTGGGGGGGGGAGGGATACTAATAAAGAATAGTAAAGTGTACCTATGTGTCCAAACTAAGAGACTGCTAGACCTAGAGTCTACATTACATAGATTACCAATGACAATAAGAAGAAGCTGCAAAGATAATTTATTTCCAGTGTTGTTGTTTTTTTATTCTTTGCAGCTGGGAGTCACACACATGAGCATTCAGAGGTAAGATGGAATCCGCACACACAAGTATGATAGCATGCATACTCTCCCGAGGAATCACATGCTGTCTACTACACTGGTTAGCTCGGACAAAAATGTGTGACTTTTTGACAAAGGTAACATACACAAAAAAATATACACATTTAAATTATTGCCCCATTAAAAGACCAGGGTATCCAGTGGCAAAGCACGTGATGACTTAAGACTATGACTTATAAAGCAGTGGAAGCTCTGGGTCTGCTTTTGCATCGTTTTGTATAAAAATTTATTATTCTTTTTTTTCTGATAAAATTCAGTCATTCATTCACAATACATATTCCATATTAACAAACAACAAAATTAAGAAATGGCACCTTTCCTGTCACCAGAACCAGTTGAGAGGCACTTTTTTTGTAAGGAAATAGTATTCCTTGTGATTTTATGACTTATTTGCTGTTAGGTTGTACTTTGCATTAAAATGGTTCAACATGCCAATACCAGTAAGCCTGGTACTGCTACATATGTTCAGGCTCTGGTGCTTTCAGTTTAGCACTTACTTTCACAATGTCCTGTGGAAATATAAAATATTTCATTCTTCTTCCACATTTATGTCTGGCTGTTATGATGCACTGTAAAAGAGATTTCCACAGCACACAGCCCAGAAAACAGCCCATATCAAGGCTAACCTTCAAAATAATAATAATATAAACAAACAAATACTTCAAGTACAGACATTATTTACATTTTTCACTAATGAAAACTGCAACAAGCAATTTACGTGTTAGTCAATATAACAGCAAGCATATTTTTTAATACATACTTCCTATGAGCAATATCAGGCGTTTTTTTTTTTTTTTTTTTATTTATTTTTTTTTTGTCTAACCTGGACGAGAGCCTTTCTTTTCATTGATATTAGCATCCTCAGTAGTACCAGTTCGCAAATGATGTTCTGATCAAGTCAGAAAAAATTGTGCTCTGCTAGCAGCAGAGGCCGCGGTAAACATTGGTATTGTTCAGCCTTGATAGAAGCGCCACTTCACCTCATGCAAGCTATTACTAGCTTTCAGAAAAAACAACTCCGTACTGGATCCACAAAACAATCGAGTCAGGTAACTCAAAATGTTCAAAAACTCCAGGTATTTTTCTAAGCCTATACATCTGATATATACAATTATTTATAATATCTATATATTCATATTTTAAAAAAAAAGGGCATGGGGATGGAAAATAAGGGTGGAGTAACCTTAGCTCTAACTACACTCATTCAGTTTAAGGCCTGTTCACCCCAACATGCATGTTTGGTACGAAAATTCATCCTAATTTTCACATACAACTTGTCTTTTCAGACCAGTACATAAAAAACTTCAGAGAGGTTGAATGAATATGCAAATGCACTCTCTGACAGACGCTTATAGAAAAGCAGAAATACCATGGTCAGCCTGGTGACCCCGATACACAAAGCGCTGTGCAACTTTTCTGACACCTGGTTGTAAGAGAAAGAAAATCAAATACTATTTACAAGATTTAAAACAGCCATTTAGATTTTTGTATTCGCTGTGGTGCTTATCCAACAAAACCAAATAAAAGAGTACAGAGACGATAGATCTGGTTACGGATTCTTATACTATTCACTGCCATTTAGCAAGTCACTTTATGTAACGGCGGCTATAGGCATGCCACAAAAAGTGCAAATCTTACTGGTTGGCCAGTTTTCTTCACAGTGTGATGGAAAAGAGATTTGTCGCATGGATGGCATGCAAATGTTCACATGGGTCTAAACAGATGCATTAACAGTTTGTGTCTGTGAAATGTGAAAATGCACAGAATTTTCACACCAAACATTCACCTTGGTTTGAACAGGCCTTTACACACACATTATGACATTCTTACACACATGCAGATTATTCTTTTCTTTTAAAGATATTGGTAGAATCGTGAGCGCACCACTTGGGCTCCTGACAATTTTTGTGGATGAGCATCAGCTCCAGAATTCAGACTGTTTCTGGATTTGCCCTTTGACGCACCTCCGTTTACTTGTTCGGAGCTGGACTGTGGACATGGAGAGGCAGAGGGAGACAGTCTCTCAGCACTCTCTGAATGGGTCTCTTCCATTTTTGCCCTCTCTAAACCATCTTGACCTTTCAACTCTAAACTGGTCTGGGAGCCCTCAGTTTGATGATGCTCACGAGCAATCCAGTTCCGGACAGACATGTCCTGAGAGACACACTTGGGTTTGAGGCACTCCACAGCAGACAGTTCGGCACCTTGGTCCACCCCACCCTGTTCCCTCCAGTCATGAATGACATCTAGTTCAGCAAAATCCTGCTGGCCACCCATAGTATGCCGTCGGCGGATGCCCTTTTTCTTACCACGCATCTCCGTAGAGCGGGTCTTTTGTGTGCCAACACCGAACATGTCATCGGCAGAGGCACGTAGACGGAACTTGAGTCTCTCTGTGATTTTAAGATGCCACGCTGGCTCAACGCAGTCCGATTCAGTACGCAATGAGGCACTCAGGTTGCCGGTGGAACGGCCGCTCTTCATCACCTCCAGAACTCGAGACAGTCTATTTGATTCATTCTTGCTGACCCCTTGATTGCCACCACCAGCGCCTGCCTCCACAGATGAATCACTGTCCGTCTTTTGTCGCGGGGATCGCCTCCTGGGCAGAGAGTTGCATTCTATCAGCTTATGGGAGGGCAGCAAGCGGCAAGCTAGTTTGGGTGTACTGTTGCCGCCATCTTCTGTGGTTGGTATGTCTAGTCCAGTGATGCCAGAGCTAAACATTGGGAAGTCACTCTCGCTGTCGGTTTCCATCGGCCGCCCCTCACTGATGAGCTCACTGCGCTCGTCATCTGCCTCGTCTCCTCCCCGGCTTTCTGCCACAGACTGCACCTCTGGACTTAATGTGATGGACTCCACTCCTGTCAGAAAGGTGGTAGAGGAAGTGGTTGAGTAGTCAGACGTAATAGAGCTCACCTCTGCAGTTAGCGAAGCCCCTCCAGGAGCGGGTAATTGCTCAGGGGCGGGTGATGTTGTGCACCATTTCCGAGGTCTGGTTCTGGGTACGGAGGCTCCAGAGCTCATGGTACCCAAGTCTGAGGTGGTCTCATCTAACTGTGAGGAAGGATCTGATTGGGTGGATCTGGGAGGACCAGAGGTGCGGCGGTTGTAACCAGGTGAACACGAGAGTTTGGGCGAGGGGGAGAGAGCTGAAGAGGGTTTGTCTTTCATAAAGAAAGAGTTTCTGTGCTCCTTCTTGTTCTTCGGGGCGGACTCTGCACTTATGCTGTTCTTCTTCTCTCCAACAAGTGATTTTCCGCATGGACTTGACCTGCCTGCCACCTCCTCCTGGCTTTGGCGGTTCTGCTTTTGAGTTGGGTTATCTTTCATGGTGAACATGATATCAAGGTCGTCATCAGAGCTGCTGGGTTGCAGCTTCTCCTTGTGCTTCTTTCGTTTGCGGTTGGCCGCAGCAAAAATGGAGGAGACTCGTGGCTGAAGGAACTCGCGGCTGCAGTGGTCCTTCCCTGATCCCCAGGAGCCCTGGACAGAAAAGAGAAAACAAGAGTGACAGATTCAGTTGAAGGGAAAACAAAACCTTGTAAACCAAAGAGCCATAAAGCACTAAGGCCTAGCAAGAAAACATGGAATAAAAAGCCCAACCGCTGCCATTGCAGGTGGATAACCCAGAGTACTCCACCTGCTTCTCTGATAGCAGCACAAATCAGAGGTTGAAGGACTGAACATAGAAAGAAACATTAGAGACAGTCACAGAGCTCCAAATGAGGCCTCTTTTTTTTTTGAACAGCCACATAGCACAAGCAGCACCCGCAACACCAACAGCACTAGCACATGGAAAAAGCTGCATGGGTTGCATCTGAAAACAAAGCTGGAGCTAGATGACAGAAAAAGGGATGGAAATCTTAATCCAGTTAACACTACTTCTAGTACTTTTAAGGAAGCACCAAATATTTGAGTCTAACTACTTTGTATGATATATTGTATTGTGTTTCTTTAGGATTATAAAATGTACTAAACAAAAACAATACTATTTTTGCAACATACTTTAACTTTCCTAAAGTTTATTACAACAACGTATTCCCAATGTTTATCTTCATATTAGAAGACACATCATACGAACAAAAAATATGGTTGACAATGTGATGACTTCATTCAGTGAATGTCTGTCAGATATTAATTCAGTAAGTGACAGGCTGTTTGAAAGGTTGATTCATTAGACATTAGATCCAAGCTTATACATTAGAACCAAGTTTATACATTGGCCATTCAGGAACTGTTAACAGAGCCAAACAGCATGTAGATACTTTGCTTGCAGTATTTTGTAAAACACGGTTCTCGATTCCCACCCCTAGGCAGAGATGCTTAGTGCACCTTTTAGCAACATCTAATTTCCCTGTTACACTGAATGCAGTGCATGTTCAAAGCATGGCATGATGGCCTCTGATCCATCTGTCCAGTCTCTTCAAGATGGAAACTGGCTCTCAGGTGCTGGACTGGGAGTGGTGGAGTGTGTCAGCCTGGTGCAAGAACTACACTCACCCACTATACCTGCCCTATCAGAGAAGTAGCCGCAGTCCAAGAGTCAAACTCACCTTAGATTTAGCAGAGTCACTGGTTGGTGAATCTGTGGAGTAAAGAAAAATGATACATGGTTAGTGGCTTGCACATGTCCTTCTACTGATCTAAAAATAAATAAATAAATAAACTGATATACAGACAGTAGGTGATAAGCAGAGAAACATGCATGAAGAAAGGGTGTGCATGACGATGAGAGCATGGCAAACAATGGGAGAGGAATGACAGGGAGTATGCATGCATGGCAAATGAATGGGAGAGGAATGACAGGCGTGCATGCAAACGAACGAGTGAGTGCTGTTTTATCGTAACGCTCACATATATATTCACCAGTAGGGGGCAATATTTCACGAGACCATCCAGCAAACACAGACAATATGGTAATATGAATCTGGTACAAAAGGAATTTTTGTGGTTGCAAAAGAGAACAGCTGGACTTGATTAACCTTTTTATGAAGGAATAAATGCAACTAATAGGATGCATGGAGAGTGACACAAGACCACAGAGTACACACAATGATGAGGGTCTAGCAGGCAGTGTCACTGAGTGACATTTATATTATATGACCTATATGAAAATCTGTAACCATCTGATTCTGACATACTAAGATCCTTAGAAGCAAATATACAGAACCTATAATGACAAGAGGAAATCAGAGAGAAATGTAATTCTCTATAAATTTTAAGTAGTATCATTTACAATACAAGTATAATTTTAAGTAGTCAGCATAATACTGGGTCCAATACAAGTTAAACCCATTTGTGACATTCTGTCAGTTGCAACAGCAAATTTTGACTTGTCTTTCAGTAAAAAAAACTGTTAACATTAAAATATACTTCAATTAGAAAACAATGTGGCTAAATATACAACCAAAAGTTGTTCTGTATATAACAGAAGCACTAATAACAGGACCATAATAACACATTTTTATAAAGTAGATTTAATATAAGAGCTTCAACAAAAATAATGTTTCACATACCTTTAAACACCGCTAAAGACTTTAGTTCTTAGTGCATTACTGTACATTTTTTTCAAACAATTCAAAATTATTTTCTGCATGTCACAGATGCAGTCCACACAGCTCAACTTGTTTTGAGCCTGGATGTTCCTTTAAAGGGGTCATATGACGCGATTTCAAGTTTTCCTTTCTCTTTGGAGTGTTACAAGTTGATTGTGCATAGATAAGACCCCTGAAGTTGCAGAGACTGAAGTCTCAAAACCAAAGAGATATTCTTTATCAAAGTTAAGACTCTGCCACACCCCCCTAAAATGGCTCGTTCTAACATGCCCCCACATATCTACCTCACTATGTGGAAATATTTGCATAATGCGGCCCAAATGTGCACGCAAAGAAAGAAGGCGTGGTTTCAGTAACCGCAGTTAGTGTTGAAGCAGCCATGTCAGGGAGACGCTGTGTGTTTCTAGGCGAAAGCAAAAGCACTTTATTTGGCCTTCCGAAAGTAGATGCATTTAGAAATATTTAAGATTACTTACAACAGAACAGCAATGCATATTATGGACGATGTTTTGTGAACATAGGAGAGGAGGTAATTCTGACTTTGCTTTGACAATCTGGCGCTTCTGAAACAGCTACTGTTTTGTTATTAGTTTAAGTATTTGCTATTGACTGTTCAAATGCAGAGGTTTGCGCATTGTGTGTGTGTGTGTGTGTGTGTGTGTGTGTGTGTGTGTGTTGTGTGGAGAGAGTGTTGCGCGCGTCAAGTGAGAGGGAGAGAGAGAGACAGGGTCACAACCGTCTTAACCGTGGCTTGTGTAATGCAAACACATACCAGCTTCATCACTGTGTCTGTCACGCGACTCTGTTCCCCTTTCGGGCTCTTGTCTTTACATTTATTTTGAAAGATAAAGATCGCGATTATGGTAAGGGGCGTTACAATTCCGACGAGTGCTTGCGGTGTTCGGCCAATCACAATGCAATGGGTCAGCTGGCCAATCAGAGCAGACTGCGCTTGTGAAAGGAGGGGACTTTGTAGAAAACGAAGCGGTTGAGAGAGGCGGGGCATAGAGGACCTACAATAATGTACAGTATTTGAAAAATAATGTGTTTTTTGAACATTAAAGCATGTCAACATATTCTGTTACACCAAATACACAAAATATGATCTTTAAAAAAGCATCATATGACCCCTTTAAATGTATGCAGTGTTTTAAATGGTATTGGAGATTGCATTTCAAACAGTCAATTTTACAGCCCATTTCCACTCTGAGCACAGTTACAATGGGTGTAATTAAGAAATGGATGTGTTAATGACGTGCTGAGGCTGGTCTGATGTTGTTCTATCGTGACCATAATGAAGACGAGGGGACACTGGGCATAGCCAAGCTCAAGATGTTCGACAGGGGTAAGAGAGGGGCTAGCTACGTAGAAAAGGTGACATTATGGGAAGACAGAATGGCAGCAAGGAAAAGTTAAACAACTGATTCACTGCTGTCTTTGCTCCCATTTCATTTTCCATGGCAAAGACTGCACATTTTGGAGGCTTATTCTTCTGTCCGGAGCCGAGCCCCCCCCTGCACACCCCTGTGGTGACAAAGGGTATGACCGAGAGAAATTCAGAGCCGAGTAGCATTACCATGCTGTCTCTCCGTTTGGCCAGCATTCAGAGCTGTTGGAGAGAGAGAGAGAGAGAGGGGGGCGAGAGATGGCGAAGAGCCTTTGAGACAGCAGCACTGCTCTACGCCAGGTAAGCTCACAAACCACACCCCACAGAACCCAACACTTCTGCTGCGCTTTCCCTTTGCACTTTTTTGTTCTCTTTTCTCAGTCGCCCATGTCATAAAATGCGAGGGTGTCTGCAGACTAGGCAGCTACACTGCGGGCAACAGTCCTCCCTCTTCCTACAGTTCCAGCTGCCCATCACGGACACTATCGAGTCCATCAGTGACATCAAGGTGTGATAGACTCCGCCCACTTGTCCTGTGTCAAGATCAGTATGTGAGAATGCTGGGAAAGCCTTTAGGACACACGACAGAGGGGCACTAGGGACAGAGGGATCAGAGATTGGCAAGCGTGTTTTGCGATTTGGCTTTAGCTATTTGTTTGTTTTCTCTTGGAGAAAGAACATGACGTGTTAGTGCAGCAGTTGGCAGAATTACAGAGATGACCCAGTGGAGTTTGAACGCGCAGAGAAAGACACACTAAACGGGTGAACCTCAAAAAAATGGTTGCATT
The DNA here is from genome assembly GCA_018155175.1 of Sinocyclocheilus anophthalmus. Classification (NCBI taxonomy): domain Eukaryota; kingdom Metazoa; phylum Chordata; class Actinopteri; order Cypriniformes; family Cyprinidae; genus Sinocyclocheilus; species Sinocyclocheilus anophthalmus. Next base: position 326,711 of record JADLZN010009533.1, on the reverse strand, counting down.
TCACCCCAAAATCAAAAGGAGAAAAAAAGTATTTTGCATAGAGTAAATGAAGCCTATTCCAGACACCATTAAGTTGTTTTGCATTCTAATATTATTTTCATAATTAAGGAAATTTCCAATCAAAATTCTCATTATGATGTGCCCAAATGTTTCACTTTTTTGTTTTGTATAATCTCATTATTCTCTCTCATTCTTCTCAATGTTGATTAAAACATCTTTATTAATATTCTTTTTTGCACTGCAGTAACGAGATTATGAGGAAATATTCTTGTTTATGAAAATGTAAAAAATCTAAATATTAAAAATAATCTTCACTTTTTTCGAGCAAAATAACTTTTCTTTTTTTTGGGGGGGGGGGGGGGGGGGGGGAGGGGCGGGGGAGGGGATATCAACGGCCATGTCTTTGACGGTTTTGTGAGATTCATCAAAATGACAGAGCAAAACAAGAAAAAGGGATAAAGACAAGAAAGTTAATTAAAATTAAATCCGGTTTAGTTAAAGAATGGAAAGTGAAAATCAAAACCAAATAATTCAAGGTCACACCAAGTGAGCTAATGTAGGCAAAAAAGCGCACAAACTCACACAGGCTTTGTAATTAAGCCATAGCACAGTTTTTGTTTAAAAACATAGGGAGACACTGCTTCTGTTCTCAGAAAAGCAAAGCATTTTTCATTAATATAAAAAAAAAAAGCTGAAACATTATTATAGGTTTTTTTTAGCTCATGTGTGCTCTAGACATAATTATTATTTGCAGAAGGGTCTAAAAGTTGAACCCCTGTCAGAGAGGGTCCAACCAAGGGCACATGTTACCTGACACTTCCCCTGGAGAGGTGCCCGTCCGGCCGATGTTGGTCAGCAGGTGGTCAATGTTAGGCACAGGCTGAGACTCCACAGCACTCTCCTCCTGAGTGACATACAGAAAAACATATCAATGAAGAGTTGCGGCGAGAAACTAGATTTTTTGTGGATGCAAAATTCGCCTCCACAATGCAAGAGCACATCCACAGTTATGGATGAGATAGACTCAGTAGTTTAAGGGTTAATTAGGGTTAGGGGTGTGTTCAAATCCCTGATTGCCTACCTTAGCAAACACATCTAAAAAGGAAATAATAAAAAAAAACAAAGAACGAAGAAAGCAGCTGTACTAATACACACCGTAGGCTCCTTGTCACTCTCCTCAGTGAAGAACCAGTCGTACTGCAAGAGAACACCAGACTGCATTCAGAATTATTTTTATCAATGCTCAAATACCTGACACATTTGAGAGAGGTGTTTTCTTTCTACACAAGTAGATTAAAGAACTCACATGCTGAATGAGCGTTTCTACAATCTTGTACTGGTCTGGCATATGTGTCACCATGTGAGTCATATTGTCTTCAGATGTTCTCACCAACGTTGGGCCAAACACAATGGCCAGATTCCGTGGCTCCATCTGACACAATGACAAATGAGCAAGATGAGACATTTTTCCCAATATATATATCTATATATATATTATATATTACAAAGGGAGTGTTCTACAGAAAACATGTGACCAATGCACCACTTGTTGCTGTTTTGTTTACTTTATTAATTCCTGTTCCTGTTCTCATTGTGTACAAATCATCAGTGCACATTATTATAAAGTAACTTGCTCTGCTTTAGGTTGATGTCAACCAAGCTCTTCCCTCCAACCACATATGGCCATCCAATCAATTTTTAATCGATAAAATCAAGACCCACCACTTCTGAATATCTCACTTCACTCAAAAAATAACAACTAAAACAAGCTGCAAACTTCATTGCATGTTTACTTTTAAAAAGAGCTTCAAATTAAATATCCGGATCGCTGAAAATCTGGAAAAAGGCTTGAAAACATGTCTTGAGAGCCCTGAATTATGTGTTCTGTTCTCTTCTGTTGCACGTCATCTTGTTGTTTTTGAACGGAAGCGCACATTCTGTGTGTACATCCCTGTGGGCTACCAGAAATGTTTTACCTTGTTCTTTTCCGAGTTTTCAGCCACAGTTTTGAGATGTGCGGAGAGGAACTTCAGTGTTTCGTAATGATGATCAGGCAACTCATGAAGCTGAAAAATGAGAGGTTTATTTAGGGTTGCCATAACAAACAGTGACGTTATTACCACTATTAACAAATGGTAATTAGATAAACAGCTTCTTACCAGTCTTTTGAACACTTTGAGTCTCTCTACAGGATCCTCTATTCTGTTGGCATCAATAAAGTCTGCATACTTCTCTATAGAGCCCAGATCATGAAGGAAAATCATTTCAGCTGTCAGGTACTGAAATTACATGTCTATTTCACTCACAACCACTAGATGGCAAACTACACAATTCATGTTGAGCAATTGCAAGATATATAAATAAAATATGAGTCATAAAGAGCCTCAAGCAAGAGACTTCCAAGGAGGACGTTTACCGTTAGTGAAGAGGGGTTCAGGAAGTTTCCTGAAGAAGGATTTGAGTAAACTGCTGATCACATTCAAGTCCTTCCATTTCTGTCCAGGAACACAGAATTTATTTTTAAAAAGAAGAAAAAGGACCTCCAGCAGAAAGCAGAGAAAATGATACGGACACCTGAACTAGATGCTCACAGACAGATATATACACTCACATCATCCTGAATATTGATGTCGCCCATGCCCTTGTTATTGAGCTCTTCCTGCATGATGGAGATGGCGGCATTATTTCCTGGCACTCTGTAAATGCCAGTGTATTCCAGTCCTTGTTCTTCCACCAGCTTACAGCACACTTCAACTATCAGAGGAACAAACTAAAACACACAAAGAACGGTCACATGCCTGCAAGCCAATCTAAACCTCTAAAACGGCATGCCATATGAATGCGTGTTGCTTACACAGACAAATATGACTCCAAAATCAGCAGTATGAAAAACGTAACAGGTTCCAATGCAATTACATTCATCCCACAAACTAAACAATTACTCTTTAAACATTATTAAACACCTACAGCTAAAAATATCACTATTGTCGAGAGCTCACTCCCTTCTGAAAAAGAAGTGTGCTTAATTGTACTAAATGTGCACCTGTAGTGTAAAAACAATAAAACAAAACAAAAAATAAAAAACGACAGATAATAAATTAAAGATTTCAAGACTACATAAGTGTGCTTAAATAGAGTACACTTTCATGATCGTCTTTCTTAACACACTTAGGTACACTTTTAAAAAGTGCACTTTGTGGTGATGTAAAATTCATTAATTTAAAGGGGTCATATGATGCAATTAAAAAAATTTTCCTTTCTCTTTGGAGAGTCACAAGCTCTTGGTGCATAAAGAAGATCCCTAAAGTTGCAAAGACTAAAGTTCAAACCCAAAGATATATTCTTTATAAAAGTTAACACTCGGCCACGCCTCCTTAAAACGGCTCGTTTAAACACGCCCCCACATATCTACGTCACTCTGTGGGAAGATTTGCATAACGCCACCCAAATGTTCATGCAAAGAAAGAAGGTGTAACTTTGATTCTCGCTGTAGTATTGTTGCCATGTCGTGGAGACGCTGTGTGTTTTGTTGTGAAAGCTAAACTATTTTGTTTGGTCTTCCAAAAATGGACAAAACTAGAAATCAGTGGTTAAGTTGTTTTACAACACTGTTCCAGAACAGTTCAACCCAAATATTCAGATTTGTGCAATGCATTTTACGGAGGACGAGGACTGTTTCCTGGGAGAGTAGCCTACAATACCGGTGTTCTGACAAATAATGTTGACTCACAGCCTGTAAGTACGCTTTCATATTTAAAGGATTTGCCGCTGACTATTCAAACGCGAGTTTTGAGCAGTGTAGAGTAGCGCTTGTTTTTTGTCGTTTCTCCGATCACAAATGCAGATATGGTTTTATGTTTAAGTGGCGCGATATGCAACGCAACGTGTAAAAGACAGTATAAGTCTTATAATCAGTACTTATGTCCCTACTGGATGCAACAAAATGCCTCGTTTATAATGGGTTTTAATTGTTTTGTCTCGTCGGACAGGGCATCATCACAGTATGGTAGAGGCGTAACATTTCCGTCACACGCTTGAGGTATTCGGCCAATTACAACGCACTGGATAGCTGGCCAATCAGAGCACACCTCGCTTTTCAGACCGATGAGCTTTGTAAAAATCGACGCATTTCAGAAAGTCAGGGCATAGAGGAGAAACAATAACGTACAGTATTGGAAAATAATGTTTTTTTCTAACCTTAAACCGCATAAACACATTCATTACACCAAATACACAAAACAAAGTTCTTTTTAGCAGCATCATATGACCCTCTTTAAAGTACATTTTAAATCATTGTTTTAATACTCTTTTATTGTGAAGTACACTTATTTTGATGTGTTAACTAGCATGCTAAAGCACATGTAAAGTACTGGATTATAGATTTAAATGTAGTTTGTTATTTAGTATTGGATTTAAAGTTAGTATATTTTAAATGCAATAAATTGCAACTTCATTATTACAAATGTGTCATTACACATTTATTAACATAAAGGTTTCAATATAAATGGTCGAAGTATATTGTAGTTTACCATAAATACTTGTCAGTACATTCAAAAGTACACTTTAACTATATTTCATAGACAATAGAATAAGAAAATGACATATAAAGACATATTATACTATAAAGTAATTGGTAAAAAAATAAAAAAAATCAGATAAATGCATTTATTATAAAGTTAAACTATAATCTATATTCCTTTACAGTGCCCAACAATATTATATTCAGTTAGCACTTAAGTATATTAAAGTATATTACACTTTTAAAGTGTATTATACTTCTTTTTCACAAAGGACAGCTTTAGGATGTCACTGAAATCAGCAATGCCAAGTGAAACAGCGAGAGAAAGAGAGAGGATGTTCTTTGTGGTCTTACTCTGTTGGTCTGAGCTGGAGGACAGTCATCAAGTCTTACTCCAAATGTGATTGCATGAGATGATTTCTTCTCAAATGGCTTTCTCATCAGTCCAGGGATGCCCTTCCGCCATGTGCCCTTATCCTTGGGTGGGCTGGTTTCATCTATTCATAGACAACCATAATAATAATTTGTCACAGAGACCCTAGTCTCAAACATAGTGAGCTATATATCTTCTATGAGAGCACCCTACCCAAAAGGAAACTCACAGATTGATTAGGCACTAACCAACAGCACTAATGAAATTACTTGTGACTCACTTACAGTTGATTACAGTTTGATGTTAGCATGTTGTTAAGCAAAATACTCGAAGCACAAAAAATACTTAACATACACAAGCACTGTAATGATACTTTAATGTACTGAATAAAATACAACGAGTAAGTGTCCTTGATGCTGTTACCTTTATGCATGGCTTTCCTGTCTTGGTCCTTGTTTGGTGAGTGAGGGCTTGTGGTTTTATTCTCCCCTTTACCACCAAGTAACGTCTGCCTGATGCTTAGGGACTGACGGGAGGCCCTGGGTGAGGGTTCTGTCTTACTGCTCGGTGGACTGCAACACATAGAAACCAAGTCAAGATCTAGAAGAGGAAGAAGACTACACAATATGATGAGGACACTTCCCTGTTTCCTGCTTACCTCATTAGAGTGTTGTACTCTTTTATTTTCCGGTTGATGAGGTCTGTGCTGGTTACAGTTGCATTCTACAGAAGGAAGAAGGAAAGAGAGAAACGGCAGACAAAAGCTGGTGTCAGACGAGTGGATGAAATATAAGAGTGGAATCCCCAAACACACCAGAGGGCTTGTGCATAACCCAGTGCTGAAAGAAGACAGACGATGACGTGCTATAGTGTAGATGCCATGGGTTTTTCTGAAAAGTTACTATTTATTTTCAAAAAAGCCCTAGGTTATGTTCAGCTATTGTAAGAAGGTTCTTTAAATAGGGTCTCTTTCTATGATTCATGAGGAAGTCCAAAACATTCTCCATATCTATATCAGGCACTAGACCTGGATAGACTTACCCCATAATTCAAAGATGAAATGTGGATTGTGTACCACTTACGTCACTAAACGAAACTGCAAAAGTAATGATTGTTTCATTTTTAAAAACAGGTTTCCCATCTACCATTGGTCTACCAACAGACTGTTCCACCATAAAACCTATGGCAACGGCTGAGCCAAATGTTAAGTCAAATTTATTTGTGTATCGCTTTTCACAATACACATTGCTTCAAAGCAGCTTTATAGAAAGTCATACTGTTATGTTTATAGTGCCTTAGTGTGTTACCATAGAGCAAGTTTTAGAGCTGTGCGATGTGACAATATAAAACTATGATGCAAGTGATCCTCAAAAGTAATTAAGGATATAGATAATGTTCAGTTTTTTTATACTCAAAATGCATCAATGAAGATATAATCAGTTGTCTTAAGTGAAAAATAGTTGTAAAAGATTCTGATGTGAGTTTAACATTTTCCAACATGTTTCTAGCTTTTTGACAACTTTGAAATCTGAAATTTGTACACACACTGGCAGCGTCACTTGAATAAAGTCTATGCAGAAATATCATCGATGCCACTTGATTTATGAGGTATATAAGATTTAATTTTGTACATAAGAAAGATAATTTTTACTGGAATAGAAGAGAAAAAAAAATAAAAAATAAAAAATACAGTCATTCGATTCACTATTGTGGCCTGCCACCTTGAACTTTAGCACACAAGTACAGACGTTTCTGGAGTGCGATATCTTTGAGTTGTGCCAGCCAAAGCATGACAATTCTCATCCGATGTGCGAGAATAGAGAAGGCTTGTATAGAGAAGACATGCAGGTGACTTGATGGGGCAAATAGGGGTTAATGCGAAGAGATCTGGATGCCAAATTGTATTAACCTTCAGGAGCACCACAGCTCAACGTGTAGGAGCATGAGCACTTACCACTAGGGCTCGGCTTCAACAAAACTCTCATCAAAAATGGATTCAGTAAAAAAAACAAAACCAAACTCCAAGCATCCAAGTCTGTCTTAACATAATTCGGATAGTGAGTAAGTACATAACTGGTACACTTAAGTATGAATTCTAAAGTCGCCACCTTAATGGCAGGTAATGCTCCTTTATTTGTATGCATGAACTGAAATTGTTTTTGGATAAAAAAAAAGTGTGTTTATGATTACTGATCATTCACCTCATCATCCAAATTGCTGCTCTCTTGAATGACTCGGATCCATGACAGCATTTCCTCACGATCTTCCGCCTGGAACAGGTATTCACAGTCTGATGTTGTCAGCCGAAGGACGTTCTTCCGCTTTGTGTCGCTGTAGGAGATGTCAATCAGACAGGCTTTGATGCTGATTGGCAAAGGCTCTTCTTCAATCTGGGAGTTGGCGTTGGTTTGTCCGTCCCTCTTGTCCTTGTACACGTAGAGGCAGTGGCCACGAAGCACAGCGTAGATCTGCTTCCATGACCGCATGCCACTGCCAACACGCTGTAGAAAAGACAACAGAATTATGAAAATATGATTGAATAAACCATGTTTGAAGTTAAAATAGTTAAAATCGTAAATATACAAATATTCTCATTAATTTAGAGGTTCAAAGACTCGTTGCAACACGTTTACAATATGACAAGGACTCCTACAGCATAAGAGACCAGCATGCTCTGAAAACACCTTCATTCCTTACTGGGACCCAGCACAAGAGAAATCATGAATGTGAATTTTGGTGTTTAGTGGTGGTGTGTACCTTTCCCTTATCTGAGTTGAGCTGCCGGAAATGAAGTGGACCCTCCTTTGTGGCATCAGTGAAGACATCTGAAGTAGAGTCCTCAGAGGATCTGTCAACAGCCTGAAACACACCAAACATGGATCAGCCAGGATTCACCCTTTTTGAAAACTGCCATTGAAAACCCTATGAGATGCTTTATCAGTTTGGTAACTGGAAGACCACTGAGTTCAATAGTCAGTAATCGAATTGAACAAGAAGGCAGATTATTACATGTAATCACAAGCAATGCTAAAAGACAGAACATTTGCTCTGAATAAAGGGTTCATTTTAATTAGGAGTGTCAATCACTTACAATTTTTAATCAAATTAATCATGTTGATTAATGAATCAATAACATATATCGATATTTGCTGCTGAAAGAAAATAATTATAATAAAGATAAATAATAATAAAGACAATAAAGAATAACTAGTTGATACTCCAAAATATTGTCAGTACTGCACTTTAACGCTGGTTTGCCACCCATCATAAAAAAAGAAGAAATACAAAGACAACGCAATGTGCAACTGCAGTACTACAGCCACACAAAATAATGTCGGAAATTATGTCAGATGAAAGCAATTAAGACACTCTTGAGTCCTCATCTCAAAAAGCGGGAGTTTTGAAAAAGACAGTGTTTTGGAAACTCTCTTTCCATCTCACTACAATCATTGTTAAGTGCCGTCATTACCAAAAAAAAAATATATATATAGATTTTTTTTATTATGAACTTGCATACAGGTCAGGGTGCACAATTAATATTTTAACAAGAAATGACAAAATTATCATTAAATTGACAGACTTAATGTTAGCTGGAGATCAGATGCCAACAGGACATAACTTTATCTAAGGTGTGTGTGAACTAGTAATAATTTGTCATGTTTTATCTTCATTACAGCAGTCTCATTTACCTTTCTAAGGCCCTTGAATCCATGGGTGTGTTTAATCGACCGCCTGTACAGACACAGTAAACAGAGAGGTCATATAGTGCAAGAGGCAGCAATAGAAGATGACTGACTCTTCAACCTTGTGGTCACTGTACAGGTAGCTTATGACTTCATGTCCTGACTGTAAACATACTCTCTCTCTTCTTCTCTGTAGTTATCCAAGCCCTCATCAAAGGATCTGGAACGCTCCGTTTTAGCTCCAGAATCTGATTCCATAATCGTGAGTCGTAAAGAATCTAGGTTGAAGATATTGGAGAACTCACGGTTAAAAACAAAAGCACATTTATGATGCAACTGAGATATTGTAAGTGTTGGCAGAGATGTTCTTCACCCTGGTCGTGGGACAGTTGTCGGCGTATTACGGGAGAAGGGAACGTTGGACTGGGTGGGATGGTGGTGATGACAGGCGTGCTGGAAATCACGGCAGATGCAGGAATATGTGTGGTGTCACGGTTGTTACTGGAGCTTGACGGCTCGTCTGATAACAACAGACATGAGAGACACTCATAAGATTATCTTTGTTCTATATGGATTTATGTAGTGCAATAGAGACAACAGAATCAGACGGTCTGGAGGAAACATGCTTACTCATAAAGCTAGAAAGTAGTGAGCATTTATTAAACCATTTATTAAACCGATAAGCCTCCCACTACACAGACAACACACAAACTCTATGGCAGACAGATTGCATCACTGGGTAAAATATTACATTTTTAACCACATAATTTCTCATAGTGATTGCTCTCCCTGCACTCTCTGTATAATACACTAATAAACTTTAGGCAGTGATGCATACGCAGTATTCATTGGCATACTATTTACAATTCTATAACTTGACTTTAAACTTCATGCATGATAATTCATCAGTTTGAAAGCCTAGATATGTAAAACCCAGCACTGTTGACTGGCTCTGTATCACAATTTTTTTTTTAAAAATCTTATCAAACATAAAACATGATCTAATGTAGTTTGTGTAAACAGCATGCTTGCTTTTTTATTTCAGATGTGAGAATAACAGTGCAAAAGAACCTGTTGCAAAGAGAGCCAAAGCAAATAAGCAGCCCACTTGGTCATGGAAACCAGAGACTGACGTTGACATGTTCCACAGGCTCTGAGATTTCTGCCCCGCACAAGAGCCTGGACCACAGCTAAGACCATGTGATGCACACACTCCCAAAATGATGTGATAGTTATATATATTCTAAATAAACTACAAACAAAAAAATAGATACATTTCTTTTTTCCTCATTATTTCTTGTAGCAATTCCCTCTCAGTCACACACCTGACAGCTCATTATGCAGCTCATTATGCAGGCCTTTGTCTTCTCAGGTGTGAATCACATCATTATACATGACCATTCACGCCCCCTCGCATATTCCTTTTCTACACAAAAAGTGTCTTAGAAAATTTTAATCAATATATTGTTTTCTGTGAGTGAGTAAACAGGATGATTTTCACATCATTTTGTAGCAAAAACTCTGGTCTACCACATCCAGTTCTCAAAAGTCTTGTAAACAAATTTTCTGTATGTGTTTTATGGCCTTATTTCAGTGACTTTAAAATTTTAGTTTTTCACTAAGCACGCATAAACGTTGTTTTCTCAAAAACACAATCACATACATACATGCTGCTCACATATTATTGTAGCCCAGTTTGTGCTGATTATGGTGCTACTAAACTTAGTCATTAAAATGTTTATTAGCAACTGAAAAAAGCACAAATGTCAGGACATGTCAAAACTTCTCCCAGAGGGTTAAATACAGTCTACCAAACCAAACCCAACACAGTCTACCACAGTTAACACAGTTAAATATTAACCACACCATAACAAAAGTAACAGTTTATCAAATTTTTTTTTTTTTTAAAGTCTATAAAACCAAACCCAAACCAAAGTATATCAAATTAACTTCAAAACAGTCTACCAAACAAAACACATTCTACCAAATCAAAAAAAAAAATAGAGACTGGCATCTCAGTAACTAATCCAAAAAAAAGAGCGCAATCTTTGAACGAGTTTCCATTGGCATGTTCCATTACTTTGTCATATCACTTTACTGCCCTCTTGTTTGTGTGAGGTTTCTGAGCTGTGGACGAACTGGAGGGAGTGTGAAAGTGTCAGGGAATGGCAGTCCAAGTGGCTTCCTCAGTCCCGCTGCCTTGGGTGGAATGTGTCAATATGTCACATTATCTGTGCCCCTGTGGACTATGATGTCATGTCCTATCACTGTACTGGTGTACATTACAGTTTAGAGATGCTCCCAGTGACTCCATGAACCCATGAGCTCCATGAACACTCTTGAGCTACAACACTGTCTAGCTGCATATCAAATCTGGTGGAGTATGGAACTGTTTCTTAAGAAGCACAACCATTTGTGATGGCCTATCACAAACTGAGATGTCTACATGTAGGACATACCTAGGGCATCTCTAGGTATGTCTGTAATGTCTAGAGATTGGCCAATATTGTGAGGAAGACTGATGACTTGAAATACACAAAACTGCTTTTTTTTTAAAAGCTCCTCTCTCACACACACAGACATTAATAGAACTCAGATTACTCTTTATTCCTCTCTGCTTAACTTTGTTTGCATTGGGTTGAGCTGTTCATCCTGCTGTTATTACTATTTATCATCATAAAAACCCACTCCTGTACACCATTTGCTCTAAAGCTCTCTATGCAAAGTCTGGGCCATTAGGGATGGAGAAACAGTGTGGCCTTTTAAATGAGTTATCTGAGCAATAAAAAGCAAATTCATCAAGTCCTGACTTGAGTGGAGTAGACAATGACTTCCTTGTTTTAAAAGTCAGGGGATAAAGTTAAGATGTTTAGTTTACTATGAATAATATAAAACATACAACAATGTCCTCTCAGCTGCTTAATGTGATAAACAGAGATCCAACAGGAACACATTCTGACAACCGCTTTGGTAAACACACAAGCTACATTAGATAATAATGAAACAAGCAAACAGCCAAAAGATATGCAGTTTGCATATGCAAATCCATTTTGAATATGTCAAAGTCTACACATTTATGTATATACAAAATATACTTTTCTGAATTTGGAATGCTTTTATCCAAAGAGACTTGTACAGTGTGTACATTTTATCATTTCACGCATTTTCTCTGAATCAAATCCATGACCATAGTTTTGCATGTGCCACTTCTGCTACAGGACAAAATAATTAAATAATAAAACACGCACACACACACACACACATACACACACACCACACATATATAATATGCCTGATAATGTTATCAAAACTCATCTCCCTTTAGTGTAGACTGAACAGTTGCTATAGCAACATCATCCATAGTTATCTAGCTGAAAGAACTCTCACCAATGAAGGGAATGGAGTCCAGGGAGTCATCGAGGTTGCTTGAGAAGGAGGTTTTACACTGGACTCCTTGCTTCCTCATGTGCATTTCTTGTCTGGTATTGTTGGGCAGCCAGCATGTGTTGGAGTCTGCAGGTGGTTCAGCCCCTCTTTCCATCTCGTTCACTGCCATGATGTAGGAAGGGTGGCGGATAGGTTGAGATCCAGACTTCTTTTCCCTCCGAACCACAACTACAGTGGCATCTTGGCCCTCAATACCCTCCACCGTCTTCTCGTTGGCGTGGGTTTGTGGTTCTGTGTACCTAGGTTGCTGAGGAACTGTTCCGTTACTGGTTAATATGGGCTTGGATCCACCCTGCTTTGTTCTATGGGGTTTAGAGGCGGCAGAACAAGAAGAAGAACGACCTCCATGAGCTACCTCTCTGATAGGCTCCTGAAGGCTGTCAGCCCGCCCCCTGGGCTGTAACTGCTTTGCATTGTGGGGCATGTGGTTGGCAGTGAGAGGTGTTCTTTGGTCTTTGATGGGGCATGTGCTGGAGCTACCAATGATGTGGCCTTGTATTGAGGCCAGGGCAGAAGCTATATAAGAAGCAGCAGCAGTAGAAGGGTCTGAGACATAATTTTTCGCAGGTAGCAGTGAGGGTCTGATTATGGAGGGTGCAGAGGTATTACCCAGGCTTTCAGCTCTGGAAGTGAGCAAATAATCTGTACCTCTACTAAAGAGAGGGGTGATGGGCAACCCTGGGTAACTACCCCCTCGTCTGTCTGCATTAAATACACCCTGTGTTCTGTGAGGCGCCATCCGTAAGGAAGAAGCATGTCTGCTTGCTCTTGCCTCGTCCCCTCTGTGCACGAGTAGCCACTCATCTGTCTCAGTTTTGCAGCATGCCTGCCTGTCCAAAATGAATGTGGCATTCTCATTCTGTCTGCTCAGGTAGCTGCAAGAATACGCTCTGGGTTTCGGGATACCTATGGGGGCTGATGGGAGGGCATCCTGGGAAGCACTACGAGGCCAATTCTGTGCTAGAGAAGCCCGATCGGCACCACCAAGCCTCTCCTGAGAGGCGCTACGCAGCGGCAGCACACTGGATACCTGATAACTCCGATCATGTGAGGCGCTCCTCCGTCTCAGCTGTGATCCAGAAAAGCCCCGTGAGGGCGTAACTGTTGTTGATGTGCTCTTCTGCTTGCTGTATTCACCTGTACTGGATGGGGATGTGGCTCGCAGACTGTCCAGGCGCTCTTGAATAGTCCGGGAGCCGTACATGTAAAGCCGTTTGTTGTCAATGTACTCCTTGTAGGTGGTGTAGTTCCTCCAGTCTATGTTCTGGTGAGGGGAGCAAGGGGAGGGGGTGGCAGGTGGAGGGGAGGGTGTGTAAGGGGTGGGAGAGGTGGCTGAGGGGAAGGTTTCTGCTGTTGTGGTTAGGGTATGTCTGTGGGACGATAAAGGCTTTGTGTCTACGCAAGTCTGTGCAGTTCTGGGGGTAAGGTTGGAAAATCCAGTGGACTCTGCAGTTCTATTGGGCTTGTTTTGTGATTGTGCTGCCCCAGTTGGAGATGAAGTGACATGGTCTCTGGACCTGGTAAAGCTTGGGTCTGTTAAATCCACATACTGGTTCTCCTTCCTGTGGCTGGGACCAGCCCAGGCCACATGTGTAACTCGGTCTGTAGATTCAGGTGATGCTACCATTGACCTAACATTCTCATTAAATACACGCACAACAGTTTGGGTATTGGGGACCAGCAGAGTTTGGGATGCGGTAGGGGGAGATACAGGGATATCAATGCAGCAACCTATGTCAGGCTTGTAGCAACGATTTACTCCTTGTCTGGTTCCACATGAAGGCTCAGCAGAGCGTGAAGGCTCTAACACCTGTGCCATGGCCAAGACATTGGGCTCTATCCATGGGTAACATATTGGGGGTGGCTCAGGGATGTTCAGGGCATTTCCACTATATGCCTTGTTTCCTTTGAGGTATGCATCTTGAGAATAGGCCTGAAAAGAAGGGAGGTTTTATTAAATACAATGAATGAATGAATTATACTAATTGCACTAAACAAACACTGGAATGCCAAATAAGTTCATTACTAATATGGTTAACGTTGTATCAAACATCAAAAATTTTACTTCTATACTACTTCAAAAATAAAATACAGGAGGCAAGTTGACCCCCATTTTAAGTTCAAATGCATCCCAGGAAAAGTGACAGGGGAAAAGGTCAAGTATGTCTCAAGTCAAATGTCTTTAACCTCATGGAGAGATTATGTATCAGAAGCTTACCTACCTTTAGCTGAGGAGAGAGAGCAGTGCGCAGACAAGAGGAAAATGCAAGAGGAGGGTAGCCTTTCACAGACGCTAGTGGCTGCTCTGTTATCATCTTATGAAGTCAACAGCCAAGTAATATCCTTAAGGTCTAAATACCATATTCTGAAATCACTCCTATTTACAATGAACTCTCTTAATCCAGGTTAATATATAAAGTTATTTATGTCACAGGAGTCTCAGCACAGAGCGCAGGCATTAATGCGAGTGTAGACGTGATAGCTGGACTTTTGACTCTACACCTGAGGTGTCAAGTTACACTAGCAGTGTCCCTCCCTCTCTCACTCTTTCTCTGTCTGTCTGCTCCACCCCTTCTATGAAAATAAAGATGACTCAGAAGGCGACAAATAAGGTGTAACCTCACGACAATGGTATAAATTAGGGGCAAAATCTATTTTGTGATTGGATAAGCAAATACACAAGCATGTACATAAGCCTGTAGTTCTTAATATAGGTAAAGACTGTATTTTAATACACATTACAGGTATAAGGGAAGAAGTAATACACGGAAAAATTACAGAACAGAAGAGAGGGAGCAGGTGACAGGTTTAACTCCTTCTTACCAGAGCTGTGATATCCCGGGAGAACTGCAGCCAGAAGGTTAGATTAACAGCGGGAAAACAGAGGAAGAAAGAACAGGAAAAAAGAGCAATGGTGAGGGAAGATGACAAGAGCTCTACAAGTACACGAGAAGCAATCAGCCCCTACTCCAGACAGTGCTGCTGTCATTCTGGTGCAGGATAAAGCATGCTATAAATACACATTGCAACAGAAAGAGAGACCGCTGGAGGGCTGCCAGCCCGGCACCAGAGATGAACTAGGCAGATGAGGACACACTTGAGATCAGAGGGGGGTGACTGCTGCTCTTTTCTGGAGTGAACCATATAAAACTTGTGTTCAGCTAAGACTTATTGCTGTCTACACCGGGTGGTAATATGGGTCTCAGATGTGCCTTCTGTGACCACTTCCACATTGGATTTCACTCCATGAATCCAAAAATAAATTAATAAATAATAAAAACCTGCTAAAAATTATATTTTCTCATACAAAATAAGTTGTGAAAATACAAGTAAAACACATTGTCTGATATTTTTGACAAAGTACGCGTTATCTGGCAAAGTGGATTTAAAACGTAGCCAAAGCAGTGCAAAGGAAAAAAGATCAGAGAATGAATTTGACCTACAAATAAGTAAAAAAATGGATGGATATACTGTACTTTTAAATCTATACCTGCCTTGGTGTTATGCATTTTTTACCTTTCATCTTTGTTTGTCCTTTACCTGTTTGTTTCAAGATGCTGCAGTGTTTCACAGTCAAAACATGCGCTTTGCAAAGTGCTGCTTTGGATCTGATCAGCTGACTGTTTTGCATGCTGTACTTGTTGCCCTTTCGATTACATACAGTATATTCTTCTTAAACACACATGGTAATTTAATCCTTATATCTGCCCCTACTCTGCCTACATCCATTCTTTATACATAACTAACTGCTAATGTTTGTTTTTCATCAGCATTGTCATAAAGCAATGTTAGATTACAGCTTTTGCCCTAAATTTAATACCCTGTATTACATTTTACATACAGGTTATGTGTAAAAGGTACTCGTAGTCATAATCATTCAAATAACTTATGCTGCTTTGTATGTTTGTTTGTTTTTTCCTTCACAGATAAGGCAATCCAGGAATGCACAGAAATAAGGTCAATAAAAAAAATTCCAGTGGCGTAGCACTGTCCTGACTTTTAGAAATTACTGAACACTTTAGTTACTTTACATTTTTTTGTTTCTTGTTTTTTTTGCTTAATCACAGATGGTATAAGGAAAATAATTTGAGCCGTCACGTAAAACAAAGACTTTAGACGAAACAGAAGTTCTCTAGCTGGTTGCTTCAGCAGTGGGTGGGTCTAACACACAAGTGATAAATCCACTCTCCGTGTTTTAATTTCAGCAAATCACCTTGGCTGAACGCAAACAGTTATTAATATTCATGGGTTCAACAGCATGGAAGCAACAGACACTGATCTGCAGACAACAGTCAGTCTACACGAGGGAAGACAAAAAGAAAAGCCATCTCTGACCACTGTAAGTCAGTGATCGAAAAATGGTCACAACTTGGCTGTACACAGGAGTTCTATTCATAATTTAAATAAGCAAATATGCAACTTTTGGTAAAATCCTCAGCAACGATCTACACTTCTAAGTTAAAACATAAATTGCATATCTAAAAAAAAAAAAGTTACCAGGTTTTGAAACACTGATTGATGAAAATGTCTAAATAAATAAAATAGGTCAAAAATAAAGATTACGAGGGTCGATAAACTTTTAATATGTTCTTAATCTCTGTCCTGATTACTTTTTTTTAATTCACAAAAAAGTAACAAAACAATACCTAAAAGCAATAGAAATAATACCTCAAAGAGTAAAATAAATAAATAAATGTCTGTGTGATGTGATATGACATCAATCTCTGCTAGAATCAGAGATTGATATCATATCAGAGGTGTCATAGAGAGCTTGTTGTCATAGAGAACCACTTCCTGTTAGCTGAAATAACAAGCATGAGTGCCATTCCTATGTAAGTCTTAAATTCAGTCAGAAAGTGCCCGAGGGCTCCATAGTGGAGTTTCAGTTTATGTGGTTGGCATGTGACAGCCTGAGATGTGGAGCTCCATCTGGAATGTGCTCAGATATGAGGGTGGCATTATGCCCCTAGTTATGAGGAAAACCTCATTATAGCTGAATTCTAAATAAACACACACAGGCGCCATCACGCTTCTCTGCTCCGCTGGATCACTGAACTCTGGCTGGGAAAGCATCTTCACACACAAACTGGTGCTGTTTGTTTCCACTGGTCTGCTCACCTTCCCACAGTTATTTTACTTGAGTAATTTAATTTCATGAAATGTAAAAAAAAAAAAAAAAAAAAAAAAAAAGTCTTTTGATCATGACCACTACAGGGACACACACCCACACACACACACACACACACACAACCACCACCACACACACACACACACACACACACACACACACCACTCATTCAGCATTGAATACCTGAACATACGTTACTGCCCAAAACATTAAAAACAAGAGGGCATGAGGGAACTTGAATTTCCTCAAATAAGAATTCAGTTTAAATGACCAAGGTTAACCCCTAATATGAAAGCAAGAAATCGAAATCAAACCTACCAGCTGTAAAATGTCTTCATCTTTTGGCATCACGCAGAGCTCCAGAGATGTATCACTGCAAAGAAAAGTTTTGAAAGGGTAAAACATAATATTACAGATGAAGTCATGACTACAGTCATGATAACAGTGCTTTTAGGTAATTTCAAGAAAAAGGAAGGACTGCTACCTGTTAATTCCAACTAAAATTACGCAATAAACAGCATATTCATTAAACTTCCTCAAGGATTAAGAGATTTATCTAGATCAAGACTTAGCAGGAACAGATAATCAACCCACAAAATAAGGGAAATAGGGGCATATGGATACAGAGCAGCAAGTATTCCTGGTTTAGGTCAAATTTAGTTTAAAATCAAAAACTACAACTAGTTACAAGAGCAGATCTTTAACCATGAAGGCTACACCCCCCCTTAGGGGCTGGATCAGACAACACAAGTTGCAACATTACCTGTTCTGGATAAGGGCAATTACTTGTGAATATGTCTTTCCAATGATGCTTTCTCCATTGACTTTTACAATGCGATCCCCTGTAGGAAAGAGAAACAGGAAGAGAAGCAGATGCTGTAGTTCAGTTATGTTAATATATGTTTTATGATGTGTTTTGAAATCTATACACAGGCTTGTAAGCTCTTTAATGATTCTTTGAGAAACTGATGATCCACATGATTCTGTGGGAAGAATAATCAAAGATTTTAAACTCAGAACCTTGGAGTAAGTATGTTCAGATGCATTGTCCTTCACGTCTGCTGTGATCTCATAGCTCTGGCCATTTGATAATACCTAGAATATCAAAATCAACTGCGGGCGGCAGATCCTTTTCCTATTTAGCGCCAAAACCCTGGAACAATCTACCTAACGTTGTTCGGGAGGCAGACACACTCTGCCACACTTTAAATCTAGATTAAAACCCATCTCTTTAACCTGGCATACACATAATAACTCATTTCTATAATTCAGATCCGTTAAAGGATTGTTAGGTTGCATTAATTAGGTCAACCGGAACCGGGAACACTTCCCATAACATCCGATGTACTTGCTACATCATAAGAAGAATGGCAACTATGCTAATATTGGTCTCTTTCATTCTTATTCCGAAGTCACCGTAGCCACACAGGTTCAGTCTGTATCCATTCCAGATGGTGGATCAGAACCTAGAGATGACCTCTACAGCCCTGAATGTCAGCGGAGACCATGTCAACTAGACGAATCCTACAGACGTCCTCCCTATGTCAGAGAACCTCGTCACAAGACCATTGGTACCAGACAAGTGCTCTGCTCAATCTGACCCGGGTTGCAGCCTGGAATTAAACCACGCCATGCTGGTTTCGTCGTCTGGCCCTATGAGACTGCCCCCTGACTGAGCCTGGTTTCTCCCAAGGTTTTATCTCCATTTCTGTCACAGATGGAGTTTTGGTGTGCTCTGTTGCTGTACGTCGACCTTTGGCTAGTTGGGGACTGTTCACTATTTACTGCTGTGCAGGGGCACAGACACTTTTGGAAGAGAGCTGAACTGAATCATCAATGAACTAACTTTAGCTGGAAAAATGACTCTGTTATTGTCCTCTTGCATTATTGACAAACTATTTTCTTGTTTGACACTGTAGAGCTGCTTTGACGCAATCAGTATTGTATAAAGCGCTATACAAATAAAGGTAAAAAAAACGCATTGACTGATGTGTGCTGAAGTTGAGATTCACAGGAAGACCAGGCCAGCAGCGAGAGATTGTGAATAAATGTGGGAACATATGTTACAGAGCCTCCCAAAAGTCTTTCTGATAATGCCAAGAAAGTAGTAATAGCTCCACAGTGTTTTTTGCAGGTTCAGACTGATCACACTTATGTAATATCTCAGCTGCTTATGACAAAGTTCTACCAATAATGCAGTGCCAGTCTGGTTGACATTCCAATACTGCCACACAAAATCGTGCTGGATGAGATGATGGATGAAAAAGAGACACTCGCTTTCAACACTCGAAAAAATTATCTTGTCTGTGTGAGATTTTTTGGGATTCCATACAAAAACATGGGGTATCAGACACCCCAGTCTGCAGGAAGTTTATGTACGCTTTTGTAACATTTTTGGTTACAAACCATCTCTCCGCTTCCTTAAAGGGGTCCTATTATGCTTTTTCATTTTTTATTTAGTCAGTGGTTAGGTGTATATTTGGGCATTAAAAAGATCTAGAAATGACAAATCTCAAAGGTCCCACCCCAAGGAGATATTAGTTTTTTAAAATCCAGTTGCAATCACTACAGCAAACCGCGGCTCGTTTGGACTACAGCTTGTTTTCTCGGGCTTTCTGATATCACAAGCGCTCATTAGAATTTCTTACACAAATTCCCCGCCTACAGAAATTCGAATGGTTGGGGGGTGGGGAGGGGCGAGGTCGGTGGTTTAGAACCGCTTAGGTTGATGAGCGCATGGACGAGACACACAGAAGAAGTGTCTGCTGCAGAGTTAGTGCATCAAGAAAACCCCGAAGAAGACTGCTTTGCTGGAGGCTCAATATGGCATGTCGATAACAGCGGTCTCAATTCCCGTCGCTCGCGTACCCCGGCGCTCTGCACATTTTTAGTTGTTTCTCTTAGTGCTCATACGTTTTTATATTGACTGTAAGTGCCTGTCGTAAGTGACTTACCGGATTCCCTCCATTATTCCCATTTGATAGAGCCGTATAATGTTCTCATACAAAGTGCATTTAATGTGCGAGAACGCGAATTTAATTTTAGTTCTTACCCGAGTTAGACTGATGTCCCACTTCATCACCGCTGGAGTCTGTAGTAAGTTTTGTTTGTGTGTGAAGACACTGCAGGCACCGGCGCAGCGTAAATTTGTAAATTAATATTCCGAAGTGAAGTAAACTTCACGGATTTCCCCTGCTCAGGATTAGGAGCAAATGGACCCCACTGTGTAGGGACGCATGTCAATCGTAAACACAGTTCTGCCGAGCTCACTTTCTAACAGATCATGAATCTGAATCTAGGTGTGTTTAACAAAGAGAGACGCTCGGTGCCCAATCAACCTCAGAGCTGGGGTACGCGAGGACTGGTATCTGATAACCGCTGGTCTCGTAACAATTCTTACAAGTACAAACACGACGTAGCTGATGTGGGCGCTCGCTGGTGTGCGTACACTTGTAGAAAATAATGTGTTCGAATTTTAAAGCCGTGGCGCGAAAGCTTTTGTTGAAAGACGGAGCAAAGGGCGTTGCAGTACTGAAACAACGTCTAAGCTGATCACCAATCACAACGCACTGGGACAGCAAACCAATCACAAAACATTTTGTTTTTCGGAAGGCGGACCTTCATAAAAGCCGGAACTAATCGAGCCGTTTGTGGGTCCAGCCTGGGGAGAGAGGTGTTGTAATAATGTAAAATATGTTTAAAATAATGTGTTTTTCGAACAACCTTGTATTAGAGCCTGTTCTAGTACACCCCCAAAGCAAAGTCAAGACTTTGTAAAAGAGCATAATGGACCCCTTTAAAGTCATGTTTTGAGTGCAATTCAAAAAAGAGAAAACACAAAATAAAACAAGGCTAAAGATTAATTTGAATGATTTATTTTTCCCCCCCATTCATGTCTATAGATATTGTGATAATATCATTATTGTGAATTATTTTACCCATGATATCATCTAGTGACAATCTAATACCATGACAGGCCTACATGAAAAAAAAAAACCATACATAAAGCTATGGAGGAGGACAACATTTTCCGCGTCTGAGGTCTGTTACATTAGTGTCTTAATACCCCAATGTGAATACCATGACAAGCATACACCTTACAAACCTGTCTCCAGCACCGTGTATCGAGTAGTGTGTCCCTCTTACTCGGTGGCAAGGAATTCTCGCCAGTCCCCATCGCCATGTGCAGGGCCGCCCTCTTTCACCTGCTTGACAAAGATGGTGTCCATCGGCTCCAGTCTGTTCCGTGTTTTCCCTGATGACAAGAGACACAGAGCAAGAGTTATTCAAGAGTCTGTTTACAAAACAACAATAATAAAAAACATACAAAATAAGCAGGACGCTTCCATGATTTTTCATGTTGTCATACATTGGAAAGGAATATCAAATCTATCAATCTCTTTTTCATTTGCATTTCCAAAAATGTCACAGTTAATGTCTTACACGACTTTTCAGACTGATATCGCATGATGAGACAGCACATGTTAATCTACTGTACTCTAGTCAAGCTCAGTGAATCTTCTGTGGCAATCTTTCATACTCTGATCTGAGTAAAGTGTAAGATATGAGCATGCTTACGCGTGAGAGTGTGTTTGCACATATTTGACAGGGTTAGATCATGCTGACAACCGCATGCCTGCAGGGATACACCGAGGGAAAGTACGTGTGCTGTCTGAAACATTCTTATAACCTTTTATATAATGCATAGATCTGACTGACTATCCACATCATGACAAATTGCACTGAATAGTATGCCATATTAAATGCTGCATGCCATATCTGACCTGCTAACTCATCCACTACGTTTTTACACATTTTGTCTACTAGTAAAAAAAAAAAAAGAAGAAGAATCATACTCCACAATACACAGAAACTGCATAACAAAGCCTTTGCAAAATGCATCATCTTTGGGACAACTGCCATGAGCCAAATATTGAATTATCAGACACTGTAGGCCAATTATCTGCACGTTTTCATCATTTTCTGTGCTTAAGGAAAATCTGTAGAATTATGTGGAATGTTTAAACAGAGCTGACTAACCAAATTATTTAATAAGCAAACACTTAAGGGGCAGGAGACAAATGCCAATGTCTTTGTTCGCTGTTCAAATTCTGCAGAATCCTATGATGGCAAATTATGACTGGCCTACATGTACAGTTGTCTGGGACCAGAAAAATCAAAGCCACACCAGCACAGAAAAGTGCACTGCAGAAAACACACACCCACTAAACACACAAAATCACTGATGTAAACAGATAAGTCTTGCAAATGCTTGCACTAACATATAGACACAGAAATGCAGTATTTGGAGCTGTGTTACACTGATGTGTGGTGTCAGGCTCCCTCTACAGGCAGATGAGGTATTGCAGAACATTTTCACTATGTACTGAATGATTTAATACATCACAGACCAAATTACATACTGAGCAGCACACTCTGTTTCTGACATACATCTGGGTGTTTGTAATGTACATGCATTAGTTTCCGACTTCATGTCATGCTATGAAAAACTAAGAGACAAAATGGATGTTTGAGTGTCAAGTCAATTTTATTTACAATTAAATATTGCTTTAAAGCCGCTTTACAGAAAATTCAGTGCGAGCGTCACAAAATTCAGGTTTCAGGAATCAGTAGTTACAAGTAGTATAACAAAGCAGCTCTACAGAGGAACCAAAAAGCAGTTTCCTCTGGCTTTTATGAGCAAATTGTGATTCCAAGTCCATATATTGCAACTAATGGTATTTAACTTAAAATAATAAATACTATAGCTAAAATAGCATGTAGTTTGACTTGCAGTAGGAGTCTGGAATTTGGTGTCTCCTTGTGAAAAAGTGTGCTTAATTTTATTGAATGTGCACTTGTAAGCAGCACAGTTATTTAAGTAGAGTAGAGTAAAGAAGTTGTGGTATATGGTATGAACATCTTTTCTCAATCAGTTGCCATTTTCATTTTATTATTATTATTATTATTTCAAGGTTACTGGTTTAGACCCGTACGAACGGATGGTTTTAGAGTAATTGGATACTATCAATATAGCGGCTCAGTACCAGACCAGGAGGTTTAATATTAATCCACACATTTGACTTGTAGTTAAATTGATATGGATAATGATATGGCCCCCACCCCCCCCCCCCCCCCACTCACCCATCCCATCTATGAATCGGCTGCAAGACTGCTGAATTTTTAATGATTTATGAGAGGTGAAATAATCCAATGCTCTAAAGGCATGTCCCATGATACCGTTCTACTATTACAGCCATCGATTAATGGGCTGTCCGCTGTCAATCCCCCTATGTGTCATTTCACCCTCGTACACACGCGAGACTAAATCTGCACGGCCCTAGACAGACTTGAATATAGCGCATGAGTTGTCACTGATCAAGCCCCCACCCACCCACACTTAAAAACAACATTCTTAATATCATGTAAGTCCCCTTTGTGCTGCAAAAACAGTTCTGATATGTTAAGAGATGGACTCCACAAGACATCTGAACGTGTCCTGTAGTATCTGGCACTGAGACAGATACTCGAAGTCCCGCAAATTGCAAAGTGGGGCCACTGTGTATCAGATTTGTTGGTCCAGAACATCCCATAGATGTTCTGGGGAATTTGGAGGCCAAGTCAAACACTTGTGAAGTCGTGTCAGGTTCCTAAACCACTTAGAACACATTTTGGCAGTGTGGCAGGGGGCTATTAGAGGAAAGAGGCACTGTTCAGGGAACACCATGACAGAAGGGGTGGTGTATGGTGGTCGGCATCTTTATGTAGTGGTACGTGCCAAAGTAAGCACCACATGAATGACAGGACCCAACATTTCCCAGCAGAACATTGGCCAAGACATAACACAGCCTCTGCTGGCCTGCCTTCTACCCATGCATCCTGCTGCCATCTCTTGCCCATGTAAATGATGTATGCGCACCATCCACCTGATCTAAAAGAAAATGTGATTCAACAGACCAGGCAACCTTCTTCCATTGTTCCATTGTCCAAGTATGACACTCACATGCCAATGAGACGCTTTCTTGGTTACAGGGTCATCAAGGGCCCTCTGACCATTTGATGCTATACAGCACCATATGCAGTAAAATGTGATTGATGCACGTGTTTTGACTCCTTCTATCATGTCCAGCATTAAGTTTTTCAGCAATTTGAGCTACGGTAGCTCTTCTGTGTGAACGGACATGACGGGCTTGCCTTCACTCCCAATGTGCATCAATGAGCCTTGGATACCCATGACCCAGACGCTGGTTCACCGACTGTCCTTCCTTGCACCACTTGGTAAATAGGTAATAACCAATAAATATGGGGAACACCCCACATGACTTGCCATTTTGGAGATGCTCTGACCCAGTCATCTAGCCATCACTATTTGGCCCGTGTCAAAGTCACTCAGATCTTTTCTCTTGCCCATTTGTCCTGTTTCCAAAACATGAAATTCAAGAACTGATTGTTCACTTGCTGCCTAATATATCCCACCTTTTGATAGGTGCCATTGTAACGATATAATCAATGTTATTCACATCACCTGTCAGTGGTTTTAATGTTGTGGCTGATCAGTGTATATTTATTTATTTAGGTTTTAACGCCGTATCAGCTACATGCTAATCATTCTAAAAACATGTTAGCAATACAATAACTACATGCTGATTATGTTAGCAACATGCTAATCATGCTAGAAACATGATTAACAACATGCTAATCATGCTAATCACATTAGAAACATGCTAATCATGTTAAAACATACTAGCATCGTCCTAGCAAAACATGCAATTAAAGTCTACTAAATTTTGCAAAACTCAAGTTTTACATGGCTTACCTTTTAGGCTAGGCTTTCCAAGCCAACCTCAAAGTTTGTCTTGACAAACTTTTTATTATCTAGTTTCTGAATAATATCATTGTCTAAAATAATTTAAAATCGGACATTCTATTACAATGTTTTACACTCAAAAAATTCTTAAACCAGTCACAAACTGGTTTCTCTTCTCCTTTCAATAAAATATGACGCGGGAGTCTTGGTCGATTCAACATCTTGTATATACAACCTGTAGCTATATGCATAGTATGCTAATAATTGTAAGATGTTCAGTTTAAAAGACTCAAGTGCTTATAGGCAGGACATAGAATCTGTGCAAATTAAGAAATGATGTTGCCGTTCCTTTTCTATTGGTTCTATAGCTAACAGAAATGCATAAGCTTCAGCTGTGAAAATTGAACTTTGTCCATGGATGCTCTTGCCAAAACGTTTTGACCCAATCACTAATGCGGCAGGTACATCTGACTTTGATCCATCTGTGTACACTGGCACATGAGATGGCAAGCTGCATCTTATATTCAAGAATCCCTCCTGATAAACATTCGAATGATTTAGATTGTTTTTATACTGAGCCATGTGCATCATATTACATTTTTTTTAATATATATCCCAAGGCGATATAGGGCTCAAATGTGTTGATGTTATGATATTCATATTAATATCCAAGTTTTCCAAATGGGATTTTATACGGATTTCAAAAGGACTGATATATCTAGGTCTAGCCTCATATAGATGTAAATACTGAAGGTGGAAGACTGAAGAATGCTGGGTTACTTTTGTTAGTTTTTTAATCAGTGTATATTTTACTTTTAATGTGCTTTTTAATGTGAAGCACAGCATGAATATTCAACATGCTCCTTTGTACAGTACTTCACAGAAAAAAGAAAAATCGATAACATGAAGGTGAATAAATGATGACAATCTGCATTTTCAGAACAGTTTAAAGCATCTTTTTAGAGCTGAGAAACTAACAGCTATAACTCTATTCTGATCTGAATGTGTCCCAGTTGGGCGTTTCACCCCCCCCCCCCCCCCCCCCCCCCCCCCCCCCCCCCCCCTCTCAATGGCTGGTGTGCCAAATTCTCCGCTGGCCCTTGGGTGACTCATTCAAACAGGCTTTTCTTCAACACATCAATAGAGGGCAGAGGAGGGCACGCTGAAAAAAAACCCGGCTTTGTGTGGACAGGTTTGTGTAACCCCCCAGTGTCTGAAATCTCTTTTGTTAGTCTATGTGAGTGTGTATGGGCTTGTGAATAAAGAACAATGCTTCCACAACAAACACACAGCTTTTACTGGACAGTTTGCTTCTCACTAGCTTGCAGTATAAAACTAAAATCCCCAGCTTAGTTCATATCCCAGTGTTCTCTTCTCCAGGGCTCTTTCTTCTTTCAGCGTGAGGTATATAAAATAAATGACTGATGTTTTCAGCTTGAACTGCACTCACCCTCAAAACCCAGCCAGTGTCAACACACTATATGACTTATTGTGAGAAATCAAGAACTGTTCTGCTGTAGGCAATCTGCACCTGCACCTCAAACTGTTCGTGTGGAACCAGTGTCAGGCAGTCAGGTATACAGTGCTTTAGGGTTTGTGGGGCAAATGAGTTCAACCCAAAACCAGGCTCTGTGGTAACTGCCTGAACCACTTGATTTACACAAGCATATCTTATTCTTCTCTACCATCTAAAATCCCCGATATATTCAGTGAAGTTTCTTCATTCTTCATTTATTCATCTGGTGTAAAAATACATTTAAAGCAGGTGTTTTGACCAGATTTTGTTCGAAAACTCAATAATATGCTTCACATTATCATTCAAACGTTTGGAATAATTAGGATATTTTTTGTTTTTCAAATAAGTCTCCTATGCTTACCAAGGCTGCATTTCTTTGATAAAAAAATACAGTAAAAACAGCAATATTGTAAAATATTTTTACGAATTAAAAACACTGTTCCTATTATCAATGTTAAAAACTATGTTTTAAAATCAATGTTTTTGTTGCTTAATATTTTTGTGGAAGCGTTGATACTTTTTTCAGAAATATTTGATGAATGTCAGCATTTAAAAAAAAAAAAAAAAACTTTTGTAAAATTAAACATGTGCATTTAAATTAATCAATTCGATCACGTTAAAACTTTGCAGGGGTCCTTGAGGATAAAAATATTAATTGATTTTTGTTTTATGTAAAAAAAAAAGTTTGTAATGGTAGTGTATGGTGGTTAACAACTGATAATTGTAAGAAATGTTTCTTAAGCACCAAATCAGCAGATGCAAATGGATTTCTAAGAAATCCGTGATATGAATGCATGGCTGCTGAAAATTCAGCTTTGCCATCACAGGAATAAATTACATTTTAAATATATTAAAATAGAACATTTTTTTAGATGCCCTATATAGTTTTAAAACTATTACTGTTTTTACAGATAAATGCAGTATGTGAGCATAAGAGATGTCTTTCAAAAAGCTTTTAGCCTGAGACAGTCAGTGAAAGAGCCTAAAGAAGCCAAATCTGATTGGCTGACTGCACAAATTCATAATGTGTTCTCTGGTTGATACAAAGAGCTCTGCCAAACTCTGCTCTATAATCTTTACTCTAGTATTTTCCACTCTTCTCTATTTGACCTAATCTTTCCTCCGTCTTTTTTCCGTCTCTGTGTGTGTTATTTTGGCTAAAGTCTCTCGTGCACAGCTGGCCCTCCTGTTGTTTTGTGTTGGATAATGTTGTTTGGCAGCGGTTGGGAGGACGCCCATTCCCTTGATTCCCCTCAACATTACACAGCAGGGCCAAATTCCAACGGAGGGAGAAAGGGAATAATTAAGGAACTGGACTTGGTATGCAGCACAAGTGTAAAAGACATGAAAGGCCATCACTTATCTGACTCTCGTGAACAGAAAACCGCAGGAATATACTGTGCAAGATAGTATTATGACAGTGCTGAGAAAACCCTGATGATCCATGAATTTAAAAGAAATGGAAACAACTCAAATGTAACATTTTCTCATTTAATTTCTCAAATTAATAACAAGACGTCCTCATATCTGTTTCTAATATGCTCTAAATGGCAAGTCATTTGATTTAAAATACAGTATAAACACCAAAGGATCACTGTGTGTTCTTACCCATCATCATTCTGAGCTGTCAGTCATCTTGTATGTTGCCTAGAAACCACATATCACACACCATACATTTCAATAAAAAGCTGCACAAGCTGCCACCTCTATTGAACGCACAACAAAATATGCCGGTAATACATAAATCAGTCCAACACCGAAATCACTGCAGTGACCTTGGTCAACCAGAGTTTTGACAATGGCAATATCAATATCTGGAGAGCATGATGATAGACCTATAGGTTGATATTTGAGATTATCAACCTGTGCTGAATAACTGTGGATACCTACTTGATTGGGAGAAGTGTATGTTCTTTTTTCACAAGGGATGGTGGGCAAAATTATCAGTTGATGCCAAATGCCAGCCCATTATTCAGCCTTTCACTTTGTTAATGTGTGCTTTCACCTGACAAGACAACCAGACCTTAACATTGGCCATATCATAAACATATGAAAGTTAACACTAGTTACACAGTTTCTTCTGTCTGAAAGTACATGTAAACAGTTCATGAAACATAATGCATTATGTAACAGTTCAAACACTAGTATGCTACATTTTTGTCACATTACCTCACAATATCATATAGGTTTAATTCAGCGACAGGCATCGGGTTATCTTGACTATAAAAATGGTAGACCTATTGCAAATTTTTAATCTATTCTTGTGTAAAATGTTTTGAGCTTTGGCAGTCTCAAATAATGAATCACAAAAAATAAATTACAACTGATATTACTTCTTATAACAGGTCAAGCGCAATGTATTACGGCATACAATATTTCACACGCTAAACTCTGATGTATTACTGCACACAGCTTAGCAAAAGTTTGTATACTGCACATAGTGTACATACTACACAGGGCCCTATGATTTCCGTGATATGGAAATCTGACAGAATCGCGGAATTCCATTAAAATGCAATTCACTGTAAAACGTGGAATGTGAGTTTGGAAAATTGTGGATTAATAAATCAAATCATGGATTTCCGCTCCAGAGCTAATTTATTTGATTACCACAATGTTTGATTGTACATTTGTATTAAATCATAAAACACAGAATTCTGATTAATTAAAATTAGAATAGACATTTTGGGAAAAATAAAGCAGATTGCAGTGCAATCATTTATTTAAATGTTAACAAAAATAGGGCTATTATTGTTAAAATTTAACAGTGTTTAATAATATATTACAGTGTTAGATTTATGAACCAAATTGATTAGATATGCTTTCTGAATTAATTAAACTTTAATTCAAACTTATTAAAATGATAATGAAATGAATACTTGAAAATTTTAAACCATAAAACGAATTTAAAAAAATAATAAACTAGTTAAGCAATCCATTAATTTTAAAATTACAAGAAAAATATCTTAGTAACTTTTCTCAAATAAGAAACGCCAGTTACTCTGTTTTCCCTTTTATTGACAGACAGCTCTCCTGTTCCCATGTTGAGAGAAATCGGGAGTACGTGCAGAGGCATCGTGTGTGCTGTGTAAACAGGATGGTTACTGTAGTTCTGGACTAAATGTGAAATGCATTTACTAATCTCACTATGACACAAACCTGCAATAATTCAATGTTAAATAACACAAATATCCTTTATACAGTGGTGTGAAAAAGTGTTGGCCCCCTTCCTGATTTTTTTTTTTTGCATGTTTGTCACACTTTAAGGTTTCAGATCATCAAACAATGTAAAATATTTACACAAAGATAATGCAAGTAAATACAAGATGCAGTTTTTAAATGATGATTTCATTTAAGGGAAAAAAGCTGTCCAAACCTACGTGGCCCTACGTGAAAAATTAATTGACCCCTCCTGTTAAATCATGAAAGAACAGCAATTAACCACATTATTTTAAAAAGCTTAGATAAATTTCGCTAGCCACACCCAGGCCTGATTACTGCCAGACCTGTTGAATCAAGAAATCACTTAAATAGAAGCTGTCTGATAAAGTGAAGCATGCTTAAATAGCAACACATTATGATGCGATCTAAAGAAATACAAGAACAGATGAGAAACAAAATAGTATGTATCAGTATCAGTCTGGAAAGGGTTATAAAGACATTTCTAAGGCTTTGGGACTCCAGCGAACCATGGTCAGAGCCATTATCCACAAATTGAGGAAACTTGGAACAATGGTGAACCTTCCAAGGAGTTGCCGGCCAACCAAAATTACAAGAGCGCAATGACGACTCATCCAAAAGGTCATAAAAGAACCCAGAACAACATATAAAGAACTGCAGGCCTCACTTGCCTCAATTAAGGTCAGTGTTCATGATTCAACAATAAGAAAGAGACTCGGCAAAAACGGCATCCATGGGAGAGTTACAAGGCAAAAGTCATTGCTGATCAAAAAGAACACAAAGGCTTGTTTCACATTTGCCAAAAAATATCTTGATTATACCCAAGACTTTTTGGCAAATATTCTGTGGACTGATGAGAAAAAAAGTTGAACTTTTTGGAAGGTGTGTGTGTGTCCCGTTACATCTGGCGTAAAACCAAAACAGTATTTCATAAAAAGAACATCATAGCAAGTCAAACATGGTGGTGGTA
Organism: Sinocyclocheilus anophthalmus; assembly: GCA_018155175.1. NCBI lineage: Eukaryota > Metazoa > Chordata > Actinopteri > Cypriniformes > Cyprinidae > Sinocyclocheilus > Sinocyclocheilus anophthalmus. The sequence goes on along the minus strand of JADLZN010009533.1, from coordinate 296,088 downwards.
GTGTGATGATCTGGGTTTGCTTTGCAGCTTCAGGACCTGGACGAATTGCCATATTTGATGGAACCATGAATTCTGCACTCTATGAGAAAATTTTGAAGGAGAATGTCGGGCCATCAGTTTGTGACCTCAAGCTCAAACACACTTGGGTTATGCAGCAGGACAAATGATCCCAAACAGACCAGCAAATCCACCTCTGAATGGCTCAAGAAAAAATAAAATTAAGGTTTTGGAGTGGCCAAACCAAAGTCCGGACTTAAATCCGATTGAGATGACTGAAACAGTCATCCCCCCATGCTCGAAACCCTCAATGAGGGCTGAATATTTTTTTTTTTTTTTTTTTTTTTTTTTTCAACAATCTGCAAGAAAAGTGGGACAAAAAATCCTCACAGCGATGTGAAGTCAAATGCCAGTTATCGCAAACTCTTGATTGCAGTTGTTGCTGCAAAGCATGGCACAACCTGTTATTAGATTTAGGGGGCAATTACTTTTTTCACGTAGGGACAGGCAGGTTTGGACAGCTTTTTTCCCGTAATAAATTAAATCATTATTTCAAAACTGCATTTTGTATTTACTTGCATGATCTTTGTGTAATATTTAAATTTGTTGATGATCTGAATCTTTAAGTGTGACAAATATGCAAAAAATGTAAAAAAAACAGGAAGGGGGCCAACACTTTGTCACACCACTGTATATATATACATATATATATAATAGAATTCTGTCATGAACCTCTGGGAGGGATTGGCATGGTATTGACAATGTTAATGTTTTTGGTCTTGGAATAGATCTGATACGCTGCTGCTGCAGCAGAGCAAGTACTGAGATTTTCTACTGCCAATACATCCACAACATGCATGAGCATGTGAGCATGTAAGAAATATTACATACATGAAATAACCCCCATATAGCAAACATGAATCACCCAGTAGCAGATCTATACAAGTGGAGCTGGGGAAGATGGAGGGTTTCTGAAGCAAGCTGCAAACTGCTACGGCAAAGCACTAGTCATATATTTGAATGTTGAGCAGCGTGCTCATTGGCTACTGATACAGGAGAGACCAATCAGCTGTGTCTTGTGATAATGATGTCATTAGGTCAGATGAGTTAGACCTATCGGACTGCACCATCAGAGTTTCATGACAGAACTCCTGTTCTATGAGCCCTGGACAACAAAACAGTCATAAGGGGACATTTTGGAATGAGATTTTTTTAGGGCTGCACGATAAATCGCATGCGATTTTTAATGCGCATCTAGTCAGTAAAGCCAGTTCATATATGATCATAGTTTTGCGCAGCTTGTCAGTGAGGGGGGGGGGGACAATGGGCTCTGTGTAGTAAATGATGCTCCATCTGAAAGCACGTGATGGAGATGTCCAATATAAATCTAAATTAGATTACAATAACGACTTTATGACAAGATGCGCATAAATAGCATAACGATTGCGTGCAGCCCTAGATTCAAATCTCAATTAAAAACTGACCCTTATGATGGTCAGGGGAATTATCTACCTCTCTGAAAGCTGAATAAATGAGTTTTCCATTGATGTGTGGTTTGTTAGGGTAGGACAATATTTGGTCGAGATACGATTATTTGAATATCTGGAATCTAAGGTTGCAAAAAAATCTAAATATTAAGAAAAGGAAAAAATATTATATATACAGTCTCAATATTATAGATACACACAAATTACATTTCCGGTCTTTGGTTTTTAGTCAAATGAACATTTTCCAAACGATACAGGTCACAATGACCGTCCCGCGACGTGGAGGGTAGCTGCAATTGAAAACAGATGAGAGCATATCCTATACAGATCCCAACGGATGCGAAGTTTGTCCACAAAATGATAAGAGCACACATTATTTTCATTATTATTTCATACACAGTTTTTTAACTTAAGCAGTGCAAGCCATGCTCGTTTTCTTTTGTCATCATTTATGCAAAGGCAAACAGCGCAGGACATGGCCAGATTTGCTGGGACGCAAAGTAGTTTACAGGAATTCTTAAGCTTTAGTGTGTACTTGTGGAGCAACAAAGCATAGCTTAACCATCACACATTTTTAGATTTAGGTATATTTAAAAAAACATGTTTAACATGGATTTCGTATGGAGACCGGAACACGATAGAGCCGGAACTTTCTTCTCCTGTGTCCTATTGCACCAGAGCTGAAAAGTTAGAGCTGCACCCTTTACATTACAGACATGGATTTGCATTTCCTTCAGCCTGAGCCTTATTCACTTCACTTTTGTCTTGAAAGCGCTTTTACATTTGCAAAAGATATAAATTTTTATATTAAAAACAAACAAGCAACCCCAATGCCAGATGAGAAAATGTAATGCAAATATAATGTAACACACTACTTTAAAAGTAACAAATTAACACAATTAGTTACTTTTTAGGGAGTGAAGCTATATTGAAATGCATTACTTTTAAAAGCAATACTGCACATAACACTGGACCTGTTCATCTGTATCAGGTGCAGGAACACAGTAAAAGTTGAGGACAGCAGCCAAGCTTTTGTGTGACAGCCGAGCCAAAAACACATTGTTTTTTGGGAACCCAGAGCTTTCTTATTTACGAGCGTTCTCCATATCTACTGCAGTCAGGCAGCTCTAGTGTAATAAAGCAGCGGAGACACAAGAGTCCGTGTCTGGAGCGCATCCAAAATGAGTCTGGCCAATGTGCGTAAGGTGGGGTTTTACTGGTCCTCCAAGAATCGTGTGGAATTCTATTTGCTTGTGCTATTGCTCCCATCACTGTCCTCATGGACGCCACCCAAAACACTGGCAAGAAAATAAAATGAAATGAAATATCTCTGGCATGTATTTTCACAGAAAAGAAAAACAAATATTTGAACAGATGTTGACTTTTTTATTTTTACAGCATCTTTATTCAACTGTATCAAAGACTTAAAGCAAAAAACAATAGGGGGAATTCACCACGAATGAACTGTGACCGTAGATATGAGATATTTATTTATCCGCATTGTTTTAAGGTATAACGCAATTCGTGCAATAGAGCAAACAAACTGATCACAAGGGAAAATTAATGCCCCCACATATTGGCAGAAACTAAATAGTCACATTTTCTTAAAGGGGCCTTCCTACCAGTTCAATGAGTTTTCAAAGTGAGTGGGGCTACCAGGCACAACACCAAAGAAATTTAAAGCATAATTGAGACAAAGCGAACTGTTGCTCAATGCATTTGTGGTTGGTTAGGACCAAATGTTTGATTTGAATTCTGATTAACATTTATTAGTTAATTCTATTATTATACACAATTAACTTTCCTTGTCACATCTGGATAGGACATTGTGTTTACAGCTAGCTTTTTGTGGGTGAATTTCGTGCATTCTATAATGAGACGCAGGGTTTGCGCCAAAAAAAACTGTTTAGTAAATTTGCCCTAATATGCGAGTTCCCCCACCTCAGCTCAACACCTTACACATCTCAGGAGGAAGAGATGCTGGGAACTAAGTGAAATATATTCTGGGCTTTACAGCATTAAAGCAAAAGACAACAAACACACAAAAACATTGTGTCATTCTTTCAAACATATTTTAAAGGCAGTAAACGCGCTGATCTCATAAAGCTGTTTATACACAGCTCAAATTGGATGACTTCCAACCATTCCACCCTGATTGTCTGCACGTGGAGAGCAGATCTCCATCCACACACATGTCAGACAAATAAACATCCTAATTACTGTGAAGAAACATTTAGTCCTATGTAATGATAAGAAGCAGAAAGAGGAAAGAAAACATCCTAGTTTGTCTTGTTTGGTGACATACCCAGAGGAAATTTCTCAGAGTATTTCTTAGACTTGAAATAAACTCGAGTGCAAAAGCTCGAACTTGATTTCACTCACTGTTGCATTCTGAAATGTGCCAGGTTGTAATTCATAAAGCAAAATAATCTGTCATTTAAAGGGACAGTTCACACAAAAATTTAAATTATGTCATCTTTTACTTACTTTCATGTTGTTCCAATCCTTTCTTTTGTGGAACACTCTAAAAATATATTTTGGAAAATGTTTTTTTAAGTCAATATCGACAATGGACAAAAATGGTTCTTTTTGTTCCACAGAATAAAAAAGTAATACAGGTTTGAAACTGTAAATGATGACAGAACTGCATGTCAGTTTGAACTATTAACTACATCTGAACCATTTGGCATTACAGACTTGTACTATATATTGCTAAATCTGTGCAAATGTTGGAGTCATTGTTGAGATCTCTTCTAAAGTAGACACGTGTGAGACTATTGGGGGTTTTTTCTAAGGAGAAAAATCTGAGAAGCAGAAGACTCCAGTAAAACTTTGCATTTAATATTTTTGCTGTCTAGGTTAAACAAGTGAAATATTTAAAATATATTATTATTTGTGTTCGCTAAAGCACAAATTACTAAGATAAGGAGAGGGACTTCTAGAGGGGATCTAGAAACCAGAATATCAGAGGCTCTTTTGGGGTCTTTTGATATGGGCCGTAATAAATCAACTAGCAAAAAAAAAGCACAAAAGAGACGGTGACGTGTGAGCGCCACTGACAGATTCTTCACTCCTATTGGTAGTCGCTCACGAAATTCGCTGTTCATTTGCATAAAGTTAAACAATTCTTAACTTTTGTCGCTTGACACTCCCACATTCTGTCGCCAACGGTCACTGTTGCTCGTGTCGCTGGAAGTCGCCAGCTGTCCATTGAAAATGAATGGGAGCATGTCGCTATGTTGCTGGGTGTCGCTGGGTGTCGCTGGCAGTGTGAACGGGGCTTTAGGGGTAAAGATGGTACAAAGATGTCCGTTTGAGGGTACTGCCCCAGTGATAAGCTGTTGTCCCCTAAAGGTAAAATTTTTGCACATTTTTTTTCTTAGAGTGCATCTACCAATGCTTTAGCAACCATTCAGTGCACACTCTGAGATTTGAAGAGCATTACTGCCCTTCAGCAGAGTAATACAAGCTGCCAAATGAAGGCGTGTGTTACACATATGGGCAGCATTTCCTTAACACTACAATAAATCTGTGTGTGTGTCTGTGAGAGAGTCTCAAGTTACACACCCACATCGCAGCATTCTTTGGAATGCACCATTTAAGAACGGTTACGAGAAATTTCTGCAGCTCAATTTCCTGCAGGAAAACCTCTATACCAAATCTGTCACTGAAAGGCCAATCAATTCTCTACAGTCCTTCTGGAAAACACCCCTATACAGCCGTCAGTTGTAATATGCCTTTATCTTTGCCTGTTAAGGGTTGTGATTAGTGTCTTAAAGGGTTAGTCACACGTAATAATAAATAAACAATGCAACACCCGCTGAGTGGCATTAAACAGCTTGAAAGATCAAAGACAATTTTTTATATAACTCCGACTGGATTCGTCTGAAAGAAGAAAGTCATATACACCTAGGATGCCTCGGGGGTGAGTAAAACGCAGCCTAATTAAAATTTTTGGGTGAACTAACCCTTTAATTACTGCAGACTATTAAGCACACTGGAATTATTTTATCTGTGAATTAGTTTTTTATTTGGGCATGAAGGACCAACAAAACTTGGCTTTAATCAGATTCACATTATAGCAGGCCTTGAATTCCAACTAGGGCTGAACGATTAATTGCATTTGCGATAATATCACGATATGAAAAAACTCGATTTTTCAATCGCAGAGGCTTGCGATTACATGGTCACGTGACATGCGAGAGTAAAGAGGTGTGTTTGACTTGAAGATGGATCGGTGTATGACATGAAGGTGCGGCGAGAGAAAGCATAAGGAGACGTTCGTGCTCTCTTATAGCTCTCGTAGTACTTTGATGACACACACCCATCGTTCTAAGCAGCACTGCTTCAAGTCGAGCGCGAGCCATCAGCAGAAAAAAAATAAAAGAAATCAGTAAACAGCCAAAGGACGTAACTTAGAATGGGAGATGGATCAGTCTGTGAAAGGGAAGAGAAAAGCCATAGATGAAGTCGCACAGACCCAGGCAGGTGCTGGTCATTTAAAAGCTGAATACATAAAATATGACGAGGCATATCTTGCTCTAGGCTTCACTCACCATGTCTGCCGGCCGCTACAGTTTGTCCGCCGTGCGCCCGACAGTATACACTGGACGCGACAAAGCAACCGCTGCAAATCATTTTAACTTTGTCAGTACATCATAAATAGAACAAGACATCAGTTTAATGTCACGTCGCATCCAGTGTACACAGCGTCACTGATTATAAAGGTTCTACTGTATTTTGCCGCTCGCGTCCAGTGTAGACACGGTGTTGAATGTCGTTTGGAGAGCAAAAAGGCCTGTGGGTCAATATGCTTAGCAGTGTTTCCACCAGGGGGCGTTTTGTAAAAAATTTTTTTTTATTAATATTTTAAATTGCTAAAAGGTTCAGAAAAAAATATATATATCCATTTATGATGCGCAATAATTAGAGAGGCACTGAAATTCATGCTGACGAAATTAGTTCACCGCCTCAGGGATCACTATCAGTGGATGTGACGCTCTGCACGTATTTATCCCGCTCTGCGTGTGTGTGCTCCTTCATCGCTCAAGGCCAGGTGAGTCGCTCCACTCGAATGCCGTTCATGCTCATCGGAACAGCAAGTCCACTCAAAATCAAGCCGACAGGAAAAATCGAGGTAGTACAGTATTGGTTCTGTTTGCAATAGCCCTACTGTGCAGTAACAAGGTGTGGTAAATGGGCAACTCTGGTAACACTGCCCTTCTGCATTGATCTGCTAACCGTTGTGCTCACGTGTTCTGATAATAATAGCTTTCTATGACTAAACATTATTTGGATAATTGGTTTTAAAAAAAAAAATCTTAAAGCCCTACTGTGTGTTAAGACCTACAAGTAAAAATTACGTGAAATTTAACGAAAAGGACTGTCAAAAGCTACCGTAACCAACCTGTTAAATGTTAACGGTAAATTCCCCTACTATATACGTTGAAAAACTGTATTGGACATTACATGTCTTGGACATTAATTTTACGGTAGTATACCGTTTTTGGAAGTGGGAAAAGACTGTATACTTGTGAATAACCGTAAATTGACATTCACAGAATTCTCTGCGTTACATTTCAAGTTTGATGTTTTTTGTTGTTGAAATAATTATGTTTTTTCTTAGTTTTTTTCTTATCAGTTTGGTATATTAGGGTTGTGTGTTACACCTCATGTTGTTAAATTAATGTTTATTGAATTATTTCAGTATCATGTGTGTCACCATGATGGTGTTTAGCGTTTGTGTGAATGACACTGTGCACCTTCTATATATGTTCTAAGTTAAAACCGTAAAACCTAAAATACTGCTACCGTATTTTGTACGGTAAAATTCCGACAACCACAGCTGCAGTTTTTTTACCGTAAATTTTACGGAATTATTTTTTACAGTGTATGAAAAACCTAAAAAGCTATTTTATTTACTTCGTAGGCTACGATATTTTTTATTTGTGTATCTTAGTAATTCTATTTGTCTTATTTTATTACTGACTGCTTGCTTGTCATTTTTTATTAAATTCAAAGTTTTTAAATCAATCTATCTCGTGCTACTGCAACAAAATTTCCCAGCTGTAAAATCAAAACTTTGTTTAATTACCATTAAAACCAGCTATCTCACAATGTTTACATATGAAAAAAAGCCTACATTAAAATCTGTCAAATAAATTGCTCTCCTCATTAGAAATTAGCATACTGATTGCCACCACTTTTGACAATTTTTTATAGTATTAAAAATATCTGTATGACATTATAATCTGCAGTCCTTCCCTGTTGTACCGAATATAATATACTTTTCAAATTATCACATCGAAGTTAGAAATTCAAATATTGTGACAAAATAAATTTTGTAGGGTGTTTTTTTATAGGTTTAAAGGGGGGTGCGACCAAAAAAGTTTGAGAACCACTGGTCTAAAGTTAACAGACAGTGTTTAGTGCAGTGCGCATGTTTACATATGTTTATTACAGTGAATTATCTAAAGTAGTGTGGTAAAGCAACAGATTTGTTTTATATTTCTGCAATCTACTTAGTTTGTGAGATTTGTTACTGACTTTCATATTAATGTTTACACCAGGTTTATTTAAACATAATTATTACATGCTTACAAGGTTGGAAGTTCAACAAATCAGTCAATGTACTGTGATTGTAGTTGTTAAATAAAAATATCATTCATATCAATTCATGCATCACCTAATTTCATTGTAACATATAGGCCTGGCCTACAGAAAAGAACAATTATGTTTAATCTATCTAATAGTGTGTTGGTCATACTATATAATGATTTATAGCTTGTCTTTGTTGAATAATACTGAACATAAAGAGCTTTAAAAAAAAATTGCATATTAAATCGCAATCGCAATATTGGTAAATAAAATCACAATTAGATTATTTTCCTAAATCGTTCAGCCCTAATTCCAACATAACTACAGAACTACATAATAAAAATAATAGAACACAAATGATAATTTAAACATTAAGTTGGTTTTATTGAGTTTCAGATGAAGTCAATAAGGTTAAAAGAATCCTAAGGCTGGAAGGCAGAGTTAGCCAATCAGCATCTGAGAGAGAAACTGATTGTGATAATGAAAAAAATTTGTAAAAATGATATACAGGCTATATTACAGACAAATTAATTGTGAGTTTGCAGAACTTTACACACTAAAAGGTTTCTATGGAAGGGAAGTATGTTGAATATCTTATATGTGCATGTGTAAGTGAGTGTGTGCGGTAAAAAATGACGAATATGTGCAGCAGATGAAAGCCAGAGAAGATCTTCCTGCTGTCATGAAGGACGTGTTTCAGATGTGAACGAGAATAAATCTGACAACACTGCAGAAGAAAGAGAGAGAGAGAGAGAGAGCGATGCACTGCCTTGGGACCGAATGGAAAAGAGACTTCAGACATGCAAACAGTAAAATACATTATAAAATGTATATTGCAAATCATTCACTTGTTCAGTTTCCATCCAACTATCTATTTTTATGCAATTTTAGAACTTGCACTGAATGGAAATATTTGATATGCACAAAAAATTCACATTAAAGTTGGACAGATGGATTTTCTGGAAGACAAAATGTGCTGGAAGCAGGTGATGGAGTTTGTACACATAAACTATGATGTGTTTGGACCATTTTGACACTCAAGATGAGGTGCTGTACTGAGAAGTTGACAGGTTTTGTCCAGTTAATCCAAGAATGGAACTCAGAAGCATGTAACCAATATTGCTCCAAAATATGGCATACAGAGCGCTGCTGGTGTCATGATTGTAAGATACGTATATTCTATGCTAAAGATAAAACCATAATGTAGATTACGGAAACATGCAATCTAAGGATGGGTAGTTTAACGGTATTATACTTTACCGAACTGCTTATCGATCCGGGGTACTTAATGGTATTCTTATCGTTACTTTGTGTTATAGATAATATATATATATATATAATGAAGAGACAAAATTAAGCTTAGTACTTTATAAGATTATTCTATATTAACATTGCTTTATTATAAAAAACAATTAATATAAAACGTCAATTTGTAAATGCACCAGTGTGCATGCATTTTTAGTGTTTTATATACATAAGACACAGTAAGAACATGAATAAAGAGATAAAGTAAAACAAACTGATAAATGCAATAAAACAAAAGATACAAATGAAATAAACAATGCTTTAAATTTTCCATGAAGGTCTACTAACATTACTGTTCAGGTAAGTAATATAGCATACAAAAGAAATCAACTAAAGTAATCTAACATAAATGAACACTGCATAGTTTCCACTGAATGAATTGATAGATTATTGCTTATTTCGTAACGTTATTCAGATTGAGAGCTTTGAGAGATTTTCTCTTTGCATTTTATTGTTTGATTAACACTGATGGCCCAAGCGCCAGTCACTGCTGTCACTTTAAGACAATATTGACACACATCGGATTTTCTCCCAGCTGTTCACGTCCACTTAAGACATAAACTGTGTTTAAGTGAACACTCTCCAAGATGGCCATATTGACATATTTTGTGTGTATTTGATCGCATGGACATGCACCTGTCACCCGAAGCCTAAAGTGTAATTTGCTTGTCTAGTTGCGGTCCGTATTGGAGCGCACGCACACATTTCAGCCTGGGGAACAGCATCTCTTGCACGGATTATTGTGCTTTCAACATTTTATCAAACATACCCCGCAATTTAGCAACAGTAAAGATGCCATTTTACAACAACGAATGTGCACCGTAAGAGAAGGAAGTTTGCGCTAGACGAAAGCTGCTAGTTGTTAATAGTTTTACCTCATATCTTTTTTTTAGAATCCTTAGAAGCCAAAATCGAAATAAAAAATAAAATTAGCTTAACATCACAGCCACAGGCCTAAAGTGTTAGCAGATGTTTGAATGTTTAGTTCACTTCTCTCTCATAATTAAACAGGGCTTTCATGTTGTGCGCGCTGAAGCTGCGAATAGCAAAATGCATCAACGACAAAGGTATTAATATTAAGACATTAAAAAACAGGCTGAACAAACTCTGGGGAGGATAGAGTAAGTATATATAGCAATAACAGGTGTGTGGCGTTTTCCTATCTCTACAGTACTGTCAGCAGAAACCGGGTAAACATCAAGCTTATCGATACTCCAGTCTTTCATAATTTAGCCCCGGGGCCCATTAATAACCGGGTTTCGGTACCCATTCCTAATCATTGCAATCTTTTGTCAAAATGTGCTTACAAAATGTAGAACTCAGCAAGTATTCAAGGTCTTATGGGTATTCCGAGAAGGTAAGGACACTACATGAAGCTCTAAATTTTTTTTTTTTTTTGCAGTATGACACAAAATTCTAAATACAGTATTTTGTTGTAACAAATGATTGTTAAAGGGGTCATATGATGTTGCTAAAAGAACATTAGGTTGTGTGTTTGGTGTAATGAAATGTTTTTATGCGGTTTAAGGTAAAAAAAAAATTTTTCCTCATACTGTACATTATTGTTTATCCTTTATGCCCCGCCTTTCTGAAACGCGGTCGATTTTTACAAAGATCGGTATGAAAAGAGAGATGTCCTGTGATTGCCAGATATTCCAAGCATTGTGATGGCGATAACTCAAGCGTTGAGATGCAATGTTTACACCCTACATACTGTTGATGCCGTCCCGGCCGCAGTGACAGTGCGAGACAAAAAATAAAACCCAGTACAAAAACGGGGGGGGGGGAGCATTTGTTGCATCCAGTGGGGACATAATTAATGATTATAATAACTTATACTGTCTTTTACGCGTTTGCATTGCATCGCGCCGCGTAAACATAAAAAATGTCTGCATTTGTGATCGGAGAAATTACGAACAACAAGCGCTACTCTACACTGTTAAAAACTCGCGTTTGAATCATCAGTGGCCAATCCTTTAAATGAAAACGTACTTACGCGAGTTAGAACTGCCGGCATTTTAGTCTAACATACTCTCCCAGGATCAGTAAACAGTCTCCAAAAAATGTGCTGCACACATCTGGATATTGGGGTTTTAAAACTGTTTTGGAACAGTGTGGTAAATACAACTTAACCACCGATTTGTAGTCGTGACCTCTTTTGGAAGACCAAACAAAAGTCGTTTCCGCCTTTCACACCGAAAAACACAGAGGCCTATCAGAGGGGGGAAAGAACCGGGCGAGGGTGGCCAGAGCCGGGATAGAGTGGAGTGGTGGCCGGGCTAGAGTGAGGCGACTGAGGCGGCTGGCGGCGAGAACGGCGCAGCAGGTGGATCCAACGAGGAGCGGCATGGCCCCCAACAGGTGACGAACCCCGGGCTTAAGTCCACGGTGAACAGCGTCCGGTGATCCACAGCACTAAGTGGAGTATTCACCAGCGAACAGCAGGATCAGCTTAGGAATGACAAAGCAGATATTAGTCATACTTTTGGAGGACAAAACAAGTAGTTTCGCTTTCACAAGAAAAAAACAGCGCGCCAGCATGAGGGGAAGACGATTAGTGTGCGTTGAGCGGGATTAGATGTGAGTGAGCGGGGATAGAGTCGAGCGACGCTGAGGTGGCGGGGTCGAGAACGGCGCAGCCGGTGGATCCAACGAAGGAGCGGCAAGCACATGTGACGACACCGGGCTTCGTCCGCCACGGAAAGCGATCCGAGTGATCCACAGCACTAGTTGAGGTATTCCAGCAGCGACCAACACGGATCAGGTCTAGGCATGAACAAAGCAGATACGTCTATTTTGGAAGACAAACAAGTACTTCGCTTTCACACGAAAACACAGAGGCTAGATGGGGGACAGCCCTGGTTAGTGTGCGCTGAGGCAGGGATAGATGAGATGAGGCGTGCAAGTGGGCGCTGCAGCGGCGGGGCGAGACGGCGCAGCAGGTGGATCAGATAGGGAGCGGCATGCCACATGTGCGACCCGGGTTCGTCCAGCGTGGTGAAGCCGATACGTGATCCACCGCATAAGTGATGTATTTCCAGTCAGGACCAACAGGCATACAGCTCTCGGCAGACCAAAGCAGATATCGTACTCTGTTGGAAGAACAAACAAAGTAGTTTGGCTTTCAAAACGAAGCACACAGCGTCTTCAGGACATGGAGGAAAGTGGCAACAATACTACAGTGAGAATAAAAGTTACGCCTCTTCTTTGCGTGAACATTGGGGCGGCGTTATGCAAATCTTCCCCCATAGTGAGGTAGATATGTGGGGGCGGGTTAGAACGAGCCGTTTTAGGTAGGTGTGATTAACTCTTAACTTTTATAAAGAATAACTCTTCGGATTTGAGACTTTAGTCTTGGAACTGTTACAGACTTCTTGAGCACCAAGAGCTGGTAAACACTCCAAGAGAAGGAACAAAATTGAAATCGCATCATATGACCCCTTTAAAGTCGCACAGAATTGAACGTAGTGACAGATATTTTCTTCTGTGACGTAAATTAAAAGTGATGATCGGAAAAGAAAAAAGTTGTGGACCGGGAATGAATTCCAAAAGCATACATTTAACCAAGTACAAGTTTCTAATTGCTAACATAGTTAAAAGTTTGTGTTCCAACCATAGTTCCAGCGACATGTGCAAACGCATTTACAAAATATGTGTGGTTGAAACTACACTTATACCTGGGTAGAAGCATATTTTCTTGGTGCAGGACATGTGCGAATAAACACTAGACCAAGCTTTTGAGCACAATAAGCAAGCTAACATGAAGTGCATTCTATATCGTTCATTAGGTTTAATATACAGCGGGGATCTCCAGCCCAGCTCCTACAGAGCTACGATCCTGCAGACTTCAGTTCTAACCCTTCTTCAACACACCTGCCTGTAATTATCAAATAACCCTAAACACCTTGATTAGCTGGTTCAAGTATGTTTGATTGGGTTTGGGACGGAAATCTGAATGATGGTAGTCTACAGGAGCCATTGGGTGGTAAACAATGAGACATACATTTAAAGATATATATTTTAGTGTGTCACAAACCAATGCCATTTGCTGATGCTGATGCATATCCGCCTACGGCAGTTGTTGCCAGTTAAATATTGTAAGAGTGTATAAAAAAAGATTGCTGTTGTTTTGTGTAAATAAACTATAATCTGAAATCAATATCACTAATGCCATTAACAACAGCCGAGAGTGGTGAAACCAAACATTGTTCACTAAGGGGATGGTAACCATGTACCTATGTTTAAGGAAACGTAGCACAACTAGCAAGTTATTCTCTCGGTGAGCACTCACTCTATGGGAAGTAATAGGAGTTACAACATGTATTGGAAACCACCCCAGGTTAGGATGATGTTAGGGCTATACTGAAAGACTGCAACATAAACAATAGGCTATGAGAGACTTGCCTAGGGGCTCTATACAATGTGAATAGCAAACATTGACAACCCCTTTCTCATATACTGTATGGCATTATTATAATATATATATATATATATATATATATCATATCTATATATATATTATATATATATATAAGGGGTGCAACGGTTCTCCGTAAAAAAAAAACATTTCCACAAACGGTTCGGCATACACTAGGACCGCGGTTCAACTTAAATCTGACAAGCATCTGTAATATGGTTTGTTAGGTTCGGCTAATGCAGTTTCTGGTTATGGATACAAATTGCTTACACAATACATTACACAAGGAGAGAAGTGTAGTGATTCTTTCTTTTCCAAGAACGAAATTTTAAACAAATGGACATAATTTTCATTTTTTAAAATATTTTACAATATAATTTAACTAGATTTTTCACCTTAATCAATATGTACGCATATCGAAGTATCTCATTTTTAACAAGTGCATGTATCACATTTTTTTTTTCAATACCCAGCCTACTAATAGATATTCTATATAATAGATAGTATATATATCTATATATATATATATAATATATATATAATAATATACCACTTATCGCAGTTTCTACTGAAATAGACCTGTGTACATTCTACTACCTTATAAGATTTGTAACTCCACAAACAGTATTGACACTCCTCTGCAGTAACCAAACACCAGCCCAAAGCTGAGCAACCACCAGAGAGCATGCTGCACTGCCAGCTGGAAGTTTTCTTGCACCGGGCACGAGCATTAAAGATTCCCAGCAATTCACATGGTGCAAGGTCAGACGCAGGCCACTGAAGATAACACCTCACTCTGAAGTCCATGACAGACACAGCAGATATAGACCTACATTTCTGAGAACCTTCGACCCATTATCATGAAGAGTGAATCTGGTTTCTCCAAACAAAGATCTGGACCAAAATCTTTAACATGGCTATTCTTGCAGTGATTATGTTTTATGTTTTGTATGGCTATGATCTTGTGATGTTTGAGTCTACAATCAACTCAGTCAGTCCAAGAGAGCCATGTTCAATGATTCAGAGAAAAGTCTTAAATAAACAAGCACAGTGAAGGGGGATCACAGAACGGTTAAACTTACCTCTGCTACTATTGTCTTCATCCTGAAAGAGAGAGAAGATAAAAGAGTGTTAAAAATGTTTCAAAGACAAATCAAGAAATCAAGAGCTTTGTGGGACTGTACTACTGTTCAAAAGTGTGGGGTCACTAAGATGTTTTTGTGATTGCTATTGTAGCTCTGTGCAGCTCAGTTTTTCTGTTGGAATCACTCTCTGTTGTTTAAACTGCTAAAATATAACTTAATTCTCACCGTATTTCTGATATTATCTATCAAACTAATTTGACATTGTTCGCTTTTTAACCTAAACCACTAGTGCAGAGCATTAGCATTCAGTTAGCCTGTTAGCTTGTCATTCATGCATACTGTTTCTTTTATCTCTCACTCAGTTTCTTTTCTCTCTCTCACTCGAGTTCATCAAACAACTGCGGTAAGTCGGAAACATTCAGCAATCATTCTCCATATAGCTAAAGTTGCGAATTCAACTCCTTGTTACAAATATGGTAGAACCATCATTTCTACAACAAAAGACTGCTTAGTAAATAATCTTCCCGATTTGATCACTCCTCAACATTCCAGTAGTCCCAGAAAAACTGTAAGGGTGGTAACAGAAAAGTATTGGCTCTCTCTTTTCTCGCACTTTAGGTGCGGTCACTCTGTCACGATTAAAGAAGATTAAGGAAAACGGTCTTCAACCTGTGGTAAGCCAACAACCTAAGAAAGCAGCTGGAAATGGAGGCAGCTGAAGAAACAAAAACTTACAAGTATTGTATTACAGGGAGGGAAGTACTTACATTAGCAAACCGTAAAAATGCTGAATTGCTTAATTTTCAATCATATTCGAAGAAAACAACAACACAACCCAGGTAGTTATTCAATACAGTGGCTAAATTAAGGTTTAATATGACGTGGCTAAAAAAATCAATATTTTGTTTATTTGGTGTAATGCAATGTTTATGCGGTTTAAGGTTAAAAATACACATTATTTTCCACATAATGTACAATATTGTTGCTCCTCTATGCCCCGCCTTTCTGAAACGACTGTCAATTTTACAAAGCTCATAGCTCTGAAAAGCGAGGTGTGCTCTGATTATCCAGTTATCTAGTGCGTTTTGATTGGCCGAATACCTCAAACGTGTGACAGAAATGTTACGTCCCTTACCATACTGTTATGTGGTACAGAGACAAAATACAATAAAAACCCTTATAAACGAGGCATTGTGTGCATCCAGTAGGGACAAATTCATGATTATAATGACTTATACTGTCTTTAAACGCGTTGCGTATCGCGCCGTGTAAACATAAAACCATGTCTGCATTTGTGACCGGAGAAACGACAAACAACAAGCGCTAACGTTACTCTACACTGCTCAAAACTCACATTTGAATCGTCAGTGGCAAATTCTTTAAACATGAAAAAGTACTTACAGTCTGTGAGTAAGAACAACCGGCATTGTAGTCTACTCCACCAGGATCATCAGGTCCTCCATAAAATGCGTGCCCACACACACAATATTTGGTTCAATGTTTTAAAGTGGAATGCATTGGCATGTTCAATCATTACTTGATTGACCGTCAATAGTTTCTAGCAGATGATTGCAGAATTATCTATCGGTACAGTTCTGTGCAGTTGGAGTTCACCACAAGGCTTAGTTACTTGGAAAATGCTTCACGCTTTTATGCTACCCTTGGGCGATATAATCAGGAAATATGGGTGTAGCTTCACGTAGAGATGATACTATACTACTAATTTATTGCGGCCCTGATGAAACATAACGCTTCGCAAGACCTAACAAATCCTAGGGAATTTAAAAAAAAGCTGTATGATGAGTAATTTCTTACTGCTAAATTATGAAAAAACAGAGCTGTTAATTATCGGAACTAAAACCTCCGCATGTAATAACCTTGAACACTGTCTAACACTTGATGGCTGATCAATTAGAAACCTAGGTGTGCTATTGGATGGCAAACTTTTCTTTGAAAGTCATGTTTCTAGCGTTTGTAAAACTGCATTTTTACATCTTTAAAATATAAACAATGAACTGACTTTAACTAATAAATGGATGGGTTCTATTGTCTATATAAGTAAAGGTGACTTCACTGGGAAAAATATATTATGCTCATCAAGCTGCAATTATTTGATCAAATCCAGTAACTTATTACTGTATTGTACATTTATTATATTATATTACAATTTTCAAGTTGTTTTTTATTCTATTTCCATATACATCCTAATTATTTCTGTGATGGGAAGGCTGCATTATCAGTCATTACTTCAGTCTTTAATGTCACATGATCATCATGAAAAACTATGAAAACTGTGGTTGGTCAATTCACATGTTGGTCAGATGGTTTCTTTCGTAATAAGCTGCAAAGTGAACCAGCATTTTGAGTAGAAATAACTACCAACAAATGATGCACCAAAATTTGGGCAACCGAAAATATTCAGCCAAAAATACATTTTGTTCTTGGTTACATTTGAAATGAAATAAAGTCTCAGTTTTCACATTTTGTAAATTTTATAACAAAATTTAAAGATGTATGTATGTCAAAATTCAAATGAGCTGACACTCTTTAATGTGACTTGACAGATTTATATTGCCACACCAATCCTCATGAAAGCATTTCAATGTTCAAAAAATAACAACAGTAGTATTGCTAAATGTATGCACTATATTACATATTCATTATAGTTTTACTTAATATGATTGTGATGTTGGTATTTAAAGTCCCCCTGTAGTGAAAATCAAGTTGTTTATTTGTATTTGTGGTGTTTTTAGACAAACCATGTGCCAATCTATTAATCAACACCATTGCTGAGTATTTGTTCCTTAAAACTGTAGTTTCCCAAAGGCTGACCCAGAAATAGTGTTTGAAACAGCCCTTGGTTTGCTACGTCACAAACCACTAACCAATCACGTCAAGGGATCGATTCCTATCAACTAGCATGCAAAATATACCAATACCAAAAATAAATCAGAGCAAAAAACCCACGAAGCTGTGGTTTAATGTGAATTTAGAACAACTAACTTGCATTATAACCCGTGGCAAAAGTGTAAAAGTAGCCCCGAGTCAGACACACCTCTCCCGCATCGGCACTTCACACGCGCGCATGCTCGCGGGCGCGAATTAACAATCACAAAAGGCTGCATTCGAGTCTTCAAGGCATTCTGAAGACACAACATCGTCAAGTAAGCAACTTTAACGAAAGTTACAGTATTCACTGTAGTTGTCCACTAGTAAAAACATAGTTTTATCAGACATTATCAGTGTATGCCATTGTTTTGCGGTTACTACAGATCAGTGGATCAGGAGGCGCTGGCTGGTGTGACTGAGTGGAGGCGGGAATAATTTGCATATTCATAGATCAGCGTATAGTAAATGAGGCAAGGGTGTAGAGTCACATTCAAGCAATTTTAAGGCATGAGAAAATTATTTTAACAAGAAAAACTTTTAAATATGTAATTTTGATTATCAAATATGAGTTTTAAAGGATAAAAGATTTGACTACAGGGGAATTCAGATCCCAAAACTTTAGTAAGATATTCAATAGTTTTGATTAATTAAACTCCTTATTAATTACACTTATTAGGATTTTGGTTCGAGTATTTGGTTTAAGTAAAAACATAATTCATGCACTCACTACTGCAAACAGGCCGCAACCAGAATGAGGCCACCGAGCGTTCGGAACATCGGTAAATTGTTGCAGTCTAACTACAATTTGGTTCCTTTGAATGACTAACTTGCTGTTAAACTACCGTTTGATGAATGCTTGATGACAAATAAGATCAGTTTAGACAGTTTGCAAGAAGAAATATTTAGTGCGGCCTCGTTATAAAAATGATCGTGCGAGCGCGCGCGGAGTGACCGAGGTTGAGGAGTTGTGATGTGAGGGTGGCGGTGTGACGGGATTGTTGCCAGATCCAGGATATTAAAAGGTTTTTGGACTTGTCTTTAACGTAATTTTCTATCACTTTAGAAAGGTAATAAAGTAGAAGTGCAGTTCGGTCCGTGCGATCTTAATTCTTATCTATTTGCAACAGATTGGAATGAATTTTGGTTATTTATTTTTTTTGTTTGTTTAGATCAACGATATGGCATAACACTGCATCTCCGGCACTTAAACTGAAAGCAATCAAAAAGCCCATGGACAGGTTTTTGCTAAAAGGATACGACATTCGGTAAGGGAAACACAAAAATTATCATGATATTATCTGTCATAAACATTCTCAACGCTGTCAAAAACAGTAGCATTAACACTAGTACACACAGATCTGTAGAACAAGTAGTTTACAGAATTAAATGAAATACGCAAACACTATAAGTCTATGCTATGTCATTCAGTATAATGTTAGTTACATTTTCACAAATCATGCTATAAAACTTTCATAAGAGCACTAGAAGAAGTTATTGTAGTTATGTATTGTTGCAATAAACAACTGATAAAATTAACCCTTAAATATAGTAAAGTATTAACAAAAAATGATGCAATAAATAGGGTATGATTTAAAAAAAATCATCCCTCCAAAACAGAGAAAACATATTTCACAAACATCTACATGTCTGTCTCCTTTAAAGTGTTTATAGTGTATACAAACCCGATTCCAAAAAAGTTGGGACACTGTACAAATTGTGAATAAAAACAGAATGCAATGATGTGGAAGTTCAAATTTCAATATTTTATTCAGAATACAACATAGATGACATATCAAATGTTTAAACTGAGAAAATGTATCATTTTAAGGGAAAAATAAGTTGATTTTAAATTTCATGGCATCAACACATCTCAAAAAAGTGGGGACAAGGCCATGTTTACCACTGTGTGGCATCCCTGCTTTTTATAACAGTCTGCAAACGTCTGGGGACTGAGGAGACAAGTTGCTCAAGTTTAGGAATAGGAATGTTGTCCCATTCTTGTCTAATACAGGCTTCTAGTTGCTCAACTGTCTTAGGTCTTCTTTGTCGCATCTTCCTCTTTATGATGCGCCAAATGTTTTCTATGGGTGAAAGATCTGGACTGCAGGTTAGCCCTTTCAGTACCCGGATCCTTCTTCTAAACAGCCATGATGTTGTAATTGATGCAGTATGTGGTCTGGCATTGTCATGTTGGAAAATGCAAGGTCTTCCCTGAAAGAGACGACGTCTGGATGGGAGCATATGTTGTTTTAGAACTTGGATATACCTTTCAGCATGGATGGTGCCTTTCCAGATGTGTAAGCTGCCCATGCCACACGCACTCATGCAACCCCATACCATCAGAGATGCAGGCTTCTGAACTGAGCGCTGATAACAACTTGGGTTGTCCTTGTCCTCTTTAGTCCGGATGACATGGCGTCCCAGTTTTCCAAAAAGAACTTCAAATTTTGATTCGTCTGACCACAGAACAGTTTTCCACTTTGCCACAGTCCATTTTAGATGAGCCTTGGCCCAGAGAAAACACCTGAGTTTCTGGATCATGTTTAGATATGGCTTTTTTTTTTACCTATAGAGTTTTAGCCGGCAACGGAGAATGGCACGGTGGATTGTGTTCACCGCCAATGTTTTCTGGAAGTATTCCTGAGCCCATGTTGTGATTTCCATTACAGTAGCATTCCTGTATGTGATGCAGTGCCGTATAAGGGCCCAAAGATCACGGGCATCCAGTATGGTTTTCCGGCCTTGACCCTTACGCACAGAGACTGTTCCAGATTCTCTGAATCTTTGGATGATATTATGCACTGTAGATGATGATAACTTCAAACTCTTTGCAATTTTCTCTGAGAAACTCCTTTCTGACATTTCTCCACTATTTTTCGCCGCAGCATTGGGGAATTGGTGATCCTCTGCCCATCTTGACTTCTGAGAGGCACTGCCACTCTGAGAGGCTCTTTTTAAACCCAATCATGTTGCCAATTCACCTAATAAGTTGCAAATTGGTCCTCAAGCTGTTCCTTATATGTACATTTAACTTTTCCGTCCTCTTATTGCTACCTGTCCCAACTTTTTGGAATGTGTAGCTCTCATGAAATCCAAAATGAGCCAATATTTGGCATGACATTTCAAAATGTCTCACTTTCAACATTTGATATTTATCTATATTCTATTGTGAATAAAAAAAAGTTTATGAGATTTGTAAATTATTCAATTCCTTTTTTACTCACAATTTGTACCCCCCCCAGTGGGTCCCAAAATTTTTTGGAATGGGTTGTATTAATGAGTCTGTTCATTTGTCGGGGTATTACGAAACACCAATCTTAACACCAAGAACCCATCACCCAACCCCTCCCCCCAGCACACGCAACCACACACACACAACCGGACATACTAATTTACAAACGCTGGGTACGGCCATGCTTCCAAAAGTATCCCATAACATGGCATATAGTTTATAACAGGCTTGACAGTAGCTGACAAAGGTCTCCTGTAGGATCCCATAAAAACGGGATCAGCTGACAGGAATGGCACTTTTGAGACTGGTCAGCTTTAACACTGCAGTGAAATATGCTGATACACAACTTATTTCCACAACCCACAGTTGAGTACATTGATAATTCACAGCGCTGAGAAACAAATAAAGCAGCACTACGAGGTGTTATGAGGTAGATGTGTTTTTTTCCCCCTGCTTGAGATGCAAACATCATAAATTTCCCTATTAGTGTATGAGGAAAAACACTAAAGGTAAGCATTTAGATTCAAGCACATCTCTGCCAGAGTCTCTGAAGCTAAATTAGAGAGGAAGTGAACTGACAAAATCAATTGACCCATTGATCTGGACCGCACTTGTGTGTATGTTTGCTGTGCGCTGACCTTGAGAGAGGACTGCACGGCTGACTCAGGTGGATACACGATGAAGTGACGGAGCGTGAAGCCAAAGCCATGAGAGGTACGGCGAAGGTGCAATGTTTTAGGCCCTGGCCATGAAAAGGGCTCCTCTTCAGCAGCTGGAGACAGAGCTGATGCCTCGCTGCGCTCACAACCATCCTTCCGTTTGGCCTGAGAAAGAGAGCAAACATTGTTAATTAGTCATTCAGACACTCTTATTCAAAGTGGCAGTACACTTATTACAGAGAGAATCTACTTAGAGGAAACTGAGGTGAAGGTTTTGGCTCAAGGGCCCTATATTCATCCTATAGCTCTACAGTCAGTTCTTACAGTTACCATTATTCAGATATTTAACCACCCAGCTACACAACCTGTTTGAGTGAGATTACAGCAGGTCGTGTAGATATATTTAAGGTTAAGAGAAAATTATTTATTATTCTACTGAACAAAAAGTGAATATCTGTAACACAAAAAAGTGTTTTTATTTTTCCCCTTCTATTTAACCACTAACATTAAAAGTATATGCACTTTTGTAAAACTTATTATGCAAGCATTTCTGATTACATAGGGGAGGTTGGTTAAACTTTTATCATTAGTGAATATTCTTCAAAGCAGGTTTATTTTTGAAAGTCACTCTCTGTAAACCTGCTCAGTGCTCAAATATTAATAAAGGTTTTTGCTGCTTAATCTGCTTAATATATTTTTAATGAAACGTCGATGTGTTTTTTGCAGGATTATTTGATCAACAACGAAAGTTTAATTTTTTTTTATGTTTTGTAATAGGCCTCTTTTGTAATTATATTTAAATTTCTTACCTGTAATTGTATTGATCATTTTAGTTTTGAACCGTTTTGATCTGCAATGGCCACATTCTTGCTAAATAAAAGTATTTATTTCATTTCTTTTTTTGTCTTTATTATTTCATGTATGTTTGAATAAATCTGTCACAACAAACAAATTGAAGTATTAACAATTATATTAAAGTTGATATAAAAACTTATGTGAAATGTGTTTTTATATCAACTCAGTTTTATCTGATTGCCTGATTATTAAATCATTTGATTAACTAATTAATTTTTAAATAAACTTAAATGCTTATGCTAGTTTAATGCATCCTTGTTAATTAAAAAGTATTCATTTCTGTCTTTCTTTATTTTTTCTTCTTTTTTTAATCCTACTTTCCCCAAACTTTTGACCGGTATACATCATGGGTTCCAAAAAACATAAAAAATATTAAGCAGCAAAAACAGTTTTCAATGTTGATAGCAATAAAATAAATGTTGATCTACCTTCATTAAATAGTTAACTGTTGTCTGAATATATGACAGTATTGTGTTATTGTGTTCACTTGTTTACACAAAATATAATAATAGATTACATTTTAGTCTGGAGGATATAGGCCTACGTCAGAAAAAAAATGTCCTTAGGAGAAGCTTTAGTGTAATTAGATATTCGAGACCAACTTTATAGTTACACTTCTTCTAGCACTTCTCTTTTCACAATTTACAAATGGTTCTGCACTTTATTTTGCCACATGTGCAGTACAATAGTGTTGTCAATTCAAGAAAGGGTCAAAATAATTTAAAGAGCATGATCTCCAGAGGGTCTGTTTGACCCAATACCGACATGGTAATCAGTAAGAGTGAAAAAAGAACTGAAAGAAGCTCAACACTGCACAAAGCACTCCCTGTCCCAATGCAGCAGCAAATAATTTGCCTTTTTAACCTGCTACATCAGCACTCACATAGAGTCTCTTGGTGTTCTAAATGATTTTCACAGGCATTTAACTGTATTATGATCAGGATATGCAGATAAACTGTTACTTATGAGCAAACCATGAGACCCCGGACACAAGCTACCATTGAAGAAGTTCATCAAAGTTCATTAAAGCTGAATAACCTTTTGTGCCCCTAACATCACCACACAGAACTGCAAAATGATTGTTGTTAAAAAAAAAGTCTAACTGGTCTGGCTATAATTCCCTGTTATTACAACAAATACGCCATCTATATGCTGGTATAGAGTTATAGTTTTGAAGCTGTATTCTGGAGTGAGACTGGTTTAAGCATTGGCACTTTAATTGCTGGGTTTTATGCGTGGTCCTGTTGCTCGTTTATGCTGGTCCTTTTTTTGCTGGGTTATTATTGCTGGGTGTTTTCCCCTAGCTGGTCAGACCAGCGTAGGATCAGCACATGACCAGCTTACAGTACCCAACGTTCTTCTGCCTAGTCCTTCTATCTGCCATATGCCTTGTGCTTTATATACATATATATTTGTTTTTGTATATTTTGTATATTTATTTGTATATTTGTATATCGTTATTTTTCTGTATTTTGTTTTACTCTGTGTATCGATCTGTATGTTATGTTCTTCCCCAGTAGTGGTATCTGTATCACCACAAGGGATCTGAAGTAACGCAAATTTCAAGTCTCTGTGTGTATTACGCTGATCATGAAGCAAGTAAATTGACAATAAAGTGCAGACATTGAAACTTACATTGACTAACCCGCAAAGGACCAACTATAAAAACCCGCTCAAGCCAGACATTCCAGCTTCAAAACATAACTAAGAACCGCAATATAGCTTTTTTCGAACAGGTTTTCTACATCGTTAAAAGTACTGATAAAACTTTATGTTGACAGTTATCTACACCCACTACTTGAGTCCTATATATGCCATTATTTATGCTTATTAGTGTACCACATCATTAGCTTAGCAATATGCTAACATCTGAACATAACATAACATAAGCTAACATCTCAACATAAAAATTAACAGTAAGTCCCATATGTTTTACATTAGGCATGCTGATGGGCAGTAAAAATGTTGCTTTAAAAGTCAGCAAGGCAGCCCACTAGGTTTTGGAACAGAACTCTTGTGCCTTGTTATCATGTCATTCATATGGTATCTGAAAACAATGGGTTTCTCTTAAGGGCAGAGGGTATTGAAACAGAGTATCCTGTGAGTGTTTATAAAGCATCACTCGCATGATTTTACACTTCTCAAATATCTGCCATGACAATGACGGTCACACAGAAAACGCTCCGACTCAACTGAGAAATTTATTTCCTATGATCAATGACCAACATATCTGTACATGCCATGCACATCACAACACAGTGCGTTTTTGACACCCATATCACTAATTTTCTTCTGGTTATGTCACATTATAGCGTCAATATATCCTCGGAGGAAACGTGTGTCATTTACATTATGAAATAATGGCAGTAGAATCCCATTCCGCCGCAGGATGTGTGTTTGTGGTGGGCTCTGAAAACATCACACTGACTCTGGGTCATTCTGGCTGCCAAATAGACCAGACTGCGGTCTAGCCCTGCGGGAGATGGATGTATTATAAGGGAATGGATGTATTTTAGCTTGTGGCTGGGCTCAGGTACAGACAGCTGTGGACGTCTCTAGAGACTGGGCTGGGCTTTTACATAAGTGAGCCTGAAATGACATCACCGGGTGATTTAAATCACTCACATCCAGTGTTGGACACAGTCCACTGCAAAATCTCACAAAGAAATGGATAGAGAAGTTCGGAATGGCAAACTAGCATGCAAGTATCTATGCATCTTGTGCATAGTGATTTCTGTGTGATTTTAAACATCCTTCTTGTTCAATTATTTGACTCACTGACAAACACTAGGACATTTTCAGATATTCTATTTCCTTCACACAACATATTCTTGAGCTCAATTTCAGAACTTTCTGGGATCTTTCCGCATAATTATACCGCTGTGTGAAGGATTCTCTTTACTGTCTTTGCTCTGGTCCACCTGTGAATGCTACCTTGAATCATACACGTGGTTTTCCAAAAACACCCACTATAACATCACAATGTTACTCTGCCTTTCATTTCTCATTTCCCTACCATTTACCAGTCACATTCTCTGTGGTGGGCACACAACCCTGTTTTCAATGCTAAATTTAACCTGTTAAATTATACATCTGCCAAAAGCTCTCGTCTGAATGGTGGAAAGTCCAGGAGAAGTGAATGGCTGCCCTGTGTGAGACAGCATCATACAAACCATCCAGTTCATCAAAGAGCATGAATAATACATATAATCCCATTGGTCATTGGTTACATTTAAGAACCAATCACATGTTCTGATTTCATTAGCATGTTCCAGTTACTTTGGGACGGTTATTGTAATACCAGAAAAGTGACAAATTCTGACTGTTTCAGAAGTCACATGTTTCTTACAATTTCTCTTAATGTGCCCCTATTATGGATTATGAAAGGTTCATATTTTGGTTTTGGGAATCCCCAACAACAGGTTGACATGTATGCAAGGTCAAAAAACACTTTCATTGTCTTATAATGTGCATTTATTTTTACCTTATTTGCTCAACGACTCACAAACAATTTTCTCTACTTTTCATTTTTCCAAACCCCTCCTTTGCATGAGGCTAATCTGCGGTGATTGGTCCGATGACCCAGTCTGTTGTGATTAGTCTACTGCGTGCAGTGCATGTCAGAAACGGAACGCCCATCACCATTACTGGATTACAGCTTATCAAGTGTTGAAGATTGTATACAGTGTATGAACAGACAACATGGCTTCAATTTTACCTTATCAATTCGAGCCCGAGTCCGACGAGGAAGCGTCCAGAGTTGCTGATGAACCAGTACGTCAATCACAAACACGAATGGAGCAGGACCTTTCTCAATGGTACGTGTCACCGTTTATGGCACTTTGACGTATATGCGTAACAGTCAAATTAACTGACGAATTTATTTAGGTATCAAAGTATCAAAATATATACTGCTGTAACCATTGATTCTACACAGACTCATCCTTTGGCAGTAAAAAAAAAATTATTTACCCTCAAAGACATGATGCTATCCACAGGAATTCAATTTCAAACTTTGCAGGATGTTTTCATTCACTTAGAGCTGTGTTACACACTGCATGCAAGGTAATTTTCAAAAATCCATAATAGGGTCCACTTTAAAAAAGACCCAAGCAATATGACATTCATTAGAGTTCTCAAACTCAGATACCCAAATCTTATCTTAAAATGAATTCAAAGATTCTTCATCAAATTATTCAAATAACATATGATTCAAGGTATACTATCCACATTCATTTTATAGTTCTATTTCCCAACCGTCAACAACTGTCACAACTGTGTATTTTTTTATTTCTCTTAAGGAACGTAAGAAGAAACAAGGTTGATAGTTAAATGAAAAAAATTTAATCCACATCATGGAAGTCTCCTGAGCTGTAATAGAGCAACCTCTAAGCAAACATTTTCTTGCCAAGTGTTGACAAAATGACAAAATGTACAAATATGCATTTGCGTCCTGTAGTTATAGTAAGCGTGAGTCACTCTTTAGCCAGAGTGGAGCTCCATGTGAACACAGAAATATCTTGCCTTCCCAAACACACACACTTTTCCAAACATAAAAACAACTCAGCCATAACTCTGTTCTCCAAGTGAAAGAATTATCCACTGGGTTTAGGTAAAAATGTGAGCAATTACCCTATTGGGACGGCTGCTTACATAGGAACAATAACCGAAACGTGAAACCAGGGCATGTCCACAAACAGTCTTCTTGCTGTGAAAAATATGTAACATGTAGGCTCAATGTAGGAGACCTAACCAACAACCCTGGATGTCAGTGACGCACAAAGCATTCCTGAGAGCCATCTCCTCGCCCCCCTCAGCCTCGCGTAACACAATACACCACTGGGAGCCTCTGCCAATGTGATAACCCTCCATCCCGCTGCAGCACCAGACCCATCTTCTCATGTTTAGTTCTGCTACTCTTAACCTACAGCAGATACAGAGATTCTTACCCAAGACCACATGCAGTTCCTCGGAGATGTCTTCTTCGATCTTCGCCAAGAGATGCCCTTCTGGGCCACCCAAAGCCCCAGTTCCACATCCCCCCAGTATGCCCTGACCAGGAGCTGAAACCAAAGGCAGGAAGTGTCCGATAAACAACCGTCCACCCCTGTCAGACAATCCCAGGGACAGTCTCCTATCGTGCAGGTACACCCCGCTACATCCATCTGGTCTGAGCCGTCCTTCCCAGGCAGAACGCATTCGGTGAAGTACGTGCAGGCGCAGGGGGCCCTTCCTCTGGGAGGTGTCTGGCCCAATAAAAACAAGAGTGACACCCCCACAACACTCCCTCACTGCCTGGTCGCTGAGCGGGTGCTTATGACTGAGCATGTTGTCCTGCTGATCTTCTGATGATGTGATTCTTTCTCGCTTTTTGCGATCCCTCCCTCTCTCTCTTGCTCTATCTTTCAGAGTGGGAAGGTAGAGAGCACATGCATGAGGTTTCCATTGAGACACGGAGCACGTCAGGGAGAGAGTGAAGCTCGGAAAGAGACCGTCGGAGCAAAACCAGCGACACCGCAAGCACACATCAGCCTGCGCTAGACAATCTCTTCTTACTTACCATGTTTCTTATTTGTTTGTTCTTCATTGCTCAAATGCAAAGCTACTGTACTGCCTGTCTCAAATGTAACTCTAACCCTAAGAATTTGGTATGTAATTCATCCAGCATATTTGTACAACAGACCATGAATGATAATAGTCTGACTTACGATTTACTTGATGGTAGGCTCTTCTGGCTTGGGCCAGTAAACAAACATCTGGCAACCACACAGAACACCCTAGCAACCTACATAACATTGCACTACAAATCACCTAGAACATACTATTGTGTTCCTTCCTGAAAAAAAGATCTCTATGAAGAATTTCCGTCAGGTTTCAGGTCCCACCATAGCACAGAAACTGCACTTGTTAAAATTACAAATGACTTGCTTCTTGCGTCAGACCAAGGCTGCATCTCATTGCTAGTTTTACTTGATCTTAGTGCTGCGTTCGATACTATAGATCATGACATACTCATAGATCGATTACAAAACTATACAGGTATTCAAGGGCAGGCTTTAAGATGGTTTAGATCCTACCTGTCTGATCGCTACCATTTTGTTCATTTAAATGGGGAGTCATCTCAGTTATCACCAGTAAAATATGGAGTGCCACAAGGATCTGTCCTAGGTCCTCTGCTATTTACCACTGCTTGGTAATATTATTAGAAAATATGGGACTAGTTTCCACTGTTATGCTGATGATACTCAACTATATATCGCAACAAGAACAGATTAAACTTCTAAATTATCTAAGATAACAGATTGTGTTAAAAATGTAAAAGATTGCATGACCAATAATTTCTCCTATTAAATTCGGAAAAGACAGAGATATTACTTATTAGACCAAAAAAAACAGTACACATAATCTCTTGGATTACAATTTGCAACTAGACGGATGTACGGTTACTTCCTCTACAGTCAAAAATCTGGGTGTAATATTAGATAGCAACTTGTCTTTTGAAAATCATATTTCCTATGTTGCAAAAACAACATTCTTCCATCTTAGAAACATTGCCAAGTTTACGAAACATGTTACCTGTTTCTGAACCAGAAAAGCTAGTTCATGCATTCATGAACTATAGACTGGACTATTGTAATGCACTGCAAGATGGTTGTCCTGCATCTTCAATAAACAAGCAACAGGTATTCCAAAATGCAGCTGCTAGAGTCCTTACAAGGTCAAGAAAATATGATCATATTACTCACTCCAATTTTAACAGGTCTCTGCACGGCTACCTATTAAGTTCCGGTATCAGCTTCTAAAACTATGTAATTACTTACCTATAAGACCCTTAATGGGTTAGCTCCTGCGTACCTATCTAGTCTTCTACCATGCTACAATCCATCATGCTCCCTAAGGTTCGCAAAACTCTGGACTTTTGGTAGTACCTAGGATAGCAAAGTCCACTAAAAAAGGTGGAGCTTTTTCGCATTTGGCTCCCAAACTCTGGAATAGCAATAGGATTGACATCCCGTGGTAACTAGGATTTACACAAGCTTCAGTATGGATCCAGAAACTACCTGAAGAATAGATGAACCAACCCCTGCAGGTGGGACCTTCAGAGATGATGCCAACCCTGAAACAACATACAGAACTACCACATTTTGCTATAAGTTTGATTGCATCATAATAATTGCTGTTAATAGTGTTCATCGTCTGTTTGATTATGTCTTTAATTGATTTTTCCGTACATTTCTGCCAATTGTACAGTGCATTAACTGACATTCCCCACTGATAAGCTACCACTAAATATTGTAGAAACGTAATTTGCTGTAAAGTTGCTTTGCAACGATTTGTATCGTAAAAAGCGCTATACAAATAAACTTGAATTGAATTGAATATTGTAAAGGCAATTGCTGCACAGGTGAGTAACACACTTCTCACCAGAAGATGGCATCCACAGCAGAACTATAAAAGTTGAGGGTACTCAAGGACCAGGGTTGGGACTGACTGAGATAGAGAGTGAAAAGTGCTTATGAAAAACTAATAGGGTACCTTCGTACTATTCTTTTTTTTACCTTCAGTGTATAGCTGTTTGTGTTTGTAAAAGATCTGCAAAGTTACAAAGCACAAAGTTAATATCTCCAGCAGAACATACTTGACTGAAACACCTCATTTGTAGTCCCGCTGTGACTTAGCTATATCACCATGTTACACTTTTTGCATAATGGCTGCCTACTAGATGCTTTGGCTCATCCTCAAATAACAGTTGGTTAAGATTGATTGATTGCTATGTCAAGGACATGTTTTTTGTTTTTTTGTAAATGAGCATACTACTAGCACTTTATGATTGTTTATTAGGTGCAAGAAACCTTGACCAACATTATAAGTGGACAAAAGTTTGGTATGACATGATGGGGTGAGTAAATGACTAAATTTCATTTTTGATTGAAATATCCTTTTATATCAGAGCTTGCTTTCCTACAAAGCACAGGGTCATGTCTAATACAGTAGTGAGTGACTCTCTGTTCATCTTCCCCTGGAGTGTTATGAAATATGAGCACTCAGTGCCATGAGAACACCTCACGTGACCTTCAGCAGACACTCAGAGTTGCATTATTTTCAGACCTACTCCCCACAGAGGCCGATCCTGGCTAGATAGCACTCAAACAAGTGCAATGAAAGATCAGCATCCAATCATTAAAACTTTGTACCAAAATCACATACAGAGCAAACAAAACACATCTATATTAAGCTGCACTTCCTCTGACAATCAATAATTCATTGCATAAATCACATGCACAAACAATTTCCATATCCCATAAGCATGTTCTGAGCTATTTTGTGCAAAACACACAGAGCTTTCAGAAATGTGAAAACAGGACACCAATGATGGCATGCTCGTCTTCATTCCTCTACACTGGCATGGCATCTCATTACCACACATATTCCTTTAGACATACACAGACGCTCTCTCACACTATTGCGTATGGAAAACATATCACAAAAATAACTCATCCAGCCATCTAAGGCATCCTTGTTTGTGAGGAGCAGGGTGCAATGTGTGATCCCCGCTGAATATACCAGCCCAAAAAAAGAAGGCATGCTGTTGTATTGGTTGGTGTTCATCCCAATGGGTTTCACTCCACACAAAAAGCATTCCAGTTCAACTACATATGCGTCTAAAAAGAGAGCGGTCATAGTTGAAAATCCATTTTAATGTGGGTGACGTTAAGAATTAAAACATGTTTGAATGTGTACTGAAAGTTCACGTCGTTTATGACACATCATAAGAAGTCCACATAAATAAAAATATATTCCAGCTGGTTGAAGCCATACAATGTGATATCATGGAGATTATTTCATAGAAATAGAGGGGGAAAAACGACCTGCTGCCATGGAAAAAAAGAGGTCATCATAACATCTTAGGGAGGAAGGGGGGGGGGGTGGGGGTGGGGGGGTAGGGGGGGGGAGGGGGGGCTAGCCTGCTGTCACTTATAATATTGGTAAATGTTTCTTACACCAGAAATGTCATTACATTATTTAACAAAAATATAAAACAAACAGCATTTAATTTAAAGAAAGTTAGAAGTACACTTGTCAAGAAAAACATTTCACAAAAAGGAATTTGTAAGGTTTCAATTAATTAAAAGCATAGATATATGTGAAATAAATGTCTGAACAAACAATGATCTGAATTGATCACTTAAATGCAAGTCTGAACAGTCAGTCCAAAAGACTTTATTTGAAAAAGAAACCAAATTATGTGAATGTGAACACAGTTAAAGCTTCTTTGGGCCACTGTGTATTTCCATTCCATCAGCAACAATCAGCAACAGCCACAGCCACTTCTGAGAATATGTAACACGTTTAACACTCGCAGGCTTGTAAAGTAGATTGTGGATAGTTCAATCAAAGAGATAGACATCCTTATGTCATTTTAAACCCATTTGAAACACAAATGAAGGTGTTTTTTAATGATTAAATATCAAATATACCACATCTAATATGTTAGTTGGAAGCCCACCAAGGCCAACCAAAACCAGGGAGTCAACAATAGTTGGTGCATTTCAACAATTAAAGGGATACAAGCATGTTTGCACACTATTTCAAAGGCTCACAAGCATCCTCTTCAAAGAAACCACAATACACTGCGCATCCTGAGTGAAATCCTGAGTGTTAAAGCCTTGTGGCATCACAGGTGTGTCACTTCAAATAGATCTGTTGACCTTTCAGCGTTATTGACTGACATGTCGTTACAAACCCATATGCCCTTTTTTTCTGTGAAACTGAATAGGAGATGTTTAGCAGAATGTTCACGCTGCTCTTTGACATAAAAGGAAGGCACAGTTTTTTTCAAAGTGTAAAACTACAAAAGGAGCTAAAAAAAGTGTTCCACGTGACTTGTGCACTATATTCCAGGCTTTTGAAGAAACAAGTCTTCGCTGTAAACTACTGATGTCTTCTGTAATAGATGCTAGTAGCACGAAACCGAGGCAATTCAAAAGTAGAGGTTACATCAGAGCAGCTGACAGCACTGAACGAAATCATTTTCAGACAGCAGTCTTTCATTAAAGCAGCGTTTCATTAAGCAGGTGAGAATTCTAACCGCAGAATCACTGCCTGTAAAATTAACAGCAGATTAAACATCCCTCTGAGCTATTGTCTGCCCGCTACCTTTATAAACTTGTAGCAGGAAAAATAAATAAATAAAATAAATAAACCAGTATCAGACTTTCTCTACTATTTACTGAACACATACAAAAGACAGCATTCTAACATTACAAACTGAACTAGAGACATATCACTAAACTTTTGACAATCGTAATGGCTTTTCTGATCAGCTGAATGTGGCAGTGGGCACAAAACAAAAAAAGTACCATTGTGGGAGAGACAGGGGCAGCATGGAACACAGTTTCTTTAAACATCTATAACTCAATATTTTAGATAAAATGCTTAGCTTGGGTGCACTCTCAGTTTCTTTGGATCAAAGTCTATGCCACCACAGTACAATTTGGTAGTGGGGGTTCCCTTGGTTTTTACGTTTTTTTGATCTGCGGTCTCCTCAAACTATCATGTCACAGCTTAGAGCAGCTTTGCCTGGAGATTGTGGGTAAATGTATTAGCAGACTCCAGGCCGTGCAGAACATGCTGTAACCATGGCAGGGAAAGAGTATAGGCGTTGTTATTTGCAGTCGGGTTTGGGTTTTTTTCCTTTATTGCTAGGTAAACTAAAACCAAATTAGTGGTAAAGAGGTCATCCTAAGGGGAAAAAGTGAGCCAGCTTGTGGATTTGGACTTTCAGTCATGGACCAAGAGCCAAACTCAAACACATGGCTTTCACCTTACCTCAGTTGAGAACAAATGGAAAAAAAAAATCATATTTTATAGTTATATAGTTTCATATTTCACCCCGATATCAAATACATAAATACAATATTTTATATATATATTTATTATATTTTTATAGATTTTTTTTCAGAAAAATCTAAATGAAAAGTTTATGGTATTAGTGTTCTTTTGGATTTTGATGGAACTATACTTTTTAATTTAAGTTATAAAAAAAAAGCTTTCTAATGGTTTCTATAGTCCCTAAATCTTTGCAAACAATGATTTTATTTTAATTGAAAATTCCCTGGGCCTACTATTTATTGGTGGCCGTTATTGAGGTGGATTTTGTGTGACAAAGCGGACAAGGGCGATGGTCAAGACAAAGGATGGATGGATCGCATCAGAGATAGAGCCACACTACGACCACAAAGGAACCAAATAACCCCTGGGCATTCTTAGACGCAATCGGGGAGGGAGGCAAGATTAGCTCTATTCAGGAGGCCTAAAACTCAACAGAGGGTAAATTTAATCCTGGCACTGCTCTTAAGAAACCACAGGGCATCGAACCACTATATAGCCCCTGACCATATGAAGTTCAGTATATGGCCAGCTTTACACCAAAAAACCCTGCCTCCGACCGTGGTGCCACTGTCCCACCAGTACGCTATGCAGGAAGTGAGATAGCATGAACAGATGGACCATTATGTGTAATAGTGACTCGTATTACTTATTTCGAGAGGTAGGCAGTTTTGGGAAAGTCATTCCCAAGGGTAGAGGGATATTTGGACATTTCTGGTCATGAGGAGACAGCCATTCCTAAACTGTTTGTGTGGCTGAAAGTGGCAATAGGCATGCTTAGGACAGTGTTGATAGGGGTGCTGCGCTATTGATCGGCTACCTGTATCACTAATGCGCCGATCATCACGGTGGGAATTATTGATCCGGCGGCCGATCTCAAAACATTCGATCTCAAGCTGATGACGTGCCTGCTGTGAGAGGTTTGGCACGACATGCAGCGGCACAGTCTCAGTCTCTGTTAGGTGCGGGTGAAATAATTATAATGCTGAAGGTGAGGTACTCACTTTCATATTTCTTCATTAAATAACTTATAAAGTAATTTGAAAACCTTGTGTGAGATGTAATTTCACAAACTTCGTGAGTGAATCACCACGCGCGCGCTCTCTCTCTTTTCCTCTCAAAATGCGCAAATGGCTTCAAATCACCACACATTTCGTCTGTCTATAAGCGAGCTGCACGCTGCACAGTTGACATGGGAATTGTCACTTGCACAATCGAGGCCGTGTCACATCGTCACTAAAGTTTATAAATTAAATTTTTTCTTTTTAATTCTTGCCAGTGTTTAACCATTCAGCGCGAAAATTTAGTAATTACACCATAAATGCATATATTATTAAATTTGTTTTACAGTCAACACATGGCTTTTTGGCTAGGTTTAAAGGGAAAGAGCACTTTTAGATAAAGAAGCATAATACATGGCCCTCGTGGAGGTAGGAAACAAGTTCGTTTAGTGAACCTCAGATTGCCTTGTAATAAGAGTTACGTTCAAAAGAAAAGCATAGAGCTGACTTATTTTCTGTCATGGCAAGGATTGTGATAACGTAAGAAAAGTAGTTAGAATTTTTTGCTTTAGCAACTTAATATATAAGTCTAGAAGTAAATGCAAAAGTAAAAAGTTTACTAATGTGTTGCTTATATGTATTGTTTAAACATGTCTGTGAAAGATTGTATTACTGTACTATGTAAAAAAAAATTGCAATGCTGAAAAAGCATTTTCAGTGACAATGTTTGGATTTGAAATCAAAATCATGGATAAATGTTGTGTTTGTGGTAATCAGCCATGGATCAGTAGCGGACTCTTGTGTGAAAGCACAGTCTGTGCTGCTTCTCCTTTCACAAGTCACCAATGAGGGGAATTCCCTCCATTTTCAAAAATGAAATACAGGCCCTGAATAAATGTCTAAAATACCTGATTGGAGTATCACTATAAATAGTTATAAATGATAAAAAGAAGGCTTTAAAAGATCGGTATCGGTATCGGCAGATACTGCTTTCTGTGATCGGCCTCAAAAATCCTGATCGGAGCACCCCTAGAGTTGGATATGCTCTGCTAGCCTAGTCCTGAGCATGACTGAAATGAGAAGGTTTAGTCATTCTGGTTTTCCCCGTTCACATGAGGAAAAGAAAACAATATCCTAAAATCTTAGTCTACAGGCCAAACATCAACATAATTTGTTGAGGAGTCAGTGAGTCACACCTATAGACTGTTTTGGTAAAAAAAAAGAAGAAAAAAAAGAAAAAAAAAGAATGAACACGACCAGCTTTCAACAATGTTTGTTCTAATATCAATGCGAGTCACACTCCAAATTTTAGAGAAGTTCAGTGCTTTTTACCCATCACTAGAAACCACATGAAAAAGTTAAAGGGATAGTTCACCCAAAAATGAAAATCCTGTCATTAATTATTCACCCTCATGTCGTTCCAAACCCGTAAGACCTTTGTTCATCTTCGTAAAACAAATTAAGATATCTTTGATGAGATCTGAGAGCTTTCTGACCCTCCATAGACGGCAAGGTAACTATCACAGTCAAGGCTCAGAAAGGTAGTAAGGGCATCAATAAAATAGTCGATGTGACTTCAGTGATTCAACCAAAATATTATGTAGCTATGATAATACTTTTGTGCACAAAAAAAAAAGACTTTATTCAACATTCCTCCCCGAGTTACCACTAGACCCTACCGCCATATGGAGAGTACCATACAGCATGCCGTGCTTTTCCTCTCCTCGTAAACAAGGTGCAGCGTATGTGTGTTCTACGTCAGCAGCATCACGCGTATGTGTCGTGTTACTCTCGATAATGGCAGGAACAATTCAACAAGAATTGTTGAATAAAGTCTTCTTTTCTTTTCTTTTTTCCTTCGCACAAAAAGTATTCTTGTAGCTTCGTAAAATTATGGTTGAACCACTGATGTCACATGGACCATTTTAAAGATTTTCTTACTAACTTTCTGGGCCTTGAACGTGAAGTTACCTTGCTGTCTATGGAGGGTCAGAAAGCTCTCAGATCTCATCAAAAATATCTTAAATTGTGTTCCAAAGATGAACTAAGGTCTTACAGGTTTAGAACGACATGATAGTGAGTGAGTATGACAAATTTTCATTTTTTGGTGAACAATCGCTTTAAGCTTGGGTCTACATTGAGGAAAATTCCATTAAATGACTACCATCTAAATTCTAGTAGAACATTGTCATAATTCTTAATAAATTCTTTCATAAATCACTCACAAACGCCGTTTAGTTTTACATCCAATTTTTCCATGCCATGGACCTTGTCAACCCAGTCATTTTTGAATGATCTGCACAAGGATAGCAGGTGACATTATTCATAAAACACTATGGGCTAGATTTAATAAACAGAGTGCAATTCCAAAAAAAGTGCTAATGGGCGTGGAAATTTCTGCGGGTTATTTACTGACAATGTGCAAATTAAAGAACACAGACACAGCCCGATCATTTCCATAATGACCAGCACAATCTACCAAGAGCAGTGCAAATTACCGCCTGCTTTAAGACATAAATTTTTTTGGGTGTTAAATAATGGCGCAAATGCCAGTAAGTAATTTGACGAGTGCAAACATTAGAAAATCCCGTTGCGTGATTCATTATAATACTCTCATCCCATAAATTTTGCATCTGAAAGGGAAACTCCTACCAATGCATATTCAATAAGGTTAGGCGCAAAAATAACTGTGTTCACGCCTTTTCAGCGATAAATCTTCACTGCGCATCTTTATTAAATCCTGACAGTACTATTTTAACGCCAAAAGACGGTTTGTGCTGGCGCAAGCTGTTAGTAAATCTGGCCTTATGTGTGGAATAGAATAGCGTACAGTATGCATTTTGCAATGCTACACAATTGAAATGAAAAGTC
Source organism: Sinocyclocheilus anophthalmus (assembly GCA_018155175.1). Taxonomy (NCBI): domain Eukaryota; kingdom Metazoa; phylum Chordata; class Actinopteri; order Cypriniformes; family Cyprinidae; genus Sinocyclocheilus; species Sinocyclocheilus anophthalmus. Next base: position 258,803 of record JADLZN010009533.1, on the reverse strand, counting down.
CCTTGTGCATAAGAACTGTGCTTAATTGTATTGAATGTGCACTTTTAGTGTACTTCAAATCTTAAAATAATATTAAAAACTGTACTTAAAAAAAAGTACTTAAAGTACACATCTCAGGGCTCCAGACTGTGACTAAAATTATTAATTTGCGAGTGAAGTTTTTGCTGAGGTCGCCATTGGCGACTATATATAATTTACATGTTATAGCTTAAAAATGTGCATGTAATGCCTTTTTTATGATTGTTATGTTCACGTATTAAACTGAGACGATGTGCATCAAAGTTTTAGTGGAAAAAAGAGTTTCAAACAGTCCTCATCTCTGATGCACACCTGCTAAACGCAGCTAAGTTGTGCAGCGTGAGAGAGATCGAAAAGACGGAGACGTGCGAATTGAAAGTGCAAAAAAGCAGCGTCTATGTCGTGCACAACTTGAACAAACTACAACAGGTAAAGCTGTCAGCTGTGTGGATATTGGCAATATCGTTAACAATTCTCGTTTATAATCATTACTAATATGGCTTCTTATCAAGATCTTAGTCTACATGCTGTTCGGTTAATGCGTGAACTTCATATTATTTCGCAAAAAGCTTTGTTCTTTATTACGTTTTAATAAAAAAAGTACCAGCTTTAAAATGATTCCAAATTCATAACGAAATTCAAACAATAAATACAGTTTTGGCGCTCTTTAATGCGGCAGGCGCGATAGCTTTAGCGCCTCAGTTCAAGCGGCAAGTGAACCCATTTAATCTTTCTCTTTACTACTATAGTACATAATGAACGTGAATTAACATCAAAAGGTAGGCTATTTTATAAGAGAGCCTACAGTACAACTTACTGAAATGTCTCATTGTAATCGCTCATTCAGTGTTTCAAACTGCAGAAAACGTGTAAAGCTTGTAAACATTGCAACATAATATACATTTACCTCATACAAACCATTCGTTGTCCATAAGCTCATCAGTCAGCTAGAAAAATAACTATAAAGAGGAGCATTTTGCTATAGATATGCGCTATTGTATATTAATATTTTTACTTAACCTGTTGTCTACATGATTCAACTCCTCCTATAAAATTGCATTTGACTAATTAAGAAAAACAGACTGAAATTGTGAAAGACATACTAAAAGGTTCTTCACAGAACCATTTTTGGTTCCACAAAGAACCATTCAGTCAAATGTTCTTTAAAGAACCATCTCTTTCTCAACTTTTTATGAAGAACCTTCTTTCATCACAAAGAAGCTTTTGTGAAACAGAAAGGGTCTTCAGATGTTAAAGGTTCTTTATGAAACAATTTAGACAAAAAAGGTTCTTCTATGTCATCGTGAAGCACCTTTATTTTTTAAGAGTGTATGACAACATTTACAGGATGCACTGAGGAGGAGCCCAAACTACACTCAGTGGCCAAGTGATGCTTATGGTCCATGATATTGGTACAGATTCTGTGTAATGAACAATTCTTTATGACTGTATATTTCAAGTTGGAAAATACATTTAGTTCTCACTTTAAGTGAACCTTAGTTCCCAGGTCATCTACAAGATGGATTAAAATGCTGATAATGTCAAGAAAAGTTGAGACATAAACACATGACATTATGATTGAAATGTTAAAATGTAAAAAAAAAATAATAATAATAATAAAATAGAAAACACGTTTATTCTGTGCACCTAAAAAAAGCCAATGACTCCTTACTCGATTTTTTTGTCTGGAGCCCTGATATGTCTTGACTAACTAAAGCACATGTACTTGATTATAATTTTAACTGTAGTGTGTTATTAGATATTACATTGTATAAACTGTATTTTAAAAGTACTAAATTTCAACTTCATTATTACAGATGCGTAATTAAAAATTATTTATATGCATGATACATATGTTCAGTTTCAATAAAATTACACTTTTACCATAAATGCTTGTCCGTACTCCTGGCAGTTCTGCAAATCATGTTTAATATAAATTTAAAGTATAACATGTTTTATTTTAATTGTAATTAACATGCAATTGAGTGTAAGGAAATATTTATTCAGCTCACACTTAAATATATTCTTTTGAAGTATAATATTTCCATAATAAGAACTTTTGTAAGCTAAGTATGCTAAAGTGTACTTCTTTTTACCATGGGCTAGTATGCTACATTTAACCTCATTTTTTATGTAGCATCATTTTTAAAGTGGCAGTCAAGTATCATTTCTGAAACAAATAAAAAAAACTGTTTTTTGACAGATCAAATAAAAAGACAAGAAAGTTTTGCTACTAATTCAAATGGATGGTCGAGCACACTGCATTGTGGGATACGCCATCCATATTGTGCTCTGGTTTTATATTGCACATTGAGGCAAAAGTAGCAGGTTCCCTTTCAAGGGACCTTCGAACTGCGTACTCTAGGGGTCGCTATGGGGAAACCTAGAGGACGCAGAGTCTCGTTCCCTACTCCGGGAACCATGGTTACATACGTAACCTGAGACGTTCCCTTTGAAGAGAACTTCGAACTGCATCCTCTAGGTTTCTCCATAGCGACCCTAGAGGACGCAGAGTCTCGTTCCCTACTCCGGGAACCATGGTTATATACGTAACCTGAAACATTCTCTGACTATACTGTACTCACAGAAAATTTGCATACTGTGTACAGCATGAAGATTATTTCTGCATTCTGTAGTATGATCAGTATTTTAGTAAGCAATTCCGAACTTAGCCACTGTTTACATGGAGCAAACTCAATCGTTTGACAGAAGAAGTCGTATTGAGGCTCTCAAAAGGTTAAATGCTAAGATTGCAGCTGAGGCAGCTCTCATTCAGTCAAAGCTGGAAGATTTGGAATCACAGGAAGGGAAGATAAGGCGGAAAATGGTTAACCTTCAGAATTCGTCAGCAAATTATTTCTAGAGTTGCTAGGAAGTGAACATTTTGAGAAACCCATCCAAATAGACATAGCCCACAGAAGCGCGAGAGCAGCTGTTGGCGGCAGATCGCGACCCATCATTGCTAGACTACATCAACTCCAAGTGAAAGAGCTTGTGTTTACGACTGCCTAGGCAAAGGCTCCTCTTCATTTCAAAGGAGATACAGTGCAGATGTATCCGGACCTGACATCTGGAAGAATGAAAAAGAGACAAGACTTTAATGTTGTCAGGAACAAATGCAAGGAAAGGAATATAAGGTGTGGCTTCAAGTTTCTCACAAAACTCATTGTGACATTTGGAGAGGAGACTAAGACATTTGACAGCCCATCCGAAGAGGACAAGTTCCTGATGGCCAAAGTTCCAAATTGGAATTCAGCTGGAGAAGATTAATGTTGTGAGCATAGAGATGCTTGTGCGTCAATGTGAAAATTGACATCCTTTCAAAGATTGCGTTCAGAATGAGAGACTTTCGTTTTCAATGAGGAGTTGATAAAATGTAGGTGGTTATTGTAAGTGGTGGGACAGTGGAAGGGGGGATAGTACTTTTATAGATAGCCCTTTGGAAGCATCAGTGGAAGGGGAGGGGGAAGGGATAATGTATGGGTGACCTTATGGTCTTGTTCAAGTTAACAAGTTGAAATGATGGTCCAAATGTTTGTGTTTTTGGTATGGTAAAGTTTTTCAATTAATATATTATTTTCTGTTATTATATACATGTCAGCTGATATTAATGGTAAAGATCACAGTGACAGATCAGGTAATATTAGACTCATAAGTTGGAATATTAGAGGAAGCATGGAAAGGTGTTCTTACATCTTAAATCCCTAAAAACAGACATAGGTTTCAAGAAACACATGTAAAGAAGGGAAGTGAGAATAGATTAAAAGCTAGCTGCATTGCACAAACTTAGCAGTCAACATTCACTACTAAAGCTAGGGGTGTGGCCATTCTGATAATGAAGAATGTTAATAATTCATTACCACCTGGGGATATGATTACTCCATATTGGTCATGTACACCAGTACATGTCAACCAGTAGCTGCTCCCGTGCTAAAAAGAAGGCAAAATATGTTTGTGACAAAGGAAGAGTGTGGCGATAATATGAATATTTTCATTCAGACAGATTGTGCTGAGGGTTAACCAATTGACAAAAAAAAAAAAAAAACGGAAAATGAAAGGCCTGTAAGGATACACGAAGAAGACAATCACACTACATCAGTCCATATATGATTAGTCTAATGACCATATAATACAATGGTTTTATAATAACATATTGTATATACAGTTCTTCCACCAAGAAATATTGTCTATTAACAGAAGTATATGCTTTTATGTGTGACATAGATTTAAAATAATGCAGTGGTTTCAAGCTTGGTTTGGAATTTCCAAATTGGAATTGAAATTCAATTAAATTCCATTTCCAATTCGATACTCAGCAGACAGATTTATCATTCATACAAGCACCTGATTCATGCATAAACCGACAGAGACATAAAAATCTAGAAATATAAGGATCATGTGAAGGTATAGACTAGCTGTGTGGTGTGTCTAATGACTCAAGCTTTCCAGTGGGCTGAAAGGGGCCTTAGTGTTTAATGTGCAGCACTGGAGAGAAAAAAAAATCTGACACAAAAGGGGCTGTAAAGCAGCAGAGCAAATGCAAATGAATGCTGAAATATCTGTAAGCATTCGCTCAAAAATGAAAAATGAATCTGTCATCACTAAATTAAATGTCAAATGTACTCACCCAAAAGTTGTGCCAAACTTGTCTCATTCTTTTTCATTCATTGAATACAAGAAAGATATTTTGTTGAATGCTCAAGCTGTTGTTTTCCATTCAATTAATCTGAACAGGGACTGAAATGGGACTGTGAAGCTCCAAAAAAGACCAAAAGGCACTATCAAAGTGGTCAATATGACTTCTTATTAAGTCACGTGAAAGTCCAAAATTTAAAGGGATAGTTCAAAAATTAAAATGGTGTCTTCATGCTGTTCCAAACCTGTTTGACTTTTTCTTCTGTGGAAAATAAAATCTCTTTTTTAAAACAGTGTCATTATTGTTATCTAAAACTGAAACTATGTAAAATAATTTTCGTTTAAAGAAAAAAAAAATCTAATAAATATTACATGAAAATGTCAACCAAAACTAAAATAAAATTAAAGCCAAATACAAAATGCAAAATCAAATAGTATTAAATCATACTTAATAATCAATTAAACTAATAAAAATGATAAGCACATAACAAAATACTAAAACTAAAGTTGAAAATATATACATCAAAATAAAAACCATTTTAAAAATATTATAAATACTAAATTGTATATAACTAAGATAAAAAAAAAAAAATTTTTAATAAATGTTTGGAAATTCTGATTTAGTATTTTTTTTTTGTACCCTACGGATTCGAAGTCCATCATTCTTCAAAATATATTATTTTGTGTTCTGCTGAAGACAGAAAGTCATGGTATAATATAACCTGAGGTTGAATAAATGATGACAATTCATTTTTGGGTGATTATCTCTTTATACTGAAAAAACTTTGTGCTGAAAAAGAGGATGGGGCATGAAAAAATTACATAAAAAAAATATATCACTTAAAAAATTGAAAATTGACCACACACTCACAGCCTTATTGATGTTGGCCAATGGCATATGTTACATAGAGCCAGTCACAACAATTTCTTTTGAAGCTATCAGCTAAAATAAATTTCACAACTGTCCTTAATTCTCGTAAGGGATGCACCGATAAACCAAAAAAAACGGCACTTTTTTTCCAGTACTAACTTCTTGCCTCTTGCTTCTTTCATCCTTCTTCTCTTACTTTTTTACTACTTACTACTCTACTTACTCTGTTCTCTACTCTGGCTCTTTTCTTCTGACTCTCTTCTTTCTTCTTACTCTTACTTCTCTCTCTTTCTAACTACTCCTCGTCTTTTATCCTCTTCTTCTCTCTTTTTCTACTCTTTTTTCTCCTCTCTCCTCTTCCCTTTCTGTTAACTTTACTTTCTTTCGCGCGCTCTCTCACTCTACCCGTTTTCTACTACTCTCTTCTTTCTTCTTACTTTCCTCTTCTCTCGCTTCTCTTGTACTCCCATCCCTACTTTCTTTACTTCTCTCTCTTACTCTCTACTTCTCTCGTTTTTTTTTTTCCCTCTTCCTTTTCTCTCTGTACTCTCTTTTTCTTCTTTTTTCTTCCTCTACTCTTTACAACTCTTTACTCTCTTCTTTATTCTTCTTTTTTACTCTTTACTCTTATACTCTTACTTTCTCCACTCTATCTTTCTTTCTTACTTCTTCTCTACTCTCTCTTACTTACTTCTTCACTTTACTCTTACTCTTAACTATTTCTTCGTTCTTTTACTGTTATCTAATCTTACTTACTCTTCTTTTCCTGCTTCTTTCTTACTCTTCTTTTTTTACTCTTACTTTCTTCTCTTGTAATCTCTTCTCTTTTACTTTCTTCTTCTCTTACTCTTCTACTCCTAAACTCTTCTTCTTCTCATTTCTCTTTCGTACTCTACTTTTCTTTCTTCCTCTTCCTCTTCTTGCCCTCCTTAACTTCTGCTCTACTTCTCTCATACTACTCTTTTTTTCTTCTTTTTTTTCCCCCCCGTCTACCTACTCAGCCCTTTCTTTCTACGCTTTCTTTTTCTTTACTTCTCTTACTACTCTTTTACTTCCTTTTTACTCTTCTTATCTCCTTTTACTCTTTACTCATCTACTGCTCCTTACTTTCTTCTTCCTCTTCTTCCCTCTTCTTCTCTACTTTTTCCTTTCTTCTTTCTCATCTATTACTCTTTCTTAGCCCTATACCGATACTTTAATTTATTTTTTGGTACGTCTTGCCGATACCAATTACCGATACCGATATTTTTATTGCATTGTACATTTTTTAAATATTGGGTACAGAAACCAAAGGGTATGTATAATGTTAGTTGGTTAACTTCATTTATCAAATAGATAGTCAAACCAAAATTTATTCAGACACCTTCAACATTTCTCACATTATCACAGTTTATTCGCTATAGTTTAGAAAATGGTAATACCATTACCAAGACTAGCATTACACTGTGTCAGAACAAATTCTTCTTGATAATGTTAGATAACTTTGATATAAAGGTATGTAATAGATTACAATCAACCAGAAATTATTCAGACAGCTGTTAGTATGACAGTTTTTACACAACTATCAATACTTAGTCGGGTAGCCCTTAGCCTCAATGACAGCCTGTGGTCTCTTGGGCATGCTGTCATCCAGCTTCATGGAAACCTCAACTTCAATTTTTTTCCCAGACTCGGTCTGAATAATTTTTGGACCCACATTTGTATAAATTTTATTGGTAGTCCACTATATGAAGAATTTTTGGGTATGATTTGTCACAGTTTACTTTATTTTGCTATCCTCACTTACATAAATGAACTATAGTGTCCTGCACCCACTAAAAAAAGTATCAAAAATTATATCTGGTCTCTGAATCATTTTTGGTTTGACTGTATATCCTTCGGTTATTTTCATACTTTTTTATGCCCATTAAAATTATTTTACAAGTTTTTGTTACTTTCACTGTTACTTTTTTTTGCTCTGTGGAACATCATCTTTAATTTAATAGCATTAAAGCTGCTCCATTGCAGCGGGTTAGTACTGTAATCACGCGCTTTGCTGTAATAATGCAGGGAACCACTCGTTATAAATCTCCTAACTGTGATATTTTCAGAAATAGAAGTTGCATTTTTTTCATCTGAAACGTGCTGCGATTTATATTCCAAAGCTACTCATATAATGCAGAAACACTCAAGCAAGCAACACACGCGCAATGCATGCACGTATTTGTACTGATGCAGAATAGTACAGCCTAGTGCATTTCACACAAGCTGCTAGATTCAATTTCGCCAGAAAGTTGTGTATGCCTAAGGTTAAAAATACATGTGCATCTCATAAATTAGAAAACCTCATGGAAAAGTTCATTTTTTCAGTAATTCAACTCAAATTGTGAACTCGTGTATTAAATAAATTCAATGCTCACAGACTGAAGTATTTTAAGTCTTTGTTTCTTTTAATTGTGATTATTTTGGCTCATATTTAACAAAAACCCACCCTCTTGTGGGCTGACTTTTTAATACACGAGTTTCACAATTTGAGTTTAATTACTGAAATAAATTAACTTTTCCCCGACATTCTAATTTATTGAGATGCCCCTGTAAATGATGTTAATAGTGAATGCCCCATGAATGGTTTTATTTTTACGATTTAGCTTTAATCCAAATGATGCGTGTGCTAAATCAGTGAACATCAAAGATCACACAACAGAAATGCGCGCTCTCTCTCGCTCTCTCTCTCTCTCTCTCACTCTCTCTCTCTCGATCTACTGTTAAGTAACTTGTGCATTGTTTTGCTTACTTGTTTTTGATGTTATCCGACCGAACTACAAACTTTCCATGATGTCTGTGAGAAAGATATATTCACTCGACAAGCTCGCGCATCTGCGCAGCCGCGCGCTCAATCCATTCAGCGTGCTTTGTTTATCAGCTCGCACCCACCAGCTATACAGGCGTTAATACTGAATGTTTAACATTATATTCTTTGCATACATATACTTCGTAGACATCCTTAATCTCTAATAAATCCATTCTACTCTCTGTTTGTTCTGTTGTCATGTTTCATTGTCTGGAAATAGCACTTTTCACATGCTGTGTGGTATCGGCTTTTGATATCGTGGCATTTTTACAAGTATGAGTACAGGAGCTCAGTATCGGCCCGATACCGATACTGGTGAACCCTAATTAATTCTCCATGTGTGACCAGGAGACAGTAATGTAGCCATCTTACTCAAAGGAAACAGAGACAGACAGATAATGTGACAGAGCTAATGAACAAAGTAGCACAGAACATCCACAGCTGTTTATAAAACAGAAATCCACTGTGATCCTACCATGAGAAACTGATTTGCAATTTTACTTTCCGAACCCAACTGTTGCTGAGACATGCCACGCATGTTATCAGCTGCATTTGCCATGTCTATTTATGTGACTGGTGAAATATTCACATCCAGGATCCAAAATTAATTGGTGCTTTGAAAGACATGCCTAAAGCTAAAAATACCCTGCCTTCACATGAAAGATTCAGATCCATATGACTCCTGTGAGCATCCAGCATGAGCGCAAGCTCTGGTCTTTTTCGCCATTGGTTGGTCCCTCGGTTGACATCAATATTTGGATTCAAAGAGTTTCCAGTATGATGACTTCATATCGAAAGAGCCGAGAGGCTGGGGTTAGACTGGACAAAACAAGACTTTGGCTAGTTGAGTTGTTTTTTTCATTTTTAGTTTATTTTAGGAGTTCATTGCACGATAATCCTGACTGCTGGAAACAGGATATTCTAAAGAATGCTGGAGCCACTAGTGTGACAGAAGCAGTCCACACCCTTAAAGCTGAACCTAGAGTCATAAATTAGAGGGGGGGTTTTAAACAGGAAAGCAAAATAAATCGAGAGAGGGGGGGGGAATCATGATCACATAAATGTGATTTGGACTATCCAAGGGATCTGCGAGTGAAATTAGCATGCTTAGAAACTGCACTGGTGTTTTTCCACTTGTAAACTGGGCCACAGCACATGGAAGAACACTGTGTCTCCACCTCCATCAGCTGAAGGTGGTGTACCGCTCTCCACTCACACTGCTAATGTTGCAGAGCTCCAGTCAACCTGCCAGCTATGGTCATTCTGAGGTTTTAAAGGAGTAATACACCCAAAAACTAAAATTCTCTTTAATGACCTGACTTATGTCAGTACAAATCTCTTTTTATTTTGATTCAGACTGTTTTTCAATACAATTCAATTACATAGTATACTGGGGGAAATCCTCTAAATTTCAAGTCTTTTGAAGCCACGTAATATCTTTGTGCAAGAAACATACGTATATTTATATTCATTTTTGTATGCAAGTTATTCACTGACAATGTTCTTCTGCAGCCAATGGTGTTTACTAGTGTTATTTAGTGTTTTTTTTGTATTATTTATATACTAATATGTACTATTCATTTCAATTTTAGTTTAGTTTTTTGTAATTTTGTCATCTTATTCATTTTATTTTCTAAATATGCATTTTAAACGTTTTTATTTCAGTTTTATTCTTAGTAATTTTAGAAATTCAACTTAAATATATTTTATTTGCAGTAAGTGGTCAAGGTAAATGTCATTTATTTATTCATTTTTTATTTTAAGGCTTACTAAAGAGTTTGGGGTAACACCAAAAATGAAAATTCTGTCATCATTTACAACTCTCATGTTGTTGTAAAACTTACTTTTTCTTCTGCTAAAACACACACACATACAAAATCTGTCTGTTTATCACACAAATATGTGTATCTGTGTACTGTGCAAATATATTGATGGTTTCAGAAGACTTTTAAAATGTGCAATTTGTATTAACTAATCTTAGATTAATTTTCTTGGAGCTCAACAATTTTGAGCCATGACTAACATCTCATTTTGTCTTCTGTGGGAGAAAAAAACAACACAAGTTTGGAACAACATTAACAACCTGGGACTTAAATGATGACGAATTTTCATTTTGGCTTCTTAAATATTCATCGAAATTATAATAATTTGGACATAATGGTGTTGGCAGTGTGTGAAACACAACCACCATTAACACCAAATCAGTCCTCATTAGACATGCCGTTTTGGTTCCTGATAGCATGTGACCAGTTTTTTTACATGGACATCAGTAATCTAATTATTTACCTTATTCTTAATAAGCCAATATTATGATTATGGTGTTAACATGAGTTGCTTTTAGAATATTCCTCTCATGTTCCCGTTTTACATGTTATAGTCATGGTTCGATTATGGCATACGCATTACATCCCCCCATGACGCCATCCTACCTCCCCCTCAAAAAAAGAAAAAAAAAAAAAAAAAAGTCAGACTTAATTTCACGTATAAACATATGTTTCGCTTCGTGATGATGCCATGTCCAGTTTTGGGTGTTTCATTTGTACTTTTATTGAACGCTTCAAGTGCATTTTCTTATTTGTCCTGCCCATACAGACACGGCGGGTTTTGAAGCTCTTTATTTGCCGTCATTTAAATATGTCTGGACAATAATTCAATATTAATATGTATCGCAATATTTTTTTTTATTTTTTCAATAATGGTGATATGATAACACATTTCCGATATTTCGATATACATTACCAGTGTTTCCCATACATTGATTTATTTGTGGCGTTTGACTTCGTTGAATAAAAATGAGCACTGCACGTTTCAAAATCAAAACGCGTCACGGGTGTTTTATATGAATGTATCTCTGAAGTGAACCGACTGTCTTCAGAAAAGTTTCAGTGGCATTTTAATTTTATCTGATAAAGAAGCGTTCATGAGTGGAGCTGCTTTGTTTACAGCCATTACTGGAGAAACCGTTAGTTCTGCCGCTCTCTCAGCGCCTCCTGCTGGCAGACAAGCATTTTGCATTTTCAATAATAAACCCATTTTCAGCAACATGCTTTTGTTGTTGCTCTATTTTTTTGTTTTCTGAAGCAACTCTGAGCATGTTTCATACTCGTTATCCTGGTTAATGCACGTTTCAATCTATAAGAAAAATCAGCCTACACTACCAATCAAAGGTTTTTGAACTGCAAGATTTTTAATGTTTCTCAAAGAATTATCTTCTGCTCACCAAGCATGCATGTATTTGATCCAAAAGCACCACTATAGCCGTACCAATTTTGAAATATTTTTACAATTTACAAGAACTGTTTCTATTGAATATATTTTAAATGTAAATTTATTCATTGACAATGCTGTATTTTCAGCATCATTAGGCTACTCCAGTCTTCAGTGTCCCTGATCCGTCGCAAGCATTTTATATGCGATATCATATTGAAAACAGTTGAGTACATTTTTTTCAGGATCCTTTGATGAAAAGAAAGGTCCAAAGATTAGCATTTATCTGAAATAAAAAAAGCTTTTGTAACATTATACACTAAACCATTCAAAAGCTCTTTTTAAAATGAATATTATAGAAATTATTACTTTCATTAGCAAGGATGTTCCACTTAATTGCTCAAAGTGATGATAAAGAATTTATAATGGTTACAAAGAGTTCTTTTTTCAGATAAAATGCTGTTTCTTCGAACTTGTCAATTCATCACAGTATCCTGAAAAAGTTCCTGGTTTTCACAGCACATATTAATAAATGATTTTTGAGCAGCAAATCGAATATTAGAATGATTTCTGAAGGATCATGTGAGTGGAGTAATGATGCTAAAAATTCAGCTTTGAAGTCACAGGATTAAATTACATTTTAAAATAGAAAACAATTTTTTTTAAATAGTAAAAATATTTCAAAATGCTACTCTTTTTGCTGTATTTTGGATTAAATAAAAGCAGGCTTGGTGATCCGAATAAACCTCTTTAAAAAAACATAAAAAATCTTACTGTTCAAAAACTTTTGACTGGTATGTTAGCCTATAGTTTGAAGTAAAAATATTAATATTAATAAGGAGAGTCTGAGATTTATTTGACAGTGATTTCACATTTCTTGTTTGTAAGGTTGAATACCAATAAAAGGTGAACATTTATTTATCTGCACTGCAGCACCATTTTCCTTGTAGGTACAGACATTTGTTGTGGCCGTTCTTGGCCGTTTTTATGAGGCTTTTTTAATAGTGTTTATATCGATATCGGAATTATATCGTATCGACCGAAATTAAGAAATATATCGTGATATAAATTTTGGCCATATCGTCCAGCCCTAGTGTATCCTGTCGCAAAATGCGCCGAAAAGTCCTACACAACGGTAATAATATGATTAAGGTGTTTACATGTCTATTCTGCACTTCAGTAATGCGACTAAAATGGGAATACTCCACATGTCTTAATTTTATTCGATTTGTGTTTACTATGAGTATGACTTTAGGCAGATTAAGGTAATCAAAAATCTCTGTTTACATTGTAGATTCTTAATCAGAGTACTGTCTTAATCGTATTTAAATCTGAGTATTGTTGTCCATGTAAACGTCTTGATTGTTTAGGCCCCGCCCACGGCCGCTGACTGACACTGTCGCATTAGCAGAGACCCCGCCCTGAGTGAACCACGCACTATCCTCCATGTTTATCTTCACGCTAGAGCATTTGAAAGCAGCATTCATGTTAGAAATGTCTTCTTATTAAAGCTATAGAAGTTATTCGTTCAAGAGCAGTACTGCATATTACGCTGCGGTCCATCTTAATACACAATCTAATATAAACATGCGATTTCTTCCCAGCTGTTTACCTTCCAGACATAACCGCTGTGTTTTTTTACCACCGATTTTAAAGGGGTCATATGTGTGATTTCAATTTTTCCTTCTTCTTTGGAGTGTACAAGCTCTTTGGTGCCTAAAGACGATCTGTAACGTTGCAAGACTACATCTCAATCCAAATAGTTATTCTTATAAAAGTTAGAGTCAACCATGCCTACCTAAATGGCTCATTCTACCACGCCCCCCACATATCTCCTTAACAAGAAACGCCCGCCCGAATGTTCACTCAAAGAAAGAAGGCGTACCTTTTATTCTCGCTGTATTATTGTTGCCGCCGCTGCCATGTCGTGAAGGAGCTGTGTGTTTCGTTTTGAAAGCGAAACTACTTTGTTTGGTCTTCCAAAAGAAGGATGATATTGGAGATAGAGGATTCCCGTCCGGAGTCTTGTGGCCGCTCCTTCGTCGAATCCGCCGGCCGCGCCGTTCTCAAGCCCGCACCTCTGCTCAGTCTAGCCCGGCCTCAGCTCACGCTAGCCCGCGGTTTCCGCCCACGCTAGGCCGCCGTGTGTTTCCTTGTGAAAGCGAAACTTCCTTTTGTTTGGTCTTCCAAAAGAGGACAACACTACAAATCAGTGGTTAAGTTGTATCTACAACACTGGTTTTCCATTAACTGATCCTGGAAGATCGACTACAATGCAGCAGTCTGACTCACAGTCCCTGTCATTACGTTTTTAATCTACAGGTTTGCCACTGATTTAAAGCGAGTTTTTTGGGTAGTGTAGAGTAGGGCTTGTTGTTTTTGTCATTTCTCCGATCACAAATTCAGACATGTTTTTATGTTTACGCGGCACGATGCAACGCAAAGCGTAAAAAAGACAGTATAAGTCATTATAATCAGTAACTGTGTGCCCACTGGATGCAACAAATGCCTCGTTTGTAATTGGGTTTTATTGGTTTTGTCTCGTCACTCCGGCCGGACACGGCATCAACAGTAGGTGAGGGGCGTAACATTTCCGTCACACCTTGAGGTATTCGGCCAATCACCACGCACTGGATAGCTGGCCAATCAGAGCACACCTCGCTTTTTCAGACCGATGAGCTTTGTAAAAATATTGTGTTTTTTTAACTTTAAACCGCATAAACACATTTCATTACACCAAATACACAAAACAATTTTCTTTTTAGCAGCATCATATGACCCCTTTACATAACCTAGTGTGTCTTTGACAATTTAAGCGCAGTAAGACATGAAAGAGAACTTAGTTTAGTACTCGTATGCCATGTGACAGCCGCTTTCTGTGCGCTTCGGATGTGTGTGCTCAGAAAACACTATATCAGAAGTTTAAACGGATAAGTCTTTAAAACGCATGATTTCAGTGCGATATACATAATAATCAAACCCAAACAGATGTTTTTTTTGGCAAAGAATTTGAGGTACAAGCTGTAAAGGCACAGCCCTATTCTGGAAAAGGGGGCGGGGAGCAGCAGCTCATTTGCATTTAAAACAGCGTGTTTCTGCTTCCACTCAAAAAAGGAATTTTGATATAATAAATGATCTGTGGGGTATTTTGAGCTGAAACTTCACAGACACATTCAAACATTATGAAATGTATCATCAAGCACATGTCCAAAGCCTGCGTTATCCACTTGTCACCTTGTCTGGTCTGACGATATGAAGGTTCCTGAAATATCAGGGTTCTCTAAGGACAGCAGAGAATGCTGTAGGGGAAATCCAATTGCTGAACAAGCCCATCTGTCCTAACACTGGCCTTACGAGCTGTCTGTCCAACTGTCTTCTCAGAGGCATTCCTCCAGAGTTGAGTACAACAAGGCTATGGTTGAGGTCAGGTCAGGTGACTCGGGAGGAGAAAGAGGTGGAGCCAGCGATAAGACGTAAGCCTAAAAGAATTGACTTTGAGGTGGAGTAGTTTCTAAATTATTCAAATCACAAAGATAATGACTTAGAAATACTTGGATGTTAGAACAAGAAAAACTGCACTGGTAAACATCAGATTAAATATTTCTTTAATAATTCTAATACATTTAGACTGATTAAAAAATGTTTAGATTGCATTACTCAATAAAACTAAAGGGCATTCACTGACAATGATATGAAAAGAAAATTCCCAGAAGTTATTCATTTGTGATGAGGGTTGACTGTGATATGTGTGTCAGACTATTGGCAATGCATGAAAGTTGAGAAGTGTTGAATTGTATGCAAATATGTAATGACTAGATGCTGCCAATAGGATTACAGACTGTGGAGCTCACATGATCTGCCGTTTGACACAGCTGGATACGTTTTAAACTCTAATGTTGTTTGAAAATAGTATAATGCAGGGTTCCTCAAATCAGAACCTGGAGGGCCGCTGCCCTTTAGCTCAAACCCTGATCAAGCTCTCCTACCAGTGATTTCCTCGTGAAATTGAAAACCTTGCATTGCTTGCTCAGGTGTGTTTGATCAGCAGGGCAAGATTTAAGGGACCCTGGTTTAACTTGTCCAACATCTGAGCATCATACATTAGCTATCAAAGAAGTAAAATGCACTCAAACTGTAAGTTCAGGGGTGAACAATCCTGCTCCAAAAATACACCTGATCCAGCTAATCAAGGTCTGCAGGATCCCTAGAAAGTTCCAGGCAGGTGTGTTGAGGCTAAAATCTGCAGGTCGCTGGAGAAGGTCTCCAGGAGCCACAATGGACAGTCCAGTCCAAGTTCTTGGTAAAACCAACCACTGTGACTTCATTGTGTTAATGTCCCAACAGGGAATACCAAGGAACAAGGAATCTGGATAAACATAGTTATAGTATCTTTTCAACTTTCTCATGTCAATATGGTTTCACAGTCCTCAAAATTGCCTGCAGACGTTTGTAGCATTTATCAAATCACGGGGTCTTCTCTATGGTGCTGTTCCTGATTTGTTTTTAAGTCCTACTTATGCAATCAGGACCAAACCCAGATGAAGGTTGGAACAGGCCATTAAACCCTCCACACCTCGATCCCAGCAGCCCTCCAGCTGCAGAAAATAATTCACCGTGAGCTCTACTTTCTTATACAACACCACAGATTATAGTTAAAGACTACTGAGTGTTATATATTTGAAAGCTGTCATTTGACAGTTTGCACATTCAAATGTCTGCATGTTAGTAAGTGTCTTCTTGACTGAGAAAAAGATTTAGAAATGTGTTAACTGGATTTGATTAAACAAATATGTTCTGTTTTGTTACTTTTCTTATGAAACTGGTATTGTGTAATAAAATGAGAGGTGTTCAGAATGCAGAGAATGTCTATAACGAGAGCAGGACCATGGATGTTGAAAGAAAGGGTCACTCGCTTGCTGAAAACATTACTCACCTGGGTACAATTACAGTTTTCACAAGATGTTGCAAGAAAGCTTCTCGCTCTCATTTTCTGTTTTCGCTTGTGGAAAAGCATTGCTTCCACATAACTCAATTTTCTTAGCTGTATTTGACATTTAATCAATATTTCATTCACCTTCTGCTTTCATATATAATCTATTTATGGCAAACCTGCACTTTGCAAGACACTTGGCAGTCCAGAGATAACCAAGAAATAATCAAGCCAGTTGAATCAATCAATCTGTCAATCCCCAGTAGGGACCAGAATCAACAAAGCTTACTTCAGGATCTCAACCTCTCACACAGGCTGATCTTGTTAAATCTAGTTCTTTGGGCACCACAGGAACATCATCAGTCTCCCTCAGTCATGTAGTAGAGAACAGAAAATGATGTTTGGCACATGTATTTAGTTGGAAAATAATCAGGTGGTTTGCATTCTATTAGAAACAGATTTTTTTTAAATGTCTACACAAGTGAAAGACCAATATATTGGTCAGACTTGTGAGCTGATAATTTGAGATGGCATTGACACCTTTTTGTATTTGGACTTTTTTTTTTTTTTTATAAAACACTGTTTATTTAAGGGACAGTTGACCCAATCACAAATTATCTGGTCTGTCCTATGAGAATCATCATAGACTTTGGCAAGGTGGAGTTAGACTCGGTAGACTGTGGAGAGGGCAGCTCTCCATTCTGGATCAGTCCCAGATTGATGGCCAGATGGCCCCACCAGCTAAGACCACCGTCAGCCACTCGTGCTGGGTGGGGGGATGGTTAAGCTTGAGTGACTGATTAAGAATCAGCCTTTAATCCGGACGCAGGCAAGACTGAATAGGTGCAGGCAGAGCTTGTCATGATCAATGTTAAGATAATTATGAAGAAGTGTGAGAAATAGGGCAAGGAAATGCTGGTGGAACAAGGTACGTTGGAGAAAAAGTAAAACACTCATGTTACAAGAACAAATTAATGGTATGAATTACTGTCTAAATAGATTGCAGATGCATTTAGAAATATATTCGTCTTGTTTAAATACATTTAAAAGATCTTAAAGCTCAGATTAGGAATTGTAGAATTAGATCATTGTAAAACATTGAAGATGTTTAATGGACCTGGCCCGGATGCTGCCTTCAGCCCTTGTGGTCCTCGTCTGAGCCAACACTTTGGTGACATGCCAGACAGGCTGTCAGATGATGGTCCTATGAAGTCTGTACCAGTGCAATCTTGGCAAAAGAACAAATCGATGGTGAAAAGCGGCTGCAAAGGGGGATCTCCTGAGCACCCTTCTGAATTCTACACTTCATGGGAACATCAAGTCCTCATCAAGTGAACCATTTTGGACAGTGCCAAAGATGGGATGAGCCCCTGCAGACAAACTGTCCAATGAGAACAGATGGACACAGGTCAAGGACCATGGTGATGCACTGTCCTGATGAGAAAGTCTGTCTGCGGGAGCAGCGAGTACTTCTTGTTGGCAGCAAGTGCAGGTCATGCTCCACACTTCTGTCTGAGCTACATAGTAAAAGCAAAGGAAACTGAATAACGACAAGACACAGAGCAGCAAATCTTTCAGTCTTAAATTGTTCTCCCCAAAACCTCATCTCAAACCTCCCCCTGAGCTTGGCAGCAAGCATGTGCCCTGAAGTTTAAGGCTTTAAAAAATAAAGCAATCCTTTAAGCCTTTTAAGAGGAACTGGAATCTGTTAGAGGGTTTCCATGATGAAACCCTGACAGATTGAGAGTATGCTCTACGTGTAACATAGGCCCTCAGAAGAGGCTAAATAGTTCAACTACAGTAATCAGGTAACCTGCAAAACAATGCCCAAGCTTACATTTCGAAAAATAAATCCAGAGTCCTGTATGAGCAACTCAGGAAATTACATAATACAGAAAAATATATAATGACAATCTACCAAAAGGAAAGAACAAGACTTTATATCTTGAGAAGGCTTAGATCCTTCAGTGTATGTTGCAAGATGCTTCACGTGTTCTTTCAGGCTGCTGTTGACAGCGGCTTGATCTATGCTGAAGTGTACTGGGGCACTGGGATTAGAGTTGGAGATTGCAACCAGCTAAATAAACTCATCAGGAAGGCAGGTTATGTCACTGGAGTGGATCTAGAACCTCTGGAGTTAGTTTCTGAGAGAAGAATGATGTCCAAACTGCCGACCATCATAGACAGTATGCCCCAACCCCTCCATGACATGCTTGATAGAATGAGGAACCTGTTCAGGAGAATGTTCATCCTGCTTCAGTGCAACAGCACCTATTGCCGTAAGACTGTACAATTAATCCATCACATGTAGTGGCACCATGGACTTGAACATGAATGTGAACTTTGAGAGCCTCATTGAACAGACTGTTACACTTTATCTTAACCAAACATGACTCAGAACGTTTCCAGTGGCAATTAATTTTTCAAACGCTAGTGATTGAGGTAAAGCAAAACCAATCAGTACATGATGGGGGCAGTTGTGGCCTAATGGTTAGTGAGTCGGACTTGTAACCCAAAGGTTGCGTGCAGGTTTGAGTCTCAGGTCCGGCAGGAACTGCCATCGGGGGAGTGAATAACCAGCTAACCGGTAACTCTCTTCCACCCTCAATATCACAACTGAGGTGAGACCCTTGAGCAAGGCACTGAACCCCCAACTGCTCCCCGGGCGTTGCAGCAATATGGCTTCCTACTGCTCCGGGTGTGTGTTCACTACTGTGTGTGTACACTTGGATGGGTTAAATTCAGAGCACACATTTCGAGTATGGGTCGCCACATGTCACTTCACTTAATGCCTTAATGTTTTATACACAGCTATGTGGAGCAAAATTCCAGACCAATGATATGTCACTGTGTGCATAACAACAAAAATAGAGACCAAGTGTAAAAAAATGCGTTGCTCATTATGGGTAGCTTGTTGCAGTCACAGCTTACAAAAACATTAACAATGGAGAGATTTTATCTTGCATTTCTTGCGGTCTGACTGGTTAGTGTAGTGTTAGTGTCAGCATGTGGTCCAACCAATGTGAAACTATGTCTTCAAATGTACACAGTGATGCCAAAATTCATTATGATAATGAAAATAAATAAGTACTTGTTTATTGACCTATCGAGTACTCAAATGGAATTGACAAACATGTTCTTAATGATCAAACTTTTGGGGGAAGTCGTAGCCTAATGGTTAGAGAGTCGAACTCGTAACCCAAAGGTCTCGGCAGGGATTGTAGGTGAGGGGGGAGTGAATGTACAGCGCTCTCTTCCACCTTCAATACCACGACTGAGGTGCCCTTGAGCAAGGCACCAAACCCCCAAACTGCTCCCCAGGCACTGCAGCATAAATGGCTCCCCACTGCTCCGGGTGTGTGTGTTCACGGTGTGTGTGTGTGTGTGTGTTCACTGGTGTGTGTGTGTGCACTTAGGATGGGTTAAACGCAGAGCAATGGGTAACCATACTTGGCCACATGTCACGTCCCTTTTCACTTTACTTTTTAAAGGCAGACCTCTTGTCCACTCCATGATGTTGCAATGATGAGATTAAGACCTTGGTAAATGTCATCCCCCTACATTTTAGGTAACATCTATGGATTGTTATGTTGTTTGCACTGATGGAAGAGCTTCCCATGACAGTGATTAGCATGTAGAAGACACCCATTATCATAACAGATAAATACCATTCCTCATTGACCTAAAGATTACTTTATGTCAACACTTAGAGTGGTCTGAGTGAAAAACAAGACAAACTTTCCCTTTCTTGACAGCACTCAGGCCTGGTCTCAGTGGAGGGTGAAGTCATACAGAGAAGAGGGCCGGGCCTAGAGAAATATGTTTGCTATTAAGAGTGTAGAGTCTTCCCCCCTCCCTCCACTGTCCCACCCAAACCTAAAGCAGCTGGGCCGCCTCGTGACCCACATGATTAAAAGCAGTTGGGGTCCTTAGTGAAATACGCCGAGTGGAATGTGGCGACTGGATATGTGTGTATGCGTGTATACTGTAAGCTTAAAGTGATCCGTCAGGAAAAGTTTCTCTGCACAAGAGGACATACATTCCCACACCTGCATCACACCTGATGCATGCCATTACTAGTTTCTGTAATTCCCCTAAAAAACAGACACAGGTGGAAGAACACAAAGTAAGCAAATCTTTTAAGGGAGCTCAAAAGTCATGAGACCACCAGGTAGATTTTAGCAAACACTCTTCACACAGTTCCGACCACATTAGAGGAACAGGAAATTAGGGACAAAAAAGCTGTGTGAATGAGATAGAATACAAATGGTTCCTTTACATACACACATGGACCAAACCACAAAACTTTTTCTCACTCCTTGATGACCCAATACACCCAATAACCGCTTTTAAAACCACTAATTCAGGAAAGAATTCTGGGAGGAATGTAGCGCCATACAGTATACCTGTGAGGGGAAGCAATCCATCCTTTATAAGGGAGTCACCAAGATACACCACACATTAATTAGTAATGTCTGCCAAAGGAAGCATCACTATTTCTATTGCTTCTATTTATGTTTGGGTATTTGAACAAACCCTCTAACCCTAAAGACTAAAACAAATTTCAGTCTTAATACTAGGATTGGGTATCGTTTGAATTTTATCCACTCCGATTCTTTTCAATTCCCAGTTTCGATTCCAATGTCATTAAATAATGATATCAAACATTTATCCTTTCTCTTTTTTGCAAACCATTTATTGGAGCTGAATACCATGAACAAAAATCAACAGGCTACATAAAAACTGGACTCTTTAAGAGCTGTTTGTATGCAAAATAGAACTGAATAATTCTGGGTAAATTGAGGTGTTCTTTTTTTTTTTTTTTTTCCCAATGGAAGTTGTGGTTCTTTCATGATTCTGAAGAAAAAACATTAGACAACCAAACAAAATCACATGTTATTTATGAATTAATGATTAAATGACTCACTCAAGATGTACTTGTTTCATTACGGGATGAATCACGTTCGTACAACTCTCTTGTATGATTCCAGAGACCATACATTTTAACAGCCCCTTTTCGCCACCTACTGGCATAACAATGTAATCGATAAATCTTAATTTGAAGTGTTAAATTACTTTCAAAAGGTGATTTACTTTATTTTAATCATTACCATACACATCGTACACATGGTTTATATCTGAACTATAAACTTTTAACGCAGTACTTCTGTGATTTGAATGTTTGAATGAACACATACATAATTACACTGTGTGGATGAAAAGACTGTGAAGCTGTTTCGTTCACGACAGATGACAGCTGCTCTCTTTAGGTCAATGGCAGCGCGAACGCAAATGTAAATGTTCAAATCACACTGGTGTGATCATACGCTGCACGGACGAACCAACAAGTGATCACAAAATTACACCCAAGTCCAAGGCTTGGGAATGAAATCAGCAATCATGTACTTTAGGATAGTTTGCAATCTTTAACAATCTGTTAAAATAAAGTGCTTTTTTGTCATGTTGGTGGTGACACCTCTCTTCCAACATGCTTAGCTATCACAGATATTATACTTAGCTTTTTTGGCATCTGATCGCAAATGTAACCAAACTTTGAAACGCGCTTAGATTAGCGAGCAAGGTTCTGGCAGATCGCTAGGTCCGGTCCTCACAAAGCGCATAGGAATCGATAGGCGGAAGCGAAGTTTTAATTTGACAACAAGTATCCGATTCTTGACCTTAAGTATCCGATTCTGGAATCTGAATCAATTTTCGATTCCCAACCCTACTTAATACTTATACTAGAGTAGAGGTCGACCGATAGTGTATTTTACCGATACCCCAAAAAAAAAAACAAATGCAGGCGGGATGAGCTAGGTTGGACCACACTAGCTGATACGGATTAATCAACCGATAGTTTTTAAAATGAATACTGAACAAAAACTATCGTTACGATTTTTAAAAGACAGTAGCAGTACGGAACCATACTGTCTGCAAATGAAATTCAACAATATTAAATATTAATTATTATATTATCATAGTAAAGGTTTTCATAGTTTACGAATGTTAAAAAAAGAAAAACTTAAAATGTTAAAAATTAGCCTGAAAAAAAAAAAAAAATAAATTAGTAGATAAATCGTTGAAATTAACACACTCTAACAAGTAACAATACTTATACAGCTTTCATTAATGTTACAAATGGACTCTTATTGTAAAGTTTTACCATTTAATTTCAACAGTCTTGCTTAAAGATGCACATCTTTAAATGTCTACACAGGTAGGCCAGATAGCATTAAATTACATCCATTGTTTATGGATATTGTATGTGTCATCTTTTACACAATCAAACATAAAAAAAATACAAAAAAGAGGGATAGAAAGACCGAGAAAGTACACAACACACACTGGACAAAAGCGCAGCGATGCAGGGCTCTACGCTTATTTTTCTTTTTAGTCGCTTGTGCTCAAAAATTTAGGAGCAACAGTCAAAAATTTAGGAGCACCGAGAAATTTGCATAAAAATACGCCTCCATTATGAGTGTATTTGACTCTTAAATTGGATTTACAGTAGAAATTTAGTTATTGTTAATACTTTGTAATGGCATATTTTCTATCTTTTTAAAATTGTAATCGGTTATTCAATTAAATATATATATATTTATAACCGTCTTTATTTAAAAATTCTAGATAAAACCTATAATCAGAACAATTAGAATAGAAGAATACGTGTACTATCAAATGAAATCATATTCAAATTTAATTTGTACAGAGTTTAGCACAGAATACCACAAATAGTGGCTGGATAGGTGAATTTTTTCAGACATTTAAATGCGGATCAGAGGTGGTCATAAGCAATTAATCCATACATTCACTTTTTATAATGATAAAAGATTAATATTTAAAAAACTTTGAATTAGACATATTAAATGATTTCAAGATCTGAAAAGAAATACTTTAAAAATTAACTAAATCCACCACAGTTGGGTGACAAGTCCACTGATTTTATCATGAATCTTCATACAATGATTCTTTCATCCGAAACGCTGAATCATTCAGGAATAATCAAGTGACCGTATTTATTAACTGGTAATCATGACTCAACTGCACACTGGAGTGTGTTTAAAGGGGTCATATGATGCTTTTTTATCATTATTTTGTGTATTTGGTGTAAACAGAATATGTTGACATGTTTTAATATTCAACAAAACATTATTTTTCAAATACTGTACATTATTGATTATTGTAGGTCCTCTATGCCCCCCGCCTCTCTCAAACGCATTAGTCTTTTCTAGAAAGCCCCTCCTTCGAAAAGCACTGTGTGCTCTGATTGGCCAGCTGACCCGGTGCATTTTGATTGGCCGAACACTGCAAGCACTCGGCGGAAATGTAACGCCCCTAACTTACCATATCTGTGCTCGAGCTTCATCTTTCAAAATAATTGTAAAGACAGAGCCCGAAAGGGGAACAGGGTCGCGTGACAGACACAGTGATGAAGTGGTATGTGTTTGTGATGTGGACCCCCTTCAGCCCCCCCCCCCCTCCCTCCTCCCTCCTCCCTCTCCCCCTCCCTCTCTCTCACTCTCCCCTCATCTTCCTCCCTCCCTCTCTCTCTCCCTCTCTCTCTGCATGCTGGGAGGGAGTGTGGACGGAGTCGTTTGGTGTGGGTGAGAGTATCTCTATGTTGGAGTGAGTTTTCTTGTTTCCTGGGTTTTTTTTTCCTTTCCTGTCAGTGTAGGGTTATTAGAAGGTTTATTTTTCCCGACTTTCGTCTCGGTGGGGGGGATAATGGGGATCGGAGTGGGAATGATTTTCCCCTCGCAAGTTAAACACTAAGCAGGATTAAACATACTCAGGCATGGTTGAAAATGCATGCCTGATGCCCAGGTGTCAGTGGAGGATTGTCTGATAGCCGTGAGTGCGGCGGTCGGTGGCACTAATATTAGATCTGCCTCCCGTATGAATAAAGCCATCATGTTCTTTCTCAGTGAAAGTCAAATGGTGGATGACTTGATTGAAACTGGGTTGATAATCAAAGACACTTTTGTACCTGTATTGCCTTTGTCAAGCCCGTCCAAGAAAGTTGTTTTATCGAACGTACCCCAGTTTGTTAAAAATGAAAAACTGGAGCAAGTACTCCAGAGGTATGGCAAAATAGTGAGTCCTATTAAAATGATTACACTCGGATGTAAAAATCCTGATATTAAACATATAATGTCTTTCGGATTCTCAGAGTGATCAGTTAAATCTGTCGGTGAAACTAAGCATTGATGGCAAAGATGACACTATCTTTATTAGCTCAGACTCGATGAGATGCTTTGTTTGTGGTGCTTTTGGACACGTTAGACAAACTTGCCCAAATCAAGACAGGCCGGCAGGCCTTCCAGCGGCTCCGGCTGCAGATGCGGAGAACAGCGAGAGGGCGGCTGGTGCGGATGTTGCTTTGGCTGCTGGGGTATCAGAACCCCAGCCGGGCGAGGCGTTGTGGGCGCCGGGTGACTTGCCCGAGAGACCGGCGCTGGTTGCCTCTAAAGACGGTCTAGTGGAGGCTGCTGAGGAGGAGGCTGGGCCGAGTCATGTTCCCGCTGTGCCGCAGGCAGAGACGAGCCCGGAACAGGTGTGCTTGCAGTCCGTGTGGGAAAAGGGGGGAGCCTGAACCGATTCGCTTTTTTTGTTGGAAAACAAAACGCCGAAAAAAGAAAAAGGGCGGGCCTCTACAAAACTGAGAGTAACACAAACTTCCCGTTGACGACCTTGTTAATCAGAGCGCACGGATACAGAGCCAAGTCAAGATAGACAATTTCGATGACTGATTCTCAAGAACTGTGGATTTGGAATATAAGCTACAAATGGATGATTCTGAAAAGGAATGTGAAGAAGACACAGATATAATGGACAACGACGCGATGTGATTCAGATGGACCGCAAGTGTCTCCGGAGCCTCTGGAAGCTAAACAGTAACTAAACTTTATTCTGTTCAGCAGATTAATAACTTTCTTGATATTACAAAGGGGCTTCGCAAAACCAAAATTGAGTCATCTTTTCCTGATTTAAAAGTGTTTTTTCTGTCTGGTACAATGGCTATGAGAAAAGCTTCCATTGATGAGCTTGACAAACCCAAACGGTACCGTCTTAAAAAGCTTCTTAGTAATGTCAGAAGTTCCTTAAATGTACAAGGTAAAAAATGAGTATGGCTTGGTTACCTGAAAAATACTCTTGCGGATTGGTGTTATTGAGTGTCTATTTTATATTTATTTTCATGGCACCTTTGAGAATTAGTTCATTGAACATTAATGGGTGTCGAGATGCTACGAAAAGGGCTAGTCTTTTTTATTATATTATGATGAATAGTGCCGGTGTGGTATTTTTACAGGAAACACATACAGATGTGAATACTCAGATACAGTGGTTGAGTGAATGGAAGGGTCAGGCGATCTTGAGTCATGGCTCTAGTGTCAGTGCAGGGGTGGCTATATTGCTGCCACCTGACTACAAAAATCAACCTGTCAGTATTTTTGAACTAGTTTCTGGTCGATTGCTGAGAGTTGATGTAACTATTCATGGCATTGATTTCTCTTTTGTCAATGTGTATGCGCCCAATATTGGATCAGACCGTGTTATTTTCTTTGGAAGACTTAAAACTGCCTTAAGTCATGTTTCTCATGACAGGACCATTGTACTGGCTGGGGATTTTAACTGTACTTCAAGTCATACTTTAGACAGGAACCATTAAGAACCCCACAGTAAATCAGCAGATGTGCTTCGGTCTTTGATTGTTTATCATGATCTTGTTGATGTTTGGAGAGAATAATTTCCTCAGGTTAGGCAATATACCTGGGTGAAAGTAAACTCCAATATGGTATCTGGGGTTAGGCTGGATAGGATTTATGTACAAAAAAGTAAAAGAGACCATTTCCATAACAGCTGTATATTTCCTACTGCTTTGTCTGATCATCATTTAGTATCTATTGATGTTGTCACTACAGAGAGCACTTTCAAGTATTCCTATTGGAAATTTAATAGCAGATTATTATTAGATCACAACTTTGTGTACTCTTTCACTCATTTCTGGGAGATCTGGAGAGAGAGGAAAACACAGTATAAGTCTCTGAGCCAGTGGTGGGACATTGGCAAAATTCAAATTTAATTGTTTTGCCTGAGTTACTCTACTTATATTAAAAGTTATTTGGACAATAAGATGGCACAGCTCGAAAAAGACATACTTCAACTCAATATTGAAGGGGACGTTGTTGTTACCACTGAGTCTTTGGAACATAACAAATTTATTTTGCGGAATCTATTGGAGGAAAGAGCCCAGGAGATGCTTATTCGTGCAAGATTTTTTACTTTTAATAGTATGGATGCTCCTACGTCTTTTTTCTTTGACCTGGAGAAGAAGACTGTGGATAAGAAGATTTTAGGCTGTTTGAAACTTCCAGAGGGGAGGAGGATCACTGATGGTCATGGGATTATTTCTTATGCACTGTCCTTTTATGAGGATATTTACAGAGCTGAACCTTGTGATGAGGAGATGGCTGATCTTCTCCTTCAGGATTTACCTCAGTTTTCAGAAGGGGAGAAATCTATGCTTGATTAACTATTGACTTTTGATGAACTATCTGTTGCTGTTCAAGAGATGTCTTCTGGCAAAGCTCCAGGATTGGATGGACTTACTGCAGAATTTTATATACATGTTTGGCCTGTCATTGGAAGGGATTTGTTTTCTGTTTTTATGGAGAGTTTTGAAAGAGGGACACTTCCAGTGAGTCTACGTAGAGCTGTGGTCACACTATTGCCTAAAAAGGGTGATCTTGAAGACATCAGATGCTGGCGTCCAGTCTCTTTACTCGGAGTTGACTATAAGATACTTTCAAAGTCTTTAACTAACAGAATTAAACTCTACATTTCCTCAGTGATTAATGCAGATCCATCATATTGTATTCCAGGAAGGACTATTTTTGATAAAATGTTTTTGATTCGGGACTTGATTTCTTTTGCTAAGGTACACAATGTTAACATTGGATTTGTCTCTCTGGACCAGGAGAAAGCCTTTGATCGGGTGGATCATGGATTCCTGTTTAAGTGCCTTGAGTCTTTTGGTTTCGGTTTATCTATTATTGCCTACATAAGACTCTTGTATAAAGGATTAAGTGGGAGGTGGGTGGGCCAAGAAGAAAAGAGAAGAGAAGCACAGTACAGAGGCTAACAAGACCTTTCGGAGTAAACAGAGGCATAAGGCAGGGGTGTGGTCTCTCAGGAATCCTATATGCCATTGCTATTGAATCTTTATTGGTTGCGCTAAGGAAAAAGCTGGGGGGCATATCAACAGTGTGTCCGTCTACCTCAGATCTGATAACTGCTAGACTTAGTGCCTATGCTGATGATGTTACTGTTATCATTAGATCTGCTCAGGATGTTATGGATTTGGGAGTAGCTCTGGAGGTTTATCAGAAAGCCTCCTCCTCTCGAATCAATTGGCAAAAGTGTGCATCCCTTTTAATGGGTGAATGGGAGAATGAGGGCCCTTTAGTACTTGCTTTGTCCGCAGAACTGGTAAATCGGGGAGAAGGGTGCCACCCTGGAAAAAGGAAAAGTGGTAAAGTGGGTTCGAAGGTGAAAAACGAGAAAAGGTTATTTTAATCAAGACCGGTTGGAAGTCGAAGGGAAAGAAAACTGACCAATATATCGTCAAAAAGCCTGGGGGATGAATAGTAGAGTTTGATAAGAACAAGTCTCTTTGGGGTTACCCAATATTGAAATGGATTCTGTCTCAATTGTCATACAGGGGAAGAGTGCTCATTATTAACAACTTGGGAGCTTTCATTATGTGGCATCGCTTAAATGTGCTTGACCCACCAAAAGAGTTGTTGCAATGTCTGCAGAAGACTTTTGTTGATTTTTTTCTGGGATGGCTACCATTGGCTTCCCCCTGCTGTCCTTTATTTGCCAGTGAATGAAGGGGGCCGAGGGTTGATTGATTTGGCAGCCAAGGTTAAAGCTATGATGTTAAAAATGGTCCAAAACCTACTCTACCCTGTGGATTTTAGGCCATTGGTGTCGTTTGGTCTGGCTTTGCTCAGAAATTTGGTGGCTTCTGTCTTGATAGGCGCACGCCGATGTTATTTTCGTACAATACTTAATTGTCCTTTCGATTTGTTAATTTCTCCTCAACCAATGTAAAATTGTATGGTTCTGTGCTAAAGCTTTGGAAATTTTTTAAACTGATTAGACAGGAAAACAATAATTTTGGCCTTGAAGAACTACTGTTTTACAACTCTCTTCTAGGAGAAAATATTTGTACATCTAATACAATTGTTAAAACTTTTATGGAAAAAAGATTGATCAAAGTTTCAGACTTGGTTAGCACGTCGTCTAAAACATGGGGGTCAGTGGTGGGCATTTGCAATCAGGCTGGTTTTAGATCAGTCAGATGGGGCGGCATGTCTATGGGTTGAAAGCATCTCTTCCTTCTCCTGTTTGTTAATTGTTTTCTGTCCGGATGCCCTTCTAGAGTGTTTTTTCCCAAGTTATTTGTGGTCTCCCCAAGTGTTGGGTTTGAAAGGGTCGGGAGTAAAAACATGCTGAAACGTAACGATTACAAGAGCTTGATTTCAGGTTGTCCGGAAAGAGAGACCTTTTAGCAGTAATTCGTTAAAAATTATTATTTTGAGGCATATTAACGCCATAGTGATACAAATGGAGAGGTTTTTTAACAACTGTCCTGCGAACTTCTCGCCTTCTTGTAGTTTTTTATAAGGGGCTCCTCTAACCTACAAACGAGTGGTGAGGTTGCATTGGCGGCTACTACAACATTGTGCATTGCCCACCTAAATTCTCACATTTCTAAATTTAAAACTTGAATGTTTCACGCATCGTGTATTTTCAGTCATCACCAGGAATCTTTTTCGATGTTTTCACTGAGGTTTTTTCGAAATTGGCTTCCACTCTCCATATTTGCATTGATAAAGGGTTACTTGGGAACTTGGGTTTTTGTTTTTTTAACAAAGACCCTTTTTATCTATTGATGTAAGTATTACGAGAGTGCAAACAGACGGGGAGCAGTGTACTTGTTGCAACTTCATAATCGACAAGCCAAACTAGCCATTGGAAGTCAGTAACTGGCTGCTGAGGACAAAATCTAAATATTTTCTTCAGCTTTATACCTGCTTATGGTGGAATCCCTACTACGAGTTGAACATAGATTCTTCAAATTGACAAATAACTGCTGAGTTTGGTTCAAATGGTTTGCAAAACGGAGCTTTACTGACACTTTGTGGGAATGGGGAAATAATTGTTTAATTGTGGTGATTAGATATGGTTTGTCCATTTTTTATTAGGAGTTTTATCTATATATATATATCTATATATAGAAAATATATAGGGTATATATATATCTATATATATATATGATTATATATATACACAGTGGGGCAAAAAAGTATTTAGTCAGCCACCAATTGTGCAAGTTCCCCCACTTAAAAAGATGAGAGAGGCCTGTATTTTTCATGCATAGGTATCCCTCAACTATGAGAGACAAAATGAGGGGAAAAAAATCCAGAAAATCATATTTGTAGGATTTTTAAAGAATTAATTGTTAATTTCCTCGGTAAAATAAGTATTTGGTCACGTACAAACAAGCAAGATTTCTGTTTCTCACAGACCTGTAACTTCTTCTTTTAAGAGGCTCCTCTGTCCTCCACTCGTTACCTGTATTACTGGCATCTGTTTGAACTCGTTATCAGTATAAAAGACACCTGTCCACTACCTCAAACAGTCACACTCCAAACTCCACCTTGGCCAAGACCAAAGAGCTGTCAAAGTACACCAGAAACAAAATTGTAGACCTGCACCAGGCTGGTAAGACTGAATCTGCAATAGGTAAGCAGCTTGGTGTGAAGAAAACAACTGTGGGAGCAATTATTAGAAAAATGGAAGACATACAAGACCACTGAAAATCTCCCTCGATCTGGGGCTCCACGAAAGATCTCACCCCGTGGGGTCAAAATGAACTGTGAGCAAAAATCCCAGAACCACACTGGTGGACCTAGTGAATGACCTGCAGAGAGCTGTGACCAAAGTAACAAAGGCTACCATCATTAACACACTGTGCCGCCAGGGACTCAAATCATGCAGTGCCAGACGTGTCTCCCTGCTTAAGCCAGTACATGTTCAGGCCCGTCTGAAGTTTGCTAGAGATTATTTGGATGATCCAGAAGAGGATTGTGAGAATGTCATATGGTCAGTTGAAACCAAAATAGAACTTTTTGGTAAAAACTCACTTGTCGTGTTTGGAGGAGAAAGAATGCTGGGTTGCATCCAAAGAACACCATACCTACTGTGAATCATGGGGGTGGAAACATCATGCTTTGTGGCTGTTTTTCTGCAAAGGGACCAGGTATTTGTGTAAACGAAAGAATGAATGGGGCCCATGTATCGTGAGATTTTGAGTGAAAACCTCCTTCCATCAGCAATGGCATTGAAGATTGAAACGTGGCTGGGTTTATGCAGCAGGACAATGATCCCAAAACACACGCCGGGCAACGAAGGATTGGCTTCGTAAGAAGCATTTCAAGGTCCTGGATTGGCCTAGCCAGTCTCCAGATCTCAACCCCATAGAAAATCTTTGGAGGGAGAAAATCCATGTTGCCCAGCGACAGCACCAAAACATTACTGCTCTAGAGGAGAACTGCATGGAGGAATGGGCCAAAATACAAGCAACAGTGTGTAAAAACCTTGTGAAGACTTACAGAAAACTTTGACCTCTGTCATTCGGCAAGAGAGCAGGAACACTGGTGAGGGTATATAGCAAAGTAATTGATATCAATTTTGGTTATTGACCAAATACTTATTTCCAACCATAATTTGCAACTAAATCTTTAAAAATCATACAATGTGATTTTCTGATTTTTTTTTTTCTAATTTTGTCTCTCATATTGAGGTATACCATTGATGAAATTACAGGCCTCTCTCATCTTTTTAAGTGGGAGAACTTGCACATTTGGTGTCTGACTAAATACTTTTTTGCCCCACTGTTTATATATATATATATATATATATGCCCGTCCTGAACACAATTGCAATGTGGATATTGTGGTGGGGGTATAATGTAGCGTTTGTTTTTTAGATGTTTTAAATAAAAGTGTGGTTAAAGTAAAAAACAAAATCCTCGCGTCTCAACTTGCTCTCCTCTTCATGTTCTCACTATCACGCCGTCCGCTCTCTCTCTTTCTCTTTTTCTCTCTCTGTCTCTCTCTCTCTCTCGTTCTCTCTCTTTCTCGCACACACACACACACATATGCTCAAACTCCAATTTTAACAGTCCCAACCATAGCAAATACTTAAACTAATAACAAAAAAAAAGTAGCTGATTCAGAAGCGCCAGATTATCATAGAAAAGTCAGAATTACCTCCTCTCCTAGTTTCACGAAACGGTCGTCCATAAAATGCTTTGCTGTTCTGTTGTAAGTGATCTTAACGATTCCTAAATGCATCTACTTTCGAAGGCCAAATAAAGTGCTTTTGCTTACGCACTGAAACACAGCGTCTCCCTGACATGCTGCTCAACACTAACTGCAGTTACTGAAACCACACCTTCTTTCTTTGCGTGACCATTTGGGCAGCATTATGCAAACCATCCCACATCGTGACGTAGACATGTGGAAGCGTGTTAGAACGAGCCGTTTTAGGAGGGCATGGCAGAGTCTTAACTTTGATAAAAATATCTCTTTGGTTTTGAGACTTAAGTCTTTGCAACTTCAGGGATCTTAATAGTAAGTGCTATGCACATCCTTTGTCGAAAAACTACAGGGACTCCAAATAGAAAGGAAAACCTGAAATCGCATCATATGAACCCTTTAAAAAAAATCGCAGTACATTCATAAAAAACACCGCTGTGTTTGAATGGAGTATGCGGCAGTCTGCTGATTTGACTTTGTTATTGCGAAAGACACGAAACACATTTCGACGACGAAAAATCATGGACGCAAAAAAATGACATACCAAAATAGGTGATTATAGTCATTACACTTAAGAATCACTTAATATAATAACGTATGCGTTGTGTTCTATTTCACTGTGTATTACATCAGTTATCGCACATTACAAAAAACTCCCTAATATTTAATTACAGCTGCACGAGACTCATCTTAATCTGCATCCGAGCTCACATTTATATCAACGAAGCTCTTACCTGCACAATGATCTCTTTTTACACCTGTCTCACTTTGCTTATGAAAGGATTCATGAGATATGTCTTTGGTACATTACTCAATGCTGCAAAAACACATATAAACCTTTGAAGCTCCCCTGGAAAGCGACACACTCACAAGTAATGATGATTGCTGGTCCGTCGTGATAAACGACTTGCATAAATATGTTTTCATAGTCACCACGCATTAGTTTTCAGTTCGGCAAATGCCTGTAGCACTGTAGAGCCACTGCGATTTGTTCTCGGGAAGTCACCAAAACCAGATTATTTATGAACATACACCAAACAGCCATCAGTGGTGCTCCAGACATGATACGACTTGGGACAATAAAATGATTTTAGAAAGTTCCGGTGTATTTAAAGAAAAAAACAGAAGCACAGGGAAATAGAAATTGTGATTGATTCAGATTCTCTATATGAAGCATAACGACTGTATTAGAGGCCACAAAAGGCGTGCTGAATAATATATCGTTAGCCTAGGGGTAAGTCTTACGTACATTAACAATGATTATTTTGGAGGAAAAAAGAAACCAAAGGAAGAGAGGAAGGGGAGAGAAGAAAGAGATGAGCAGAGGTAAAAAAAAAAAAAAAAAAAAAAAAAAAAAAAACCATAAATAAAATAGAAGAAGTGAGTTACAATCAGACGAATAACCCAAGCATTGGCGAGAGTGTTGGGACGGAAAGCAAGCTGATGTAACCGGCGGCAGAGCCATAGGGTTTTATAGCATGCTTAGACGAGATGTTGAGAGTTCCCGACATCTGGCGCGAGACCCCACCATGACCGTGTCCAAACACCACACGGCTGTTAGTTGAATTCTGACGCGGTGCCGAGAGTTCCGCGTGCGTAGAACCCTAGATAAGCTCTCGTACTGTATAATGGCAGCAGACCCTTCTCGGCCACTCCAGCAATGGACGCAACCCGGAAAACTATCGGCATTGATTTTTGCCGATAACTGATAGTTCCGCCAATCAACTATCGGTGCCGATTAATCGGCAAAACCGATGAATCGGTCGACCTCTATACTAGAGTATGTGTACAGTGTGCATTAAGTAAATGTAATCATCAGAATAGAATGTGCATACTGTAGCCTATGTGCGCAGAAGGATTTTTCTAACCACGTTTACTCGCACATGCACCTTGAATCTTTTTTGCACTAATTAGTTCATCCACAAGGTGGCAACACGGATCCCTATGATTGGGTTAAAGATACCCACAACTCTCGTTTAAATGAGAATGCAGATATTTTTTTATCAATCATTACTACAGAAGAGAAATAGTGCAGAAACTGGACAGTGATTAACTTTGTCAAGTGTCTGTGTTTGTGCACGCTATCAGATGATGGACACTTTTAAACCCTATACGTTTTGACTGTATGCATATGCTAATGTTCCCATCAAAACTTAAGTATACCTTGCGCTTAAGTTTTAATCGCATGATGATGAAGCTAATCAAAAACTGATACAAATTTGGTTGGTAGGAAATGAAATTCACCCATAGGCAACTATGGGTCTCATAACATTAAACTATTCCAACATAAACCATTAAGCTTAACTTTTGGGAAAGATGCAGTCTGTGATGTATAATTCAATCTTAAAGCCAGTTATGGCTGTGACGTAGTAGTTCACAGATGTGCTACAGAAACTGAAACATTGTGCTAATGTGCAGGCTCAATCCTGAATTCCTCTCCTAACAAACCATTTCCTGATGCTCTCTACTAAGTCAAATAAAAAGTAGCAAAAGGCAAAACTCCAAGAATAAAGCATATAATAAACCAAAAACAGCTGCATGTACATTGCAAAATACAGAAAGTAAAGGGATAGTCCATGCAGAAATGGAAAAAATGGATTACTCATACCCATGCCATCCCATATGAGCATAACCATCTTTCAGATGAACACAAACAAAATATTGTAGCAAAATAATCAATATATGTTAGTCCATATAAAGTGAACAGTTGAAAAGCCACTGAGACAGTATGGATTACTGTAATGTCATCACTACAGTAATCCATACTGTCTCAGTGGATGAATCAATGTCTTCTGAAGTAAAACCAAAATGCCAATATATAAATTTTTTTTTAATTATTTTTAACATCACTTCTGACAAATTCATTCAATTCATAAGTGTGTTAAAACTGAATTGGCCACAAGTTGAATAAGAATTTGAACTGGAGTGACAAGAAGACAATTTTACTGAATCCAACACAGATAATGCAATCTGGGAAAGGAAGTGCACTTCCACCCTGGGCTACGAAAGTTCATATATACATAATTTTCTCTGCCTGTAAAGGCTATATCCCCTCAAGCTTCAATACTAAACATTTTACAAAACTTCCAAACAAGCTTTGTCTTAACAAAAGTTGCTTTTCTAGTTAAAAATTACATTTGTGAATTTCAATTCTGAATGGAAGATCTGAATGCTGTTTCCTACCTCAATTCAACTTTAGGAAATTAACTGGAATTTACAAGGCATGCTCAGTTAAGTTCTGAATAGTACACAACCCTGGTACAATGATACATAAGAGGGCTTTTCACACTTGACATATTTAAACCTGGGTCATTCTAAACCCCTGGTAAACAGAATCCTGGTTTATCTTGCTTCAGTTTTGCAATTCACTCTGCTCACAATTTAGCCGGGGAAACAATTAATTCTGGGTAATCATAAGCTGACGTTTCACACTGTACATTCTCAAAATCCAGGTTAAGCATGTGACTGTCCGAAGCATGATGATTGGCTGTCAGTTGCTATGCATCTAGCCATAACATTGATTTAAACTCTACAAGTTTGGCACCACAATGCAGGGTTAACACCGCAAATAAAGACTAACCCTGCTCCGGAATAGGGTCTCCTAAACCCAGGTAAAAAACAATGATAATCTGATGTTAAGTGCAGTGTGAAAAGCCCTAAAGTGTCCAGTTAAAATAAATGTAAACAACGAACAAGAAAAGAACAAAGAACTATAAATAAGCTATAGGGGTCATATGATGCGATTTCCAGTTTTCCTTTCTCTTTGGAGTGTTACAAGCTGATTGTGCATAGATAAGATCCCTGAAGTTGCAAAGACTAAAGTCTCAGAGAGATATTCTTTATCAAAGTTAGGACTCTGCCACGCCCCCTTAAAATGGCTCGTTCTAACATGCCCCCTCATATCTAGGTCACTATGTGGAAATATAAATGTGCACGCAAAGAAAGAAGGCGGTTTCAGTAACCGCAGTTAGTGTTGAAGCAGCATGCAGGGAGACGCGTGTGTTTCAGTGTGAAAGCGAAAGCACTTTATTTGGCCTTCCGAAAAGTAGATGCATTTAGGAATCTTTAAAAATACTTACAACAGAACAGCAATGCATTATATGGACGACCATTTCGTGAACCTAGAAGAGGAGGTAATTCTGACTTTACTATAACAATCTGGCGCTTCTTACTACAGTAGTTTGTCTAGTTAGTATTTGTAGGGACTGTTCAAAGGCGGAGTTTTGAGCATGGTGTGGTGTGTGTGTGTGTGTGTGTTTGCCCCGCGCAGGAGCGTGTGACGAGAGAGAGGGAGACATCACAGTGGAGTCAGCTGTCTAACCGTGGCTTGTGTACTGCAAACAAATACCAGCTTCATCACTCTGTCTGTCACGAGACTCTGTTCCCCTATCGGGCTCTGTCTTTACATTTATTTTAAAAGATGAATCTCGCGGTTATGGTAAGGGGCGTTACATTTCCGACGAGTGTTTGCGTTGTTCGGCCAATCACAATGCATTGGGTCAGGTGGCAAATCAGAGCAGACTGCGCTTGTCGGGAGGAGGGACTTTGTAGAAAACGAAGCGTTTGAGAGAGGCGGGGCATAGAGGACCTACAATAATGTACAGTATTTGAAAAATAATGTGTTTTTTGAACATTAAAGCATGTCAACATATTCTGTTACACCAAATACACAAAATAATGATCTTTAAAATAGCTTCATATGACCCCTTTAAAAATAAATAGCATGGTAAAATAAAAATATCAGAAGACAAAAAACAAACTACAAAGAGCCCATCACAAAAAAAATCCATTACCTTAAAGCAATAAAAAAACGATTAAACAAATTAATTAACCCAGAAAAAGCCAGTTACAGTGCGAGATCAGCAGGATTAGAAGCAATGAACACACAAGTAGCAATTTACTGAGGCACAGAGGCAGGGTGGGACACTGCAGGCCCAAGGCAGCCAAATTACACAACAGGACGTGCCATATGACAGCTGACCTGCCTGCCCAGAGTATGTCATAATACTCCGAGCACAACAGCGACTGTTATAAGGGACATGTTCGGACGTGTCAGAACTGGCATTATTGCAGACGCCATTATGCCGCAAGGCATTATGGGACAGTTAGGTGGCTTATTGTGTGTAAATAGATGCCACTGCATTTTTTGCCCTACTATGCAGTGAAGCCAGTATACACACACACAAACACACACACTCATGTACGACGGGGCCGTTTGGCAGCGGGCACAGAAACTCTGACTATAGCTCCATTCTGAGCTCTGCGGGTCTCTCGGCCGATGACCACACCCCAGCCCAGCTGGACCCAATAAAGAAGCTATTATACACTCCCACATTAAATCCGTCTATCTTTATATGGTTATCGCTCTCTCAGATAATACTTTCTTCCTCTATCAAATTTCATTTCGGTCTCTATCTCTCTCTATTACATTGTTTTGCTTTGCTGTTCTTTGTATCTGTGTGTGTGTGTGTTAGGGAGGGTCAAACGGCTCACAGACAGGAAATACTCCAGCTCTGAGAACTCATCTCTGGCATGCATGTGCTCTCTCAAATGAAAGCAGCGCAGATCACTCACTAACATACGGATAAGGCCTGCTAACCGCACTCAAAACAAAAAAAAATTGTTGTCAACCCATCGTATATCAATACAAGATCACCAAGCAATTGACATATTTTCAATGAGCCATAAAGTGTGTTTTTGAAATAAAACCAGCCTCATATCTTGCATGTTGTGTGCTTTTGATGTGTTGAACAAACTTCAGTGCTCAGCACATTAAATTAACAGCAGCTTTATTGCAGAGAGACTCACAGGGAGCAAAACAGACACCCAATCACATCAAAACATAGAAGAGTGTCTCTCCTACAGATAGTAGGAGAATATGCTTTTGAAAACATGGTATAAATAAAGTTTAAACTACCTTCAGAAATAATAAGAGATGGACCACTTAAAGGAATAGGAGAAATGCCAATACTTAACATAGCAGCAGCTAAAAAGAGCCAATCATCTTTGTAATTAGGGGTGCTCCGATCAGGATTTGAGGCCGATCACCGATCGCAGAAGAAAGCCGTATTATGCCCGACTTCCGATCACCGCACTACAGATCTTTTAAAGCCTTATGTTTATCATTTATAACTATTTATAGTGATAAACCAGTCGGATTTTAGGAAATTTATGACAGGGCCCGACCCTTTCATTTTGAAAGGAGGGAATCACATCTTAGTTGACTCTTGTGAGAGGGGAAGCAGCACGGGCTGTGCTTTCACACAGGAGTCCGCTACAGACCCAAACCTCTCACGGCAGCGTCATCAGCTTGAGATTGTTTTTTTGAGATTGGCCTTTTTAGAAACCGCCGATCAAACATCCCAACGTGATTATCGGCTGATAGGGATCGGTAGCTGATCAATCAGAGCACCCCTATTTTTAATACATGCATTGTTTTTAAAAATACATGCAAATTAGCTGAACCAGTCAGAAAAAAATATTTTTATAAATTTTGAATCTGTATATTTTTTTTATTTTCTGTCTGTCTTACTTAAGATATATACTTATACCGATATAAGCAGTTGGTTGGTTGATGTTTAAATACAACAACAAAACAAATGTACACATTTCCCGAAAATGCTCTGAGCAATCACAATCACAATGATTTTTGAAGGATCGTGTGATACTGAAGACTGGCGAAATGGCTGCTGAAAAAAGTCAGCCTGCCACTAACAAGAAAATATCTATTTAAAACAATATAGTAAAATAAGAAACAGAGGATTTAAATTTGTAGTAATATTTCACAATGTAATATTTCACAAGTTAGCATTATTTATAAGTGTACTGAACTGAAATGAAGTGTATGGCTGAAGTATATGGTGTGTGTGTGTTCTGCTGTGTGGTTTCCCTCCATTGCAGGTGGAGTGGGTGGAGTTACAGCGATGCATCACTGATGCTCTGATTCTCTGCCCTTCATGCTGAATGCTGCTACATTACCACACACTGTTGCCACGGTAACCGCCTCCTCTTTGACCTGTGGTTGTGATGTGTACGTTAAGAGAGAGAGAGCAATTTGGTATATATAAATGCACGTGTGTGTGTGTGATTTGTGTTGTATAAGCGGGTGGGGGTGGGGTTTGAGGAACACCATCATAAAACAACCCCTCCCACCCTGAACCTGCCCCTCTGATGACTCCTCTAGCTCCACCTCCTCGTGCCTGCATTGCACCAAAAGACCTGTGTCGTTTCACAGAAGACATCTCACGTACTCTCTCTCTCTCCTGTTTCACATTCAGAGCATGTTAAACCCCGGATAACAGCACACAGTAGAGGAACACACACTTCAGAGAGACAGAAAACAAGTGCATTTGCAGCATTAATGTCACTCGTGTGTTTTAATTAGAAAAAACACAGATTTATTTTGAGTCACGACAAATGTGTTTGAGACATTTAGCTAGAGTGGTTTTTACACAGTTATATCAATTGGATATGTACCATGGGAATTTTTTTGAAGCATGCATGGTGAAGTGTGTGTAAATCTGTAATAAACATGGAAATCATTCAGCACCATGGTACATATCAAAATATCATCATTGTGTTTAGGATTATGCATCACCAGTTCCTCATGATACGATATGCATTATAATGCATGTATATTGTAATGCATCACAATTTCATAACTGTATAAAGCTTGTTGTAATATATGATTTCATAGTAGAGCCCTAGTGGCACTGCCAACAGATACCATCACTGTACCATGGTAGTTTCCACTGTACCAAGTTTTCTATAAGTGCAGTGTTTTTGTAAGTTATTTTTGGAGGCAGCAGTTTCATGTCATAGTACAAGCACAAATTATGGAGAGAGTAGTTGTGCTGCATTAGCATATATTGATTTTCAATGCATAATATGGTAATGTACTGTGATGTATAGTGTCAATATGAGTAAAAGCATCAGGAGTACCTAACTGCACAGACACTTCTATACAGAAAACATGATTCAGATGTTGCCTAGTCCCTGTATTGTTGGTTACAGTAAACTCTCCAACTGCAGCAAGTCTTTCGACTTTGAACAAATCATTTTTTCCAACTAAAAGGTCAAACTATGCAATGGAAAATATTGGGGTCCAAAACAATATTGGATTTGATTATATTCTATTGACATAATAACATTTTCTTCCTCTATCAACTTTCATTTCTGTCTCCCATCTTCTTTCACAGAAGAAATAAATACATACAGGTTTGGAATGACACAAAATAAATAAATTAGTTGAACACGATGACACGGGTAGAAACATCTGTTTGAATGTGTATGAATTTCAGAGTGTATTTATTTTCGGAGAGACCTAAGCACAGTACACAGTCGGCACCCTAATTCAAGCATCATAGCTACAAATATCAATAAATAAGAATGCAAAAATATATGAGAGAACAGTCTGAATAAACTATTCATAGTCACTAACACACTTCAGAAGCTTTAACAGCTGGACTCACCAAAGTTTGTGGAAATAAACGTTTATGTATATTGAAAGTCTTGAAAATGTCGATTATATATTCAAAGTCTTGTTTAAATTAAATGCATATATTTGCAGAGCACTGATGGCATATGAAAAAAGGATTACAGCATTTGCCTTTTAATTATTAAACATCGTTGATGAAATAAAAGTCCAGTTTACGACACTTATCGAGCTAAATTTATCGGCTATTGCCAATAATTAAAAAGATTAAAAAATATATTATAAATCCCCCGAATCCCCCGCGGAGTCACCACTAATCTTTGCAGAAGTGAAACTCAACGGGTGCCAACTTGTTCATTAACTAACTGGAGGGCCACACAATCTATGTAGTTCCAAAACTCTCATTGAAAGTGAATGACATCCAGTTACTTTGAACCATCCTTGGTAGTACAACACAGATAAATCAGTAAATCTAATCAAATAACCACTTTCCACAGTCTTATTTAGACATATTCTTTACACATATTCAGCAAACACTTGCGCAAGTGCTTCATTAGAATCAGTTGCACTGCACATACACAGCTAGCTGTAGTTCTCGAACCCTCATAAAGGAAATGACACATAAAGCAGGCCTGCAAAAATCAGTCATATATGAAGCGACCTCTATGTATCAGTGTCAAATAGTGGCAACCAAACTAGTGTCTTATCCGAAAGCTCCACTGCAGCTGATCTGGAGGCTTTAGCGTACCCTTTCTCATGTCAGTGGAGGTGATTGTGTGGTCCTAAATGTTTCTTTATGACAGCAGCAGAGGCGCTTCTCTCGCTATCACTCTTCCCCCGGGATCAGGGTGAAATAAACGGATAGGGAATTCTCTCCTGGGAGCGGGTGGAGTTAAATTATGTCAGAAAATGTTGGTTATCCATGCACAATCTGCCTTTGATACCGTAACCCCTCTAACGTCTCTTCCACACACAGATCTCTATCAGTTCTCTCTGAGTGGACACCGCAAGCAGGCTTTTCCAGTTTTCCCATCACACATCAAGTTACAGTTAAAATCAGCTGCTCCTTAATAACTTTGAAAACAAAGAATATTAGGTGTCTCAAACAAAACTGTGAGAATCTTTCAAAGATTCAGTGCTATGAACCTGCAAAGCTGCAAACTTTACTAAATCCAGTGATTAACTCTTCTTTGGGAGTGCTCATGTGTAGATATCCATTAGATATCCACCAACGCCGATTATATCAGTTTGATACTGCACTCATAAAATGCACCGATTCCGAAACTTATACTGGGCAGCATTAGCCAATTCAATGCACTAACTCTGCTCCTCTATTACCGCTGCGCCCTCTTCGGCACAAGTGTTCACGTCTCCTTCTCTCTTCTCCTTCGCCCTGTCACCATCGCGCTTCCGTTCTCCCTATCGCTTTCTATCTGTTCTCGTGGGCCATCTCTCCTCTTGTCTCTCTCACTTCTCGACATACACTTCTGTCACTCTTCCTGGATTGCCCTGTCCTTGTCAACGTCCTGCTCTCTCGAGAGAGTGACGCCACCCCCATATCCTGCCTCACGCGGAAACTTTCACACTCGGTTGTCAGACCTCCACGACGTCTCTCTGCCCGAAACTCTGCGTCTGCCGTACCGCGCCTGGGCGGACACCGTCAACAGGTAAGTGTCTAACAGTGACAACAGACCTCTGGCTAGCTAGAGTGTGTGGAGGGTGGCCTGTCTGTGAGCGCAGCCGAGACTCGCGATAACAGAGTGTACACGGGAATCCCAGCAACACAGCAGCTCGCCCTCGCTGTGACCGGGCAGAGACGCAAAAAAGCGAAACGGAAGGGGGTCGAAATGAGTCAACTCGACTCAGAGGGCCGGTACAAACGCGCGACCCACCGTGACAGTCAGCGGCCGGAGGCAGATACAACGGTGCGCGAAGTCGTGCCTGCCCCGGTCGCAATGCTTCGTGAAGAGCACAATTAAATGTGCGCCAAAAGATACTGTCTGATAGGCGACAGGGAGAGAAAACGTTGCACTGTATAGCAGGATGTAAGTGTACGAAGTATGCAACCCCCCTTAATTGGTGCATGTTGCTTTGTATATTGCAAGCCAGTGTGCGAAAATCATAGGTGGTCCCCGGGCTGCTAGGGCGATGATTGTGCTACCCCGCTAGCAAAGGCGCGCTGCCCCGATAGTACTCTGTGCCAGCAACGTCTTGCGCCCGAGAGAACTGCGTCACGCCCACCATATGGACAAGGACAAGGGTCAGCAAATTACTTGATATGTTCAAGGGACAGCCGGACAGAAAACTGAAATATCACATGTCCGGCAGGCAACAACCCTTTAGGTGACTCAAGATTGACCAGGGCACAGGGTACCAGCGTGTAGCTGAATTCAAAGGACAAGGCTAGATGTTCATACACGATTCAGACCCAACGACGGGTTGGAAGGAACACGGATGTCACAACGGGTATAAAAGGACTGGACACATGTGCGCGAGGGACGGGACAATAGCGCGGTGACGCTAACATGCGGTGTGTGGGGGGGTAGTGCGAGGTGTGGGTGGGGCGGGTGTATGGCGGGCGGGGCTGGGAGAGGCGCGGATAGAATTGATAACCCACCACCCGCCACCACGGCTTTAGCAGAGGGCCCACGAACCGCCCTCAGCAGACAATGGAAGCCCCAGGGAGGGGCTAAAACACCTGAAGCCCCCACGATTGGAAATAAGATTCTCTGGCTGAGAACCAAGATAGAGTGTGGCCTGAAAGTCTAACTATTGTAGAAAACCAGGCACTGCTCATCACCTTTCCAATACAGTCCCAACAGTGAACCATGGTGGTGGCAGCATCATGCTGTGAAGGTGTTTTTCAGCTGCAGGGACAGGAAGACAGGTTGCAATCGAGGGAAAGATGAAATCGGCCAAGCACAGGATATCCGGACGAAACATTCCCAGAGTGCGCAACTCAGCGGACGAAGTTTACCTCCCAACAACAATGACCCTAAGGCACCAGCGAAATAACAAAGGGTGGCGTGAATGCCCCACCAGAGCCATGCCTTAAACCCACTTGCCGACATCTCTGAAGACCTAAAAATGGTGTCCACCAAGCGTTTCCATCCCACTGAAGAACTGGAGAGATCTTCAAAGGAGAAGCAGAGGAATCCCAAATCAGTTAAAAACTTGTTGCAGCGGTCCCAAAAAGACTCATGGCTGTATCAGATCAAAAGGGTGCTTCTACTAAATACAAAGGGTCTGAATACTTAGGACCATGTGATATTTCAGTTTTTCTTTTTAAATAAATCTGCAAAAATGTCAAAAATTCAGTGTTTTTCTGTCAATATGGGGTGCTGTATGTACGTAATGAGGAAAAAAAATACTTAAATTATTTTAGCAAATGGCTGCTATATAACAAAGAGTGAAAAATGTAAGCGGGTCTGAATACTTTCCGTACCCACTATAATACGATAGTCAAATTTATCCAATGCATTACCTTGCGAATGTGTCACTGTCAAGTGAATCACACAGGATCAGTTACGTCTTTTTACTGCCATTCTCATAATTCCTCTCCATGGCCTCATGGTGTAAGGTGTCATACAGATAGCAACTCTCGGACAAAAATCTTTATCGCCGGAATGAAGTAGGATGTCAATCCAGGACTTCTGGCCACGTGTTTTTATGAATACTATTTATTTGTACGTACTACCCATTACAACACAACTGTTTGTTTGCCCTACTATAGGTATTGAAATTAGGCATATTTGGATGCAGGATCGCTCCAAAGGTCTTCTATTTTATTTTATT
Source organism: Sinocyclocheilus anophthalmus (assembly GCA_018155175.1). Classification (NCBI taxonomy): domain Eukaryota; kingdom Metazoa; phylum Chordata; class Actinopteri; order Cypriniformes; family Cyprinidae; genus Sinocyclocheilus; species Sinocyclocheilus anophthalmus. The sequence goes on along the minus strand of JADLZN010009533.1, from coordinate 214,691 downwards.
TAAGAAAATGACCGTTTCCTATCGCTAGCAAGACCCCCTATTTCTCGCTGGGATCGAGTAAGCCCTCTGAAGCTGCTTCCATCGGATTAACAAATGTGAGTGTCAGGCGCAATTTTGTAGTAAAGCCAATTCGTATCATCACGTGCTTTCATATGTATCAGCATTTACTACTAGAGCCGTAGTGTCCTGACAAGTTACGCAAAAACAATACGCAAACCAACAAACAAAAAAAAAAACAACCTCGCAACAATTTATTTGCGTCGCTTTGAAATCGAGAAAGCGTACACGACAATGACAGCTGTTGCATAGCTTCTCGTGAACTAAGGCTCTGTGAGTAAAGCGGCTCCTTCTGAAAGCATTGAAAATCACATTTATCAGTTTTACCTCCAACTCACTCTATAACTCAGTCGAGTGTTTAATAAATCCTTCTGTGGATATGTGGCTCTTACACAGATAAGTCATGCACATTTCATAGTATTCTAAAGTCTAAAAGGCATTGAATTATAAATATACTTTATTTTAATGAAAATTATAATAATAATAATTCAGATAAACCGTATATTGCTGTAGTTGTGTTTTTATTAGTCACGTTGAATCAATGAAAGCGGTTGAATCTTCTGTTTATCCAGCTACCGTTATAGGCATTTTCTGGGTTTCTTCTGTAAGGTGTATTTAGAGTTTCAGCGCGAGAGCGCCCCATGGCATTTGGATGGAGATTTACTGCTGATCACAGAACCGTGCTTCACTGAAAGATACGCATGACAATCGCAGCTTCTGTTGAATCGCGATTTCGATTCCATTTCGATTTATCGTGCAGCCCTACTTCAGCCTGTTGGCCACCATTGAAGTCCATTATATGGAGAAAAATCCTGGAATGTTTTCCTCAAAAACCTTAATTTCTTTGTGACTGACGAAAGAAAGAAATTAACATCTTGGATGACATGGGGGGTGAGGAAGTAATCAGGAAATCTTTATTTTGAAAGTGAACTAATCCTTTAAGTTAGTAGTGTTGCTATTCTTAGTTAGTTACTCCTTAGTATCATGTGCAATATGCATCAGACGGTCTGTGAATGGGCCAGAAGCAAGACTGATCTCAAAAATACAGAAGGTGAAGCCCACAGGCAGTATCATTAGTACAGACATACAGCCCCGTTGAAAGTAAACCAGCTCAGTCTGGAGTCCTTCTCTAATGCTTTAATTCCCTTCAGATCCTCTTCACATGCTCTATACATTTCTCCGGGGTGTATTGTCAGGGCGGCTGTGATGCGAGCATGAGCTGGGGCCGCAGTCTCACAAAGATCCGGGGCCCCTCACCCTCAGCGGAGCAGGTGGGCCAATTAGAATCCCCATGGCCTCCACAGATGCTCCCAAAGACCAATATAATTGGGATCTTCACTGCTGGGTCACTATGAATTATTAATACGCATTATGAGGGATGCGATTGGTCGTTGTAATGATGAGACTAGCAGACATGCTCATTTAACCACAATGAACTGAGTTAAGACAAAAACAACACAGCGGGACGCTCTTCTAACAGATTTTGGCCCTTCTGGAAGATTAAGGATTTACCCAGCATGGGACGGTCATTTTTTCCACCAGATGACCAGGTGCTGGAGTGTGAATACTTAATATCATACCACAGGCTTTAGCACAAAGACTGTGTTCACGGCCCCACACAAGAGGCCTGTCAGTTCTGCATGCTTGCAAACAGTTTCAACAGAGCTAAAATTAAATTAGTTCAAGGGGCAAAGCAAGAAGGCACTGCTGAGTTAGACCCGACACAGCACGACCCACATCTCAGATCACACAGAAAGACAGAGCTGGACAATGATTACAGTCTCTCACTTGTCTGTCTATGAGTTCCGTGCCAAATTAACTTTGAAAAGATGCCAGAGATATATGCATACACACATACACATACAAGAAAGCTGCAGCAGCTGTGTGCTAGGGTTTTGTAGTTTACCAGTACCAAGGAAGGTAGCAAAATATACAACTGTACAATACCAACTGAATGATAATGTGCTGCTTTTTAGGAGTGTAGAAAAAGCATTGTCATTGATTATAATTAAGATAATACCCAAAGTGTTATATAAGTAGTGTCATATATATTTTCTGCACACTTACAGCAGACAAGAGCATGCAAGGACTGATTAAAATGGCACGCTTTATATTAAGAACCTCATGATACTAAGTTATTGTTACATGATGTGCAGATATATTATGCATATTCATATTAGTCATTTACCTTAATATGCATCAAGTCATGCAATGTTAAAACATTAGTTGTCTGAGGCATTTAATTTGCTTCCTCAAGTACCCCTTCATCAACATCAAACTGTAAACATGCTCCGTTTAACTCACATTATACTAAATATCATTAAATATCATAAACAAAACAAATACAAGGGATACAATACAATTTTCGGAAAACAGTATGCCTTTAATACAGTTTTAATTCCCCAGAAGTAACTGAAAAAATATAATGACACTGATAACAATCAGCCATTTTAATTTATTGACAGCCCTAACATTTCAGTCAAAATATCGGTTTCATAGCTTTTTTTTTTTTAAACTATCGAGCTATCCCTATGAAGTGCACATGATAGAAACATTCAACTGAATTGAAAATAAACTGAACAAAAATGATAAACTCCAGAGATCAGTCACGAGTGCTCTGTGAAATCAGACATCCCTGTGCAACCAAGTTCTGCATTCCCACACTGCAGGAATACACCAAGTTATTCTTGGTATCAGACAAGCATTTCCATAAGATAAGACATAGAGAGGGCTGCCAGGGTCAGAACAAGGAACTATGAATATCTGCAGAACAATGCGCCTCTTTGACTGGAGATACTGTGCATTTTAAAAAGACATGCACGCTACAATTTATTCCATGCACACTGCAGTAGAGATCGAGAAAAGACGCACAGACCTGACTGTTAAAACCACAGTAAAGGTCACATATCCGACTCCATTTGTGGTTGACCATGCAGTCCAGAACTCTTAGATGAGCCATGTCATTAGTCCTGACTCAGATGGAACCCCCCCTCAAGATCTTTTATCACCGGGCTCTCCGGTTGATCCCTTGGAGCCTGCTCCTGGCACAAAGGGTGATGGAGGGTGTGAGGAAGTGAGAGTGTCGCGTCTGATCCCATATGTGTGCCCAGCAGGCACTCCATCAGCTAACTGCATCCTTTCCACAGCTCATTAGTGTTGAATTAATAATGCATCCGAACACCAAAACAGAAGAAATCCACCAAGACATCCACAACTACAATACTCCAAAGTGAGGTCTCCAAAGAGAGGAAGGTGATGACACCAACAATGAGGCTTGTATCTCCTCTGGTGTTCAGTATTCAGTCTCAGTAATCAGTCTCTCCCTCTTCGCTCTACAACTTGATCACTCCATCTGTCTTCTCGCAGTGCTGAGTCAGGTAGCACTGCTGCAGCAGGCTTAACCCCTGGACGGGAGAGACGGGACTGCAAAAGACAAATCACATCCTGGGGAACTCTAAATTCCCTACTGCTTTAAAGAAACACTGCAATCCTCTCATGCACTGAAGAAACAGAAGAATGAGGTTGAAACAAAACAGGAGATTAGCGTGACTGAAAATGCCACGGGACTATGGCAAGTGTGCGAAGATGCTTTCAGGACAAAATGGGCTGAACTGTTTAAAACAAGTGCTACGCGGGGTCATTTTAATATTGGTGTTTGTGAATGTTTGATAAAGCAAACATCACTATAACTAATGTGCATATTTAGGGTTAGGGATTTGAAGAGTTTGTAGAAATTTGAAGATTTGTAGAGACAAAAATATCCCAGGAGGAAAAAAAAACCTTTTAGATTTTGAAGGAGAGATACAATTGACTTCTTGGTGGGAATAGGTCCGGTAAATAAAAACAAAGCAACCACCCAAAAATCCATTGCAATCACCTAGCAACTCCGAATACTCTAGCAATGCACTAACAACCTCTCAGAACAGGCTGGGGTTTCTACTCCTGCTCCTGGATGGCCAACGTCCTGGAGAGTTTAGCTCCAACTTGCCACAACCCACTTGTCTGGAAGTCTCTAGTCAGCGGGGTGTGTTTACTTGGTAAATTCTGCAGGACAGTGGCCTTCCAGGAGCAGGACTGGACACCCCTGCCTTTAGCACATGCACCTTTGCATTGTGTCAAGTATTACAGGCAAAGACTAGAGATCGACTGATTGATAAATACAGCTGGATAAAATTTTTTTAAAAACCTGTGCCCGTCTTCTTATTTTTAGGCTGCAAAGCAACACAATGTGATTATTTTAAACGGGGTGATTCTTTTCTATACCCATTGCATGTATGTAATTTCAATGCTATGACCTTTGTGAAGACATTTAAAGATGACCAACTTTAACAGGCATGTGATCAACTAGAGACAGAAAGGCAGGATCTGCATGCCCCCAAGCCACGCCACTTATTATTTTTTTTAAATGTATATTATCATAAACGATATATCTTATATTTTAATAATACATACTGTCATGTAATATATATTGTCCTGTAAAAGTAAGAAAGCAGCTTTTAATAATCATGATAATATAATATAATAAGTATTAATAGAAATGCTATTATTAAAATACCTGCCAGAAGTTTGGAAACATTACAATTATTAATGATTTTTAAATAAATCCTACTGCCATCAAGGCTGCATTTATTTGATCAAAATAAAGTAAAAACAGAAATATTGTGAAATTTTATTTCAAATAAAGTAACTGTTTTTTATTTTAATATTTTATCAAATGTAATTTATTCCTGTAATGCAAAGCATAATTTCCTGCACCATTACTCCAGTTTTCAGTGTCATTACCTTTCAGAAATCATTACAATTTAATTTGATGCTCAAGAAACATTTCTGATTATTATCAATGTTGAAAAAAAGTTGTGCTGCTTTATATTTTTGAGGAAACCCTGATAAATGTTATTTTTCAGGATTCCCAGATGAATAGAAAGTTCAAAAGAGCATTTATTTGCATTTTTCAAATATATTTATTACATTTATTAAAGCATTTATTAAATATAAACCTTTTGCAACATTTTTAATGTCTTCACTCACTTTTCATCACTTTAACGTATGAATAAAATCATTAATTTCTCTCTCTTTTTTAAATCTTACCACAAATGTTTGAGTGGTATCATTGCCTCCACAAAAAGTTAGGCAGCAACAACTTTTTTTAACATTAACATTACTAATAATAACTAGTAATTGTTTTTATTCGCAGCAAATCAGAATATTATAATGATTTCTGAAGGATCATCTGACAGTGAAACTTCTTTGTAAACAACAACAGATTTATAAACAATTCTAATGACAAATGTTGCATTCCCAAGTGCAAATTAAAGCATCTCTAACACAGCTAGCATTTACAAAGTGAAGTGAACCGAAACTGAAAACACAGTAATGTTACAGCAGACATGTAATGCAAGTACTAAGCAATCTCAAATTCTCACTATCATTCATAACACTTTGCAATAAGACTCAATTTGTAACATTAGCTTAGGTTGATAAAAGCTGTAGAATTATTGTTCCTTGTTAGAGTGTGTTAAATTCAACATTTACTAATACGTTTTTAAAATGTAAATTTGCTTCTGTTAATATTAGTTAATGAACTATGAACTAACTTTAATGATACATATATAATTAATATTAATATTTTAATTCATTTGCAAATTATGGTTCAATACACCACACTACACTTTTTTTTAAACAGTAAACCACTATTTTAGCTTTCGTTCAGTATCCATTTTAAAAGCTATCGGTTGACTCATCGGTATCTGCCAGTGTGGTTCAACCTAGCTATCAGTATCGGTAAAATTCACTATCGGTCAACCTCTAGCAAAGACCACTCACATTTTTCTTATATGAATAAATCTACAGTAGTTACTTTATCTTGTATGAATCTTGAGTATGTTGCTTTTTAGAAACACATAGTTGCAAAACTCTACGATCAAGGGCAACTACGCATCTAACAGATATGTTATGATACTGTAAACATTATATGTAATATCCGAAGTACTGGTACAGAAGAACAGTCCCAAGGTGAATCTAGCCAGATTTTGCAGATCTTGGCTCAGAAATGCAACAACCACAAAAGGAATCCAACTGTCAGCAGATTGGTTCCACACTGCAATTTTAATAACATCCAAATGCCAACTGTCAATCAGACAAAGAGCGTTGGCAGCCAGAACCACATCAGAGTCTGAAACGAAATGAAGAGTGCTGAATAGATACTGTTTGGAAGGACAGGTCCATTGGACAGGCACTACCATGGAGTGTTTTTTTTAGAGAAGCTTTGGGATACTAGGTCAAACCTGAGCAAGTTAAACCACAGCAATGTACCATAGACCAACAACCGTGTTAGGTTATTCTTGGCTCTGCATAAGATTTATGCTGGATTGCAATAAAAGGCTGCAGCAACATGAAATTCAAAGCGTAGATGGGGAAGATTACATGAAGATGTGGAGCAGATTGATGAAGCCACACGAAGCATCTCTGGGCAGGTCAGGGCTATATACACACTCGTGTTGTGCAGGTCAGCTGGGCCAAACTCCCAATGTGCAGACTTGGAACACCAGGGCCTCATCCGTAGCGCTGGAGAAACGCATCATTCTTATACACTCAAAAACCTCCATCCCTTGGGTACAGTGTTTCCTCTAGGCACTGCGAGAACCAACACAAACGCCGAAACTTACCCCAAAGTGTTGCAACTTTCTTGGAGGTGATATACCAGGCAGAGGATCAATCAAGTAAAGAAACTAAACAGTCAACACCAATCTCATTTTATTGCAAATTGTTGCCAGATCCCTAAAAAGACCAATAGATCGACCCTCACAGTTCTTTCATTAATGAACTGTGGATTTCCCCCTTTACAGTGAATGAATAAGTCCAGGGTTCACAACCTCATATTCTGACCCATTCCAACCAGCCCAGGGGCCAGCCAGATGAAATCAATCGGTAGAGAAGCTCTCACTCTGTCAATGCACACATCAAAAGAACAAATCAATATGGGCTGCAAAATCACTGGGTAAAAAAAAAAAAAAACACACACACACACATGACCGGACACATGTACACGACCAATAATCAGGCGCTGGCTGATGTGGCCAACTCATCACATGACTCTTGAGTTCAGATGGAAAATAATTCAACCAATGAAATACAGCTATTAATGTGTCCCGAATGGACAAATACTGAGAGCCTAAAAACACTATGCCACACTGGCTGAACTGGAGTCAGCTGTACCCAGCATGGACCATTACTTTGTGAACTTCTGGTTAATTGATTGAGACGTTTCTTGATTAACATATTTTGTTGGTACTGGCACAATATTTCTGTCAAACAAACAGTCCTAACTTTAACCCCTAAGACTAGTGGTCGACCATTATTGGCTTTTTTGATGGCTGATGCCAGTGCCGATATCTTAGAGAGCAGGGTGGCCACGCATGCATATATTATATATATATATATACATACATAATAAAGGAAGTAACACTGTAAAAAAGCTGGTGCTCCATAATCTGGTAAGTTTGTGCGCACTAGGAATCATATTTTATCTAATAAAGACAACGTAATACTAGTTTTACATACAGCACACAGTGAAAATGACATGAATAGAGGCTGGGTTTGATATAACAAAAAAAAATTATCATATATACTGTGTTCAGGAGTTTCATATCGTTCGGTATCAATAATTAGTGACAATTTTTTATAACCTTTCTTAAACAGAGCAATAGAAAAATGTTTAAATTTAACCATTGTATTTTTAAATTAACTCAATTTATTTAGACAAACAACTATTTTAGTCTTACAAGCAAAACAACAAATAAAACAAAATTGAATAAAATTGAAACAAATATCTCCTTTCTTATATTTTATATGCAGATTGAATAAGTGTTAAGGAAGCTTTTGGCCCATCTCCTGAGGCCACAGGAGGGAGCAATGAGCAAAATAATGCACCTCATTAAACGGTTTATTCAATGCAATGAAAATAACGGCTGTCTATAAAAAAGTAACATTACGTCTAAATTAATTCATATAAATCTAATATAATTTTGTAAATTGCATAAACAATATGAACAAAACAGCATAATGTATTATTTATGCATAGCTTAATACAAATAGCCAACGCGCCGATCACACGATTGCATGTAAAAACATATGAGACGCAGTGGAATAGAATAAAACCCCCACAAATTATCGAGACATGTTTTCTAAAAGTTGAACCTCTTTTAACTTTACATGGCTTTCTATACATCTCTTGTGCGAGACTCGAGTGCAACAGTCATAGTTGTCCGTCTCAAGAATGCATTGACTATCCGTTATGTGTAGGGCTGGGTATCGAGTTCGATACTTTTTAGGCACGACCGAATTGCCTCGATACGTAACGGAGCAGTCTGCTCGTGGTATCGTACATAAACCTACTACCACCGATAGGTCTGCACAGTCTGTCCGCGACTGTGACACTCAGAGATGTGTATTTAGTGTGAATGCGTCCTAGCCCCCGTAGCTGTAAGGCTACATTTACACTGGTGCGTTTTTGTTTTAAAATGAAAACGATCCTCGTCTTACTGGCGTTTCAAGCCGGCTTTCCACTATCTACGACAAATGACAGACCGAAAGTCATTCATTTCCAATGGAGAGTAGCGCGGGAGCTGTGTAGAGTTTCAATCATATGCAGATGTCCGTTCATACTACAAGACTGAAAGCGCATGTTACGTGACCATTCATGCACACTGTAGCATCATGCGACATAAGACCAGGGTTTAAATTGGGCCGGGGGCCATCTGGGGCTGAGCCCCGGCACTTATAGACTCCAGGGCTTGACATTAACTCTTCATTAACGCCAGACAAGTAACATGATTAAAAGTAACCATCAGTAACCAAAAATAATTATGTAAACACCAAAACGCAAGTATTTTTCTGATTTTATTACGTTTAGAGTAAGTGGCGAATAGTGGATATCTTATGTATATAATGTATTTATTGACAGTATAAGGTTGCGCTGCTGAGGTGAGGCTCCCGCAGCCTCTCAGGAGAAATCAAAATGCGCAACACTAAGAAACTCAGCATCCTGAGGTAAAAATTCAAAATGGAAAGTTTTTATATTTAAAATACAGTTAGTTAGGCAACATCACACAATGTTTTCACCATTACGACTGTTTAATAGTTCTATAAACAGTTCAATAAGCAAATACAATAATATTAGGCCACTTACATTTTAGGCAGAAACAGCGCATCTCACAGCAAACAGCCGATTCGTTGCTGATTGAGTCCGTGTTTTGAACTAATCGGTTGAGTCAAAGTTTCATTAGCCCTTGCATAAACATCTGATGAATCTGCCGTGACCGATCGTTTTGAATGAACGACTCAATGACTCAACTTCGTTAACGCTCCTATCTGCACCTATTGGCGTTGTAATTTTAAGTTGAAAAGTTTTTTCCACCATAATTCTGTTTGCATATTAAAATATTTTACATACTCTCATAATAGTATTTAATGCAGGTGTATTGGTCAGTGTCAAGTGAATATAGATTACATGTAGTAACTTGAATGAAAGTATTATAGCTTAGTGGCAATAGAATACTAATTAAACCAAAACACACACACATATACATACTATAACATATAGATACACAATATACATACCCATTATATATACCAAGCGCGATACCATAGACTGGATATAGATTCACAAAGACATTACACATGCAACAACTCGCTCCCTCCACCGCATCTCTTGCGCCGCTGATAAGTTCCCTGTTGCACACCTAAAATCAAATATACTGTTTTTTTTTATTGAATGCTAATTTTTTTATTTTAAATTCGACTAATATTCCTTTTTTTAATTCACAGTCTCCTCATCGCAGCCAGGCACGGCACTAATTTCAGCGTGTGTTTGTGTGTTGGCTCTCTACTTGTCACTAGGCTTGCCGCGATAGACGGTGCTGATGGTGATACCGGTGTTAAGCCGCAACACTGGTTACGTCACTTGCCCACCACGTCACCGACCCCCACCGTCATTTAGATTTTTTATAGTAATAAAAATCATTTAGTTCAGTAAAAGAACAGACACTACAATTAAAAACTGAACGTGGCTGCTCAATGCAGTTGAACGACAGTCGCATCACAGATCAGATTTCATTTCTCCAGTGAGGAGAGTGAGTCGAGCTGACTGACAAGAAGATTGAGGTGAGACAGACAAGACGATCGCGTATGATTTAGTTTCGAAACGAGATACAAAAGTTGTATTGCCTGTTTGGCAATATTTTGGATTTTGAAAAGCCTGTTGACTTTTGCTATTTATCTGATTTTGGAAGTTTTTTTTAACATTTGTTTCTTATTTAATTGGTTCCATATTGTTTGCTGATTTTTACTTTATTTAAACTTTGTGTCATTTATTTATTTTATTTGACATCAAGGTGTATGCCGTGCCTCCAAGCTTTCTTAATCGTTTTGCTAATAAACGTTCTACATTTCTTATTTATTTGGTTATATATTATACATATTTACTTATTTCCAGTTTTGTATACCTATTTAAACTTTATGCAAGTTATTTGTTATTTTATATTAGGCATAACTTGCCCTATATCATGGTGTATTTGTATTTGTTTTGTTAAAAGTATGGTTTTATATATCAATCTAAAGTGATTTTTGACATGTTATTTTGTACCGTTGCATTCGAAGCAATTTGGACCCGGGAAACCTGCCGCTAATTTGAAGTTAAAGTAAATGCGCAAACGGCGCTTTTACGCTAGTTAAAGCGAAGAAAGCGGGAAAGAGGGGAAATTCAAAGAACAATTGCTTTACTTCCGATTGCGCGATTTGAAAGTGAAAGTAAAATGTGCACGCCGCTTTTACAACTTTTAAAAGCAAAGGAAAGTGAGGAAAAGAGTGAACTCCCCCGCGGTGATACCGGTATTACCGGTGTTGTCACACGTCGATTAACCGGTGGGAAACTTTCCTCACCGTCACAACCCTACTTGTCACTAGGCATGGGCCGGTATGAGATTCTGACGGTATGATAACCTTAGATAAACAAAATATCACGGTTTCACGGTATCGTGGTTACAGCTCTAAAATATGTTATTTTTAAATGTCTGGGTAAAAAAAACTTTTTTTTCTCTACTGAACACATTTTATTTTTAAGAAACATATAGAACATTTTGGAACAGTAAACATGTCAGGCTAAATAATTAGAATAAATTATTTGATTAAGTTTGGAGCGGTGAGGTACAAGGTTTGTGCACCTACCACGATGAAGGAAGATGAGCGCAGTGTCACACACACACACACACGGTCTCTCCGTACAACAGTTTGTTTTTTAAATGTCGTGATTTTGAACAGATGTAAACAATGGCAGGATGCTTAAAAGTATAGACGTGATACCAGCTTAATTTAATTATTGTACTAAATCGCAGAAAAGTACAGTACGTACTTTAGACTGCTATTCCTCACTCTGTGAAGTAACGTGAGGGAGGAAACTAGTTGACGTTAGCTAGTTAATTAGCCATGTTATCTGCCTTGGTAGCAAGCCAAATAGTATTCAACACTGAAACAAATGGCGGTTGGGTCTCTGTCTTGATCGGGGGTGAAAGAGGAAGAAATGAAGATGACACAGATATATAGTTTATGTTCGACCTGGAAGTATTTATTTAGCGATCGGAGCTAAAACGTCATCTGTATGGAACACCGTTGTGTACGGAACATGGTTAGTCTACGTTACCCGAAAAATTCCCATACGACAGACGTCGTCTTTTTCGACGGGGGAAAAAGTTCCAGGGACTCATCTCCTTCGGCCATCCCACACACAGGTGACTCTCACTGACAGCTCGCACCAACCGGAGGGGCTGAAGGGGAAGGGGTCGTGTGACTCGTTATGCTCTTCGCTGCACACAACGAAGTTGTGAGGGAGTCCTGCACTTTCCGTCTTTGACGACACGTAAAAAACTGCGCATACCGCAGGAACGGTATAACGGGAAATTGTAATGTTTTTGAAACCGTGACTTTTCCAAACCACGGTATACCCTGAAACCGGTTATCATCCCATGCCTACTTGTCACTCATCCCTGCCTTAAATGCAAAAGCGGAAATATCGTGCACTATATCGAACATTTTTTCTATCGATATCGATGATGGTGTACCGTCGATAAGTATCGACACCGTTTTATCGCCCAGGCCTACATGAATATGACGGGCAACTGAATATAGTACAGCATAATTTGAAATCAAGGGTTTAAAGTTTGTCGATTACAGATTCAACTCAGATGGACTGACCGTCACGCACAGAACACGTTCATGCTGGCTACAAATGCACACTTCAGCTGGATTCGACTAAGTCTGCAAGGTTTGTGAAATTAAATGTTTATTAGATATAAAAAATTTGTTTAAAAATATATAATTTGCATTTGCTGTTCTGACTTAAAATTGAGAAAGTATTATAGTGTTGATTTCTGTTACTAATAATATAAAAGTAAATGCTAATACTTTTTCATATACGGTTTAGTTTCTTAGTTTAACAGTTCTTTCTAACAACGTATTAGACAAAACTGAGATCATAACTAATGAAGACGCAGAATGGGAGCGATGTGTGCTCAGCGTTCTGTCGTTCTCAGCGTTCGGACGATATTTAAAAAATGCCAAATATCGACCGATATATCGGTCGACCACTACTCCCCGACTTTTGTCCTAAGTCGGAGCCTTTTCAGCATATTTTCTCTAAAACCAGCCATTAGCTGGGAAGAGATAAGTAATAGAAGTAATTAATTAATTTAATAATTTATATGCATTTAGCAGACGCTTGCCTTACAGTGCATTCAGGCTATACATTTTTTACCAGTATGTGTTCCCTGGGAATCGAACCCACAACCTTTTGCGCTGCTAAAGCAATGCTCTACCACTGAGCCACAGGAACAACAACCACAAGAGAGCCGAGTAGTCCAGCCCAGAATCTTTTTAACACAATTTTTGTTTCTAGGTAGACTGCTGCACCTGATTCACAGAGATTGCGCAGAAACCAGCCAATTAGAATGGAACCAGTGTTTTCAACTAGATGTTGCCCTTTTAGTATCCTATATGCTCCAGAGTCCACATGAACAGACTGTGGGCAAGTGTTCTGAGGTCAAGACTACTCCCAACTCTAACCCCAAAGAATTAGTAACCCTTAAAATTAGTTCAAGCCTGACCCCAGCCCTAAATCAAACCCTTTGGCTGTCTCTAAAATCAAACTGGTTGATCATAATCTTGTTCCAGGAACATGTATTGCTTGCCAAAATCATTGTCAAAGTTAATTTAACCAACAGGAAAGACTGAGATTTCCTTCTTCATTCTGAAAGTGTCCATGCAGATGTAGATACAAACATAAAAAAAACATTGAAATAACAAAATAATCTAGCAATGATACTGACAAAAACAATGTGTGAAACGTGCGATTAATACAATCAGTTAAACGGTTTAAAATTAATTTCATTATTTTTTCAGTAATTTATAAAAATATTTAAAAAGGTTTGCTGCATGGTTAAAAAAAAAAAAACATCTGCATATAAAAAAAAATTTTTTTAGGGGTGAAAAAAAAAAAATCACATTTAAGTGCATTTATTGTTTCCTTCAGACATAGGCTAATGCCGAAGCGAAATGTTTACAAACATTATAAACACTGTAAACATAGCTAGGCTGTTTTAGTTCCCCTCACTCCACAACAAATTCTTTCAATTAATAGTATTTAGAAAAGAACAAGAATTAAAAATATAAGAAGCTAGGCTATAGCAATATAAACGACAAGCCAAAACGAATTAATTTAGGCTAAAACGAAACTGAAACCAACGTTGGGTCTTTCATTCCACACAAAATCAAATGTTTTCGAATTCGCGATGTATTTGAATGGCAAAAAATTATTTATTATGTAGCCTACTTCACTCGCGTTCCAATATCCACGTAAAACAAAACGTTTTCCATAACATCACGGCGGTACAGTGATAACACTTAATGGCACAGATTTTACTACATATTTTTTACTACATCGTTTTTTTCCATATGTTTGGACTGACCGTATTTTATTATGATAATGAACAGGCTGCATTGTCAAGGTAGCAATGCTTAACTGTGTGCACGCATGCGGCGCCGGCGCAATCACTTGAGTTTTTTCCTTCTAACAGTGGAAGCAACTACTCCTTTTAGTCAAAGATAATCGGAATTGTAAACGGTTTGCCTTTATTTGTGGAGGAAAAATAACTGAAATGAACATCCCTAGATCGAAATTATTTTATTCCTCAGGAACTGACTGAATCATGAAAAGTGAGTAATACCAGAGCCATGTGGTTGCGAGTATTGGTGACATTAGCTAAAATATAATTTTAGAGGTGGTGCAAGTTATTATATGAATGTAGATAGTGGTCGATTGAGACCAATGCCAGGCAGCCTATGACCGACATAATGCTGATCTATACTGTATAATCTACAATTTAATTAAGCTGACTGAGACATTGAAATTAATCAAGCGGCACTGTTATCAGCTGATGGAGATAATCCCAATACGGCCAAACACAGATGTTCTCTGGGCATGTGTAATATACACCAACACTGCCTCACTGAACACTATTCCCACTGAGAAACATGCTCACTCTGCCCATCCACCCAGTGTTAATGAGAAAGAGGGGCGACCAGATCATCAGTATCCTTTCTGACTACAGGCTTATACAGCAAACTTCACTCTAGTGGGAGTATCTAGTGTGTTTTTTTCGTCTACTCATTATGACATAAAAAAATAGAGGAACACTGCATAAAAGCACCGAATGTTAAACCACTATGAATTCAACCTACAGTGGATGGGATTCCAGATTAAATCGGCATTCACAATTTTCCTATTTCCGATGATACAGAAAAGACACTTATCCAGATAGCAAGAGCACACACAAATGCACAAGCACTCCAAAGGCTTGACTGAATGATGATAACCGGGAATCGGAAAAGTGGCTGCCGTGTTTACATGAGGGAAACCATTCCATGTAATCCATGCTGGTCCAGGATGCCGGTGTGAAGCCAGCTGACCAGTGAAGTCTGAGAGATACCAGTATCTAAACCACAACAGAATAAAAGATAAGCAACTGCTCTGTGCATACTGCATTCATCAGTGATTTTTTGGGTGTTTACGGCATTAACTGATTTGCATAATTCCTTTGAACCTGGATCAAAGGAATAAAACAACATGTAAGGCAAACAAATTACACTATCAATGGGTACAGTCTAGTTTTAAGAATGACGAAGATGGTAAAGGCTTAATTGTGCAACTCAAAACTGGTGATTATGGTTTGGCCCATTGGATTCAATGAGACAGCGGTCAGATATAAAAGGAGAGTTTGTTAAGGGCGTCTCCACAATATCTACAAAGGCATGAAGCTCAGTTGCCTAATGATCTGAGCAAACAATGCACAGGGTTTCATTGAAGTCAAGTCTATAATCTGATGTAGAGTATTTCTGAATGAAACAGGATATTGAAAACGAAGAAATATAGGGCTGGAATTGATTTTATTCATCAGGAATTGACGGAATCGTGAAAAGTGAGAAATACCAGAGACATGTGGTTGCGAGTATTGGTGACATTAGCTAAAATATAATTTTAGAGGTGGTGCAAGTTATTATATGGATGTAGATAGTGGTCGATTATCTACAGGCAGCCTATGACCGACATAATGCGGATACATAAGCTACAATTTAATTAAGCTGACTGAGCCATTGAAATTAATCAAGCGGCACTGTTATCAGCTGATGGAGATAATCACAATATGACCAAATAATGATTCATTTATTTGGCTTCTCATAAACTACCTTTCAAATTTTTGGGGTCAGTAAGATTTTTTTTTTTTTTAATTGATACTTTTATTCAGCAAGGACACATTAAAATGATCAAAAGTGACAGTAAAAACATTTATCTGACATAACGTTTCCATTTTATTTTAAATAAATGCTGTTCTTTCTATTCATCAAAAAAAATCCTGAAAAGTGTATAATGGTTTCCACCAAAATATTAAGCAGGACATCTGTTTTCAACATTGATTAGAATAAGAAATATTTCTTGAACACCAAATCAATATTAGAACTATTTCTGAAGGATCATGTGACACTGAAGACCACCAGGAGTAATGGCCACCGAAAATTCAAAAATAAATGAAATAGAAACCGTTATATTACACTGTAATAATATTTTACAATATTACTTCTTATTTTTCTTTCTTTCTATTTTATCACATAAATACAGCCTTGAGGAGAATAGGAGACTTCTTTCAAAAACATTAAGAAATCTTACAGACCCTAAACTTCTGAATTGTAAAGCTTGTTGAAAAAGTAAATCTGACAGGAGACACAGAATTCAGAGACGCCACAAGGTGACCTCATCTGGGGAACACAAGTGGTGGTGTGTGTGTGTGTGTGTGTGTGTGAGAGAGAGAGTGAGAGAGAGAGAGGGACGAGGTGAACGCGGAGCCGCTTTGCTTTATTTACCCTCCATGGCGCTGACGTCCTCACAGGGGGCAGGGCGACCAATCGAGGGAGACACAAAGAGAGATAGAGACAGACAGGGAGAGACGCCCTCATTAGACGTGGAGAACTAGATAGGACAGAATAATGGGCCCACCTGAGTCCACCAAGCACAATAAACCCCTGGGGGCATCTAATGAGTGTCAGGAGAGACAGGAGCAGGTACAGTCCTGCACCTGTCCATGCTCTACAAGGAAGAATTTAAGAAAAGCTCCATGACCGAGGCACTAATGCATATTACTATATGTATTCTTATCTTTATGTGTGTCTTGGGGGTGATGTAATTAAAGTAGGACACTGGTTTAAACAAGGAAGTAGAGGACTCCTGGGTGATAATGAATGAAACACGTTTCACCACAGGCATGAACACAATTGGACCCCACAATTAACCATGAGGGACACCAAATGCGTGAATAGATCACATCATTCTTTCATGCATATAAACAAAGCAATTACACACTGTAATGTTTAGTTTTGCCAGTGGCACTATATAGAATGACTAGACATACATAATGCCACTGCATTTCATTTTCTCCCAGCTCTCCAAAGGACAAATGACAACAAAACCTAGCAGGATGCCTACTAAGACTGAATTTTTAGGTAGCATACTGTAGGTACTTTGGCAATGTTTAAGTTTAAGTTTCTCTTTTATTGTCTCCCTTAGGAGAAATTTGTCTTAGGCAACCGGAGCAGATCAAACCTACAAAAAAAATTAAAAATAAATAAAAATTAAAAAATAAATAATAAATTTACCAACACCATTCCAAAACATATAATTCCTATAGAATCCTAGTAATACACCAACATTACATGTTACCATCACATTACCCTCACCCACACAACAATTTCAATCACTTATTCAATAATTTGACAGATAATGGAATTAGAGAAAATTTGTATCTTTTCAGCTTACAGATTGGAACCCTATATCTCCTGCCCAAGGGCATTAGCTCATACTCCTTATGGAGAATATGGCTTTGGTCACCAATACTTTTAAGACTCTGCTTCCTAACAGACCTCTCAAAAATGTCCTGAAGAGAAAGTGGAGACAACATACCAATTATTTTTCCAGCTCTTCTAACCACATTTTGAAGTTGTGACCTAAGTTTAACAGTCAAATTTCCAAACCATATTGTAAAACCATAACATATTATAGATTCAATAGCTGATCTGTAAAACAGTAACATGATAGTTTTATCCACTCCATAAACCCTGAGCCTTCGCAAAAAATGCAAGCGCTGACTAGCTCGTGTACAAACATAGTCCACTTGATGACTCCATTGCAGCTGAGAATCAAAGTAGATACCCAAATACTTATATGTTGTTACCTGCTCAACCTCCTCCTCATTAACTAAAATTGGACTATGATCACCCCCCAACCTCGGGTCAAAGATCATTTCTTTAGTTTTTTTGACATTCAACATCAAGTTGTGTTCCTCACATCACTGCACAACCCCTTCTATCTCTGATTTATACATGCCGACATCTGAATTGTTTGTCAGCAAACTAAGTATAACTGTATCATCTGAAAATTTAATAATGTAGTTGTTTATGTACCGATTCCTGCAATCATTCGTATATAGTGTAAAAAGAAGGGGGGAACTTACGCAGCCTTTGAGGAGCTCCAACATTTGTGACCAATATATCAGAGAAAGTTGAATTAATTTTCACTTGCTGTTGTCGTCCCGTTAGAAATGCATAATACCATTTAATTATATAAGGGTTCACTTCCATCTGTTTTAACTTAAATAACACAATATCTGGAAGTTAAGTATTAAACGCTGAACTCAGATCCATAAACATCACTCTAACATAAGCTGCAGGATTTTCAAGGTGTTTTAAAATAAAGTGTGTCATAGTATTCAAAGCATCTTCTGTACTCCTATTTTCTTTATACGCAAATTGATAAGGATCTAATTTATACACTACATTCTCTCTCAATTTCTCTGTCACAATACGTTCAAGTGATTTCATCACTATGGACGTTAACGCCACTGGTCTACAGTCATTATTTTCCTCTGCTGGATGTTTTTTTGGAACAGGGATAATGACTGCTTTTTTCCATATTGTAGGAATAAATCCAGTGTCGAGTGATAATTGAAATAATGGACTCCAGGCTGGAGTTAATTCATCAGCAAATGTTTTAAGTAAAAGAGCTGAAATACCATCCGGCCCACTGGACTTTTTGTGAATGTGAAGCTGAAAAGGTATAAAACATAAATAGGCTGCCTAAGGCAGATTCTACGGCAGCTCTGTGTCTTTTGCAGTAAGGCAATCCCAGAATGTACTGGAATGAGCGCAGTGAAAAATGGCAAGAGTCACAAGAAATGTTGATTATGATTGTATTTCATTTAATACTGGAAAGTATACAAACAAAATAACAATCTAATTTCAAATTTATTTTCAATTTTAGCAACATACTAACGTCAAACTGTCTCCCAGTTGTCTCCCATGCCATCAACAATTAGTTCTGTATATCGAGAAGCATTGCTGCCTATGTAGGGTGTCCAAGTCAGTCACTTGTGAGTTTCCAGGATGGTTAGGAATGCTGCCTTAGAAGAAAGCTGGCTATGTAGGCAGCTCAATAGGTTTTGAAACAGAGCTGTACTGTCTGTATAAATCACATAAATAACAAATATTACTGTACTGAAATACAAAAGTAAATCACACTGTTTAAAGTGTGATCCCAAGCCATGTATATTGTACTGATTGCAATGATGCTTACTGAAGCTCAAACGCCGTTAACTCAAGTAGGCGTTATTTAATGGTGTGGATAAAAGCTTTTTTATGAGTCTGCTGGGGACTTTTCACATACCTGCTGAGAACTTCAGTTACTGTTTAACTTTATAACTAGGAAGCAGTGAGGAGCACTGGACTGAGACAACCAGGGCCCCAAAACTGTGCCACAGCATCACAATTAGTGATTCTGAGGGAAGTGTTTGTGAAAAATGTACAAAATAGTGTCACACAGTATGAGTTTTTTGCATTTAAAAACATGACACGCAGGGCAGTGGAATGAAAAGAAAAACACAAATGCGTTGGAACTACTATTAACTTCAGCGGGTATCAAACACTGTGGTCAAATGCTTCCGTCTAGTGTATGTTTACATACAAAAACAATAGAAATGCATCACTGTGAGTGCAAAACCCCATTCTGTGTGAACAGCCCCTTAATGTTGTTAAGAGTTTCAGAAGACATTATTCAAACATGCCTGTGGCTTTAAATTTTCAGCCTAAATCAATTATGCTTTCATTAAACAGCCAAATCCACACAAAATATAACATGCAAAAAGCAATGTTCTTTTAAAGTAATGCACGTTCCTTGCAACATTTCTTCAAACAAACAATGCAACATTTCTTCAAAATAATGCACTGCTACTTCAAAATAATGCATTGCACTTATGTACAGATAAACAGTAATGTTCTGTTTCCTTCACAATGAATATTTTTTTTTCGAGAACATGCTGTGTTTTTTTAAATAAACATAGAATTGAATTCCTGAATCCCTCTGGACACATAGTAAGTGATCTGTTGATGTGCTTGCAAACTACTGTGCCCACCAATGTAAAGAGATCACACACACACACACACTTTTAATTTTTTATGAATTTATTTAATTTAATTTAATGCATTTAGCAGACGCTTTTATCCAAAGAGACTTACAGTGCATTCAGGCTATACATTTTGTTTTTACCAGTATGTGTATTGCCTTTACTTGTATTGCCATTACTGATAGGTTAATCGAAGCATGCGTTTGCAGCACTGCGTTATGTTCTCAGTGATGATGTGACGCCACATGTCAGAGTGGTCACACAAAATCCAATGCTGCTCTAGTATTCTGAAGAGTGACATTATGCACTGGCAGCCTTACAACATTACTAAGATTAGATAAGTAAGGGCTGTGCTTGCCAAATAAAATAAATAGGCTACTTCATTTAATGAATGCAGTCTCAGAGTAAACAGTCAGTGGCTGCTTCTTAGCAAGATAATACTATGCCATGAGTTCTCCATCTCTAAAATTATATTTTATGAGCCCAATATATAATGTTGTATGGTATGAAATTTGAGATATCAAAAGGTTTAAAAAAAAAAATAAAAAAATCGAATTTTCTCACAATACAAACATTTATTAATATCAGCGGCCTGTAAGTGGTTGTCATAGTAGAACAATATTGTTCTACTATGACAACCACTTACAGGCCACTGATATTAATACAGGCCACACTCAAAACAATATCAACATGCACAAACAAATAAAATAAAAAAATCAATACAAGTTCTAATCATCCTGCTCAGTTTATGGACGTCCCGCCTGCACTGCAATAGTGCCTGACTGAAGTACTTGTCCTATCATGAGCTGTAGAAGGTGTAGGCCTAATAATGTGTATTCAATTGCGCTTTCACATTTCTTATAAAGCGACAAAACAATTTACCTCGCAAACTGACGACCCGGCTGGATTTTTCTTCTCATCTTGGTGCGTTGACGCAGCCCGATGCGTTGCCATTATTTCATTTCAGAGCACAAAGGCAGAGGTCCTGTGGAGCCCAACATTGAGATGAGAGAAATCAAAGCACTATATCCCCAATGATCTAATCCACACCATCCGATTTCTTCATGCCCGTCCACTGTAAGATCCTGCGACCAAAGAAAGATTACTGAAGAGGACACAAGGTAGGACACACATAAAGATGAGTGTGACACTGTCGCCTGTTATACAGGAGATCTACCCCAGTGAATAGTTACCAACAGGCCTCCCCGATGTGAAATACAGAAATGTAGAATAGAGTTGAACACATTTTTGTTTGTAAAGTGGCATAACAATGAATTGTAGAGTGAAGACAGAGTAGAGCACAAGTAAGATTACGTTTATTCCCTAAGCAAACACTTTCTTCAAAGCTTTCCGTTTACTAAAAGATAAAATTAAGCTATATACAGTGGTGTGAAAAAGTGTTGGCCCCCTTCCTGATTTCTTATTTTTTTGCATGTTTGTCACAATTTAATGTTTCAGATCATCAAACAAATTTAAATATTAGTAAAAGTGAACACAAGATGCAGTTTTTAAATGTTTTTAGTTTTAATTAAGGGAAAACAAAATCCAAAACTACATGGCCCCTGTGTGAAGAAGTGTTTGCCCCCTAAATCTAATAACTGGTTTTGCCACCCTTTGCAGCAACAACTGCATTCAAGCGTTTGCGATAACTTGCAATGATTCTTTTACAGCGCTGTGGAGGAATTTTGGCTCACTCATCTATGCAGAATTGTTGTAATTCAGCCACATTGGAGGGTTTTCGAGCATGAACCGCCTTTTTAAGGTCATGCAACAGCATCTCAATAGGATTCAGGTCAGGACTTTGACTAGTCCACTCCAAAGTCTTCATTTTGTTTTCTTCAGCCATTCAGAGGTGGACTTGCTGGTGTGTTTTGGATCAATTGTCCTGCTGCAGAACCCAAGTTCGCTTCTGCTTGAGGTCACGAACAGATGGCCGGAAATTCTCCTTCAGGATTTTTTGGTAAACAGCTGAATTCATGGTTCCATTTATCACAGCAATTCTTCCAGGTCCTGAAGCAGCAAAACAGTCCCCAGACCATCACACTACCACCACCCCTATTTTTTACTGTTGGTATGATGTTCTTTTTCTGAAATGCAGTGTTATTTTTACGCCAGACGTAATGGGACACAAAAAGTTTTCAACTTTTGTCTCGTCAGTCCACAGGGTATTTTCCCAAAATTCTTGGGGATCATCAAGATGTTTTCTTGCAAAACTGAGACGAGCCTTTATGTTTTTTTTTTTGCTCAGCAGCGGTTTTCGTCTTAGAACTCTGCCATGCAGACCATTTTTGCCCAGTCTCTTTCTTATTGTTGAATCATGAACACTGACCTTGATTGAGGCAAGTGAGGCCTGCAGTTTTTTTGGATGTTGTTGTGGGGTCTTTTGTGAACTCTTGGTTGAGTCGTCGCTGTGCTCTTGGGGTATTTTTGGTCGGCCGGCCACTCCTGGGAAGGGTCTCCACTGTTCCATGTTTTTGCCTTTTGTGAATAATGGCTCTCACTGTGGTACGCTGGAGTCCCAAAGCTTTAGAAATGGCTTTATAACCTTTTCCAGACTGAT
Organism: Sinocyclocheilus anophthalmus; assembly: GCA_018155175.1. Classification (NCBI taxonomy): domain Eukaryota; kingdom Metazoa; phylum Chordata; class Actinopteri; order Cypriniformes; family Cyprinidae; genus Sinocyclocheilus; species Sinocyclocheilus anophthalmus. The sequence goes on along the minus strand of JADLZN010009533.1, from coordinate 192,023 downwards.
AAATCTCAATTACTTTCTTTCTCATTTGAATTTCTTTGGATCTCGGCATGCTGTCTAGCTTTTGAGGATCTTTTGGTCTACTTCACTTTGTCAGGCAGGTCCTATTTAAGAGATTTCTTGATTGCGAACAGGTGTGGCAGTAATCAGGCCTGGGTGTGGCTAGAGAAATTGAACTCAGGTGTGATAAACAACAGGGGGGCAAACACTTCTTAACACAGGGCCATGTAGTTTTGGATTTTGTTTTTTTTTTTTTTTTTGGTTTTCCCCCCCCCTCTTATCCTAAAACCTCACGTTGTGGTCACACTATCTTGGGTTATCTTTGACTAACATTTAAATTGGTTTGATGATCTGAAACATTAAAGTCCGGACAACAGCAAAAATAGAAACAGGAAGGGGGCCAACACTTTTTCACACCACTGTATGTATAAAGTAGAGTACAGAAAGGTAAACTCTCAAGTAGAATAGTACAACAAACAAAGTATGAAAATGCACAGTAGAGAGTGGTAGCCTATAGAGCAGAGTAAAACAGCAGGATAGAAAACAGGTTTACTTAGGTTATAAACATACTCTGTCTTCCGATATTGAGGACATGTCAGACTATATTATTGAGATAATCAAGCAGAATTATTATTTGACCTGATTAGAACGCCACAGTGCACAGACGCGAGCTTGTCACCTGCCCTAACTACCATTTCGAGTCCAGTTCTCTGTTTCTATGGCAGGCTATTTCAGAAGATTTCTAAATCAGCAGCTAGTTAGTCCCGATTTAACATGATGCGCTGTCATGAGCTGAAAACCTGCCGTTTGCATACATGCAGGATGTTAGATAACAAGGAGTGTTTACTATCATTATTTATTACTGTGGGTGGTAAACAATCATAAAACCATCATCTTAATCTGAATGTCCTCCGCTCATCTAACCATCATCTTCATTTCCCTGTATGTTTCCTTTATTTCTGACATGGCAACAATATCTAACAATAGTAAGACAGAGAGAGTCAATAAAACAGAAGACACCTACCTGTTCCAGTTATTAGATGACCATGAATCATAATGCATCGTTTCTCAGCCAAACACGCGATTAATATCCAAATGCGTTGCAATCGATTTTCAATCTATCGACCAGAGATTATTCACAGTATTCCATAGCCAAACGAGCAGCTTCATAGTGAAAGAAAAAGCAACAGAAATCACAGAATCTAGCTCGTACGGACGCAAAGAATGACTAGCGTTTAAAACGCAGCGCACGCCTGTATCCACGGTTTGTACGCGAACACTTTGATCTCGGTTACATCCAGTTGGCGGCGCGACAGATACTAGTGAGGTCCGATTCGCGAACGAGTCGTTCTTTAGAATCGGTTCTTTTTGATTCATTTGAACCGATTTTTAAAGGGGTCAGATGATGCGATTTCAATTTTCCCTTTCTCTTTGGAGTGTTACAAGCTCTTGGTGCATAAAGAAGATCTGTAAAGTTGCAAAGACTAAATCCTCAAATCCAAAGAGATATTCTTTATAAAAGTTAAGAGTTAACCACGCCTACCTAAAACGGCTCGTTCTAACACGCCCCCACATATCTACGTCACTATGTGGGAAGATTTGCATAACGCCGCCCAAATGTTCACGCAAAGAAAGAAGGCGTAACTTTTATTCTCGCTGTAGTTTTGTTGACGCTGCAGCCATGTCGTGAAGACGCTGTGTGCTTCGTTGTGAAAGCGAAACTACTTTGTTTGGCCTTCCAAAAGAGGACGATATCTGCTTTGTCATGCCTGGAGCTGATCTGTGCTGGTCGCTGAGGGAATACATCAACTTTCACCGTGGACGAAGCGGAGTCCAGCCCGCCTCAGCTCACTCTATCCCGGCCTCAGCACACGCTAAGCCGGGGCTTCCCCTCACGCTAGGCCGCTGTGTTTTTCGTTGCCACTGATGATTCAAACGTGAGTTTTGGGCAGTGTAGAGTAGCACTTGTTGTTTGTCATTTCTCCGATCACAAATGCAGACAGAGTTTTATGTTTACGCGGTGCGATGCAATGCAACGCAACGCGTAAAAAGACAGTATAAGTCATTATAATCAGTAATTATGTCCCCACTGGATGCAACAAATGCCTCGTTTGTAATGGGTTTTAATCTTTATGTCTCTTCGCTCGGGCTGGACACGGCATCAACAGTATGTGAGGGGCGTAACATTTCCGTCTCACGCTTGAGGTATTCAGCCAATCACAATGCACTGGATAGCTGGCCAATCACAGCACACCTCGCTTTTTCAGACCGATGAGCTTTGTAAAAATCGATGCGTTTCAGAAAGGCGGGGCATAGAGGAGAAACAATAATGTACAGTATTTGAAAAATAATGTGTTTTTTGAACATTAAACCGCATAAACACATTTCATTACACCAAATACACAAAATAATTATCTTTAAGAAAGCATCATATGACCCCTTTAAAGCGTTTGTAAATCACTTCACAGTTAACTCCACTTTTGAATCTTGGAAGGAAGCTGAAGACAAATGGCTCTTACAAAATGTACCATGGTCTTGCCAAAATAGTCACTATAGTTATGGTTAGGCTACTACAACAAAAATGTAACTTAACCACACCACCTAAAAAAAATGGATTGAAGATGTCAGTGTGACATGAATGTTACAATTAATGAAAATTCTAATCTCCAAAATAAATTTGCCAGGGGATGACATGAACAACACGGCACTTGACACAACCAATAGTGGCAATCAATAGTATTAACTAACTAAAAGCCTACTTAAACAGAAAGACTCTCGGAGACATTGGTGAATCGGTTCATTTGAATTACCTCACGAATCGTTTGAACGAACCGACTCGCTCACAGACTCGGACTTCCCAAAGCTAAATACATTTGCTACTACGACTGGCGTTCAGTCATTCCGAAGTCCCGCCCCCTCTGACTGTCCGCCGGCCTGTTGTCCAATAGCATGCGATATTCAAATATGCTTGACGACTTCAACCAACCGGATTTCTTCTTACATAAGAGGCACATGCGTATGTATTCTCTGCTCAATTACTTACATTCACTATTTATTAATGCGGATTGTGAGTGCTTGTGTAATTCAAGAAACCTGTTTTTAAAGCCTGATATGCAACGATGTACTACTGCCAGCTGTAAATGTTTTAGAGATATTATCAAGATCATGCTGTAAAAACGTTTTGTTCCCTTGAAAACTTTTTTTTGGAAGTAATTGACATTTCAGATTAAATTTTTTTAAATGATCAGATTAAAATAATCAGATCCTCCTCCAAGATTTTATTCCAAACACTAGTTCTTGGCAGTATTTTATGTAATCATGATTAAACAAATCTAGTTCTTCAAAGCAGTGGCGCGCAATATCACTGGCTAGAATGTTTTCACAAGTCCCAAGTTGAGCACACTTGAAAACTTGACATTATGAAAACTGAATTTACCTGGAATTAAATTAGTATGCAGTTTAGTAATATTCTCAGCTGTCTAAACCCTCATAGTGTTCACACTTCCTTCCAAAATAAATCGTACACATTTGCCATAACCAGCTGGTCATGCATCTGTTCAGAGAAAAAATCTCAACCCACAATTCTATAACAATTTGTCTAACATTCCAATGCAATCTTTTTGGGTTTAAAGAACATTTCCAGTCTCAAACTCCATTATAGTGACATAGAGCATGGATGCAGCGTGAAGCTTTCGGACAAAAGCAATGGAGGTCATCGGTGTTTTGTTTGCCTCTTTCCACCACAATGCATCAGGAACAATGGGACAACTCTTGTGACCCATTCTGAAATAAAAGGCTGCTGAATCTCAAAGAACAGCTTTTCTCCTATTGTTTGAAGGCCTGGTGCACTATTGACCAAGACAATACAAGGTTTACTATCATTTGGTTAGGCATCCTAGTTGATAAAACAACAACAGCAACAATACTATTACTAATACAGGTGCATCTCAATAAATTAGAATGTCGTGGAAAAGTTCATTTATTTCAGTAATTCAACTCAGATTGTGAAAACTTGTGTATTAATAAATCTCAATGCACACAGACTGAAGTAGTTTACGTCTTTGATTCTTTTAATTGTGATGATTTTGGCTAAACCCACCAATTCACTATCTCAACAAAATAGAATACTTCACAAGACCAATAAAAAAATTTTTTTTAGTTAATTGTTGGCCTTCTGGAAAGTATGTAAATTTTTTGTACATGTACTCAATACTTGGTAGGGTCTCCTTTTGCTTTAATTACTGCTTCAATTTGGCGTGGCATGGAGGTGATCATTTTGTGGCACTGTTGAGGTGGTATGGAAGCCCATGTTTCTTTGGCAGTGGCCTTCAGCTCGTCTGCATTTTTTTGGTCTCTTGTTTCTAATTTTCCTTTTGATAATACCCCATAGATTCTCTATGGGTTTAGGTCTGGTGAGTTTGCTGGCCAGTCCAGCACACCAACACCATGGTCATTTAACCAACTTTTGTGCTTTTGGCAGTGTGGGCAGGTGCTAAAGTCCTGCTGGAAAAGGATTTCAGCATCTCCATAAAGCTTGTCAGCATAAGGAAGCATGAAGTGCTCCAAAATTTCTTGTAAACGGGTGCAGTGAGGTTGGTTTTCAAAAAACACAAATGGACCAACACCAGCAAATGACATAGCACCCCAAATCATCACAGACTGTGGGAAACTTAACACTGGACTTCAAGCAACTTGGGCTATGATTTTCTCCACCCTTCCTCCAGACTCTAGGTTTCCTTGGTTTCCAAATGAAATACAAAAACTTGCTCTCATCTGAAAAGAGGACTTTGGACCACTGGGCAACAGTCCATTCTTCTTCTCCTTAGCTCAGGTAAGACGCCTCTGACGTTGTCTTTGGTTCAGGAGTGGCTTAACAAGAGAATACGACAACTGTAGCCAAATTCCTTGACAAGATCTGTGTGTGGTGGCTCTTGATGCCTTGACCCCAGCCTCAGTCCATTCCTTGTGAAGTTCACTCAAATTCTTGAATCGATTTTGCTTGACAATCCCCATAAGGCTGCGGTTTTCTCGGTTGGTTGTGCATCTTTTTCTTTCACATTTTTTCCTTCCACTCAACTTTGTTAACATGTTTGGATACAGCACTCGGTGAACAGCCAGCTTCTTTGGCAATGAATTTGTGGCTTACCCTCCTTGTGAAGGGTGTTAATGATTGTCTTCTGGACAACTGTCAGATCAGCATTCTTCCCCGTGATTGTGTATCCTAGTGAACCAAACTGAGAAGACCATTTTGAAGGCTCAGGAACCTTTGCAGGTGTTTTGAGTTGATTAGCTTTATTGGCATGTCACCATATTCTAATTTGTTGAGATAGTAATTGGAATTGGTGGGTTTTTGTTAAATGTGAGCCAAAATCATCACAATTAAAGAATCAAAGACTTAAACTACTTCAGTCTGAGTGCATTTTTATTTAATACACGAGTTTCACAATTTAGTTGAATTACTTAAATTAATTAACTTTTCCACGACATTCTAATTTATTGAGATGCACCTGTATATTGATAATGTGAATAATAAAAGTTTTCATCCGTTGCTCTCCACACTTTGGCACTTGACCGGCAGTAATTCGATTAGCTGCAGTATTACTAATGGTCCACCACTTATAATCACAGAATTAACATTTAAATCCTGATGTTTCTACAGGTTTATGATTAAAATTGATTGATATTGCATGTTCATATGTGTCCTATACAAACAAAAATAATTAATGCTTAAAACAAGACCACTTTTAGTTTAACGCCAACATAAATATGCAGTGTTAAAAATGATTGAAAGATTTTTAGAAGTTGTAAATAAAAAAGAGAAAAAAGTATATTGGAGTCTCTCTTCGCGTTTAATTTGACATGTTACTTGTCAGTTTTTCTAGCAAACTAGCAATTTCTGAGTGAAAATCTTTCTACACTATTTTTTTTCTTCAGTACACATTTAATGGTGAAAACAATTAAAAGAGGTATTTTTAATGAGATTGGACGGTACGAAGAAATTATTTTTTTTTAAATAACAATTATAAAATTTACCATAATAAAACTAAAACAAACCTTTTTGCAACCACATAACAACATCCTAAACAACCCACAACACCCTTAATCTATATATATATATATAGCTATATATATATATATTTAGCGAGCTATTATTCCCCAGCAACACTTCTGAGTGACGATTCAAACTAACTGTTGAATTGGTTCTTTGAATTAGTCATATAAAAGCGATTGTTCACCCAAAATTAAAATTCTAGCCATTAATTACTCACTCCTCATGCGTGTCAAACCCGTAAGACCTTCGTTCATCTTCGAACACAAATAAACATTTTTGATGAATTCTGAGAGCTCTCAGACCCTGCACAGACAGCAACACAACTGAAATGTTCCCAAGTCCAGAAACGGAGCAAGGAGATCGGTAAAATAATCCATGTGACATCAGGTGTTCAACCGTAATTTTATGAAGCTATACGAGAATATTTTTTTGTGCGCAAAGAAAACAAAAACAGCATCTTTATTCAACAATTCGTCTCCTCCGCATCACCCTGTAACGCCATTTTGTAAAATAACGTAAGTTGTTCTGGTGCAGCTGCGTCACGCCGATCTGTTTCCTAGGTTGTTGTGATTTGATCTGAATGGAACAGTGTATCACGTGTGACCAGATCTGACACAGAACAGCATACACTGTTTTACATCCAGCTGATACTCTCCAAAATGGCGCTACAGTGTGACGGCGAGGAGACAAATTGTGAATGAAAGTCGTATTTTTTTTTTTTTGCGCTCAAAAAGTATTCTCGTAGCTTCATATAATTGCGGTTGAACCACTGATGTCACAGGAATTATTTTACTAGATCTCCTTGCTACGTTTCTGGACTTGGGAACATTTCAGTTGCGTTGCTGTCTATGCAGGGTCAGACAGCTCTCAGATTCCATCAAAATATCTTAATTTGTGTTCCGAAGATCTTGCGGGTTTGAAACGACATGAGTAATTAAAGTAATTAATGACATAATTTTCATTTTTGGTTGAACTAACCCTTTAAGAGAAAGTTTTGCTTAATGCCTCAGACATCCCATAGCTAAACACATTTGTTACATTGACCTATTTCAGTAGTTAAAATCATTTTATAGTTAAAATGACAAATCTGTGCTGTGTTTTCATTAATAATTGTTTATTCCCCCATTTATTTACTTTCATGAAAAGCTAGAATGTAAGCTTATGAAATATAGCCTCAACACAAATCAATTAGTTCAACCCACAAATCCAGGCCACTGGCACCTATTGAGAAATGAAATTGTATCCTCTGTCCCATGGTATACATTTGAAGGTGCAGTGTTTCATTATTGTGTCTTTTGTATGTGGTCTTTTTCTTACCATGCTCCTCTGGTGATGTTGTACCTCAGAGACCCAGCATGAGAAACTCACCCATCTCTTTGTCTGTCATTCAGCGGATCTTGTTTTAGGCTGCTGGGAGAGAGGCCGCCAGGTTCCCACAGAGGTGTGGTTTATCGGCTAGGTAAGTTAACCGTTCCTAAGTGCTGATGTTTGATAAGAGCAAGCGAGTCACAGCAAAGCCAACAAAGAGTGACTTTGTCAGTTCTGTCACATAGACCCCAAATGCTTTTTTATTCAGGGGGACAAGAGGTGGATTTTCTTCCTCTGTAATCTGTATAGCTATACATCGGATACTCTAGCCAGAGCTAAGAGCGCTCTGTTAATCCTTCACTTACATAAGGGGCATTTAGCCCATAACACCTATGCTGAGGCCTGTAAGCTTGTACTGTATAGAAAAGCAACATGATACATTGTGTGGTTGAGATTTGACTTCGTCTTCTCCTTCTATTTTTTTTTAGTAGCTGCACTAAACTGCAAGTTAAACCCTTTTCAAAACTACAAACCCGTCCCAGTGTACTGTTTCTGTGAGCGTACCAATAAAGAACTTTGCTTTGGCCTGCTCTTCCATGATTTCCTACTGACTTAGCTTTCAGCCCGTACAGAAAGAAAATATATTCCTTATATATTAACAATCAATATATTAAATAATTGAATGTATATTAAATTTACAGAATTATATCTGAATTACTTCTTGTATTGGTTATGTACTATTTCTTGTTATGGTTTTGTTTTTAACCTCAGAACGATCTCAAAGTAAAAAGAGGTGCTAAAGTATGATTTTGTGGTGGTTGTGCTTTAAAATTAAATTTTTATAATCTTAAATTTTAAGGATTTTGAAAGTCTGACAGTATCAGTGTTGAGTGTCCTACTGTAAGGTTAACCCTAAATGTTTGAATGTGATTAACAGTTGAAAGCATGTGTTAGAAATGTAGAAAAGTGATCAAATTTAATTGTCACGTATCCGGTCCATGAACTTCGTGTGCTAGCCATCAGAGGTCACCCTTTCCTATTTTATTGACTCTTGCACTACACACTGTTGCATATCATCCCGGACTACATATACCATCATCCATTGCACCGATTGCACACAGCACTGATTGCACACAACTGTAACCAATCACACATTCACTATATAACACTCACTCTGATCCCTTCCCGCCGCCGAGTATTGTTTAGCGATTATCACTCCCCTAGCGATAGCGACACTACGAAGCCCATTTAGTTTGTTTTAGCCCCACCTTAGTCTTGCCTTGTCTGTGTTCTCGTTCTTGATCTTCGCCTGTGTCTCTCGGGATTCCTCCTCTCGTCTTGCCCCATTTTTGATACTGTTTGCCCCTGCCTGGACCTTGCCTTGTACCTGGACTTATCCCTCTAGTCTCGCCCCTTTGATTCTGTTTTGCTTATCGTTGACCTACACTAGTCCTAGGACTATTCTTGTGTCTTGCCCGCCATATACCTGTTTGCCACTGTTGAACCCTGCCTGTGTTTCTGACCTCCTCTGATGTTAATAAAGCTTGCATATGGATCCGCACGTCTCACGTCTTGTCAGCCCCGTAACAGTAATCAGTTACATTATTTAAAAAAAGTGATTGAAATAGTTACACTACTTACATTACATTTGAAATAGGGTAACTTGTAATCTGTAACCTATTACATTTCCAAAGTAATCTCCCCAACACTGATTATATATTGTCAATATATAAAAATATATTGAGTAATACATAGGGAAAATATGTAATGTTATATTTAATAAAGAATTGTATAATATATAGATGTTCATGTGATAAAATGTGTTTTATATAGACACACACGCACATGTTTGTGAGAATATATGTGCTATGTATGTGCAATACAATTACGAAAAAAAACATAGATAGATAGATTTAATATATATAACACACAATATTTTAAGTCATATTATACTCACCATGTTGCCATGACTTTAACAAGACATCCAATTGTCTAAATTGTTTTCAGTAAACACTTTTTTTTCTTGTTTTATAAAAAAATGTAGAGAAGTTTTTTGTCTTCATTGCTATATATGTCTATATGTATCTATAGCCATACATGGTGCGTGTGCATATTAAACACTAGTTTCCCATATATGCAAACGTTTTATTTAATATATTGCATTATATTTTCAAGTATATTCCCATATATTTTTATTTCGTGTAAGGTTGATATCATTAGAAATCATGTTTAATCCCACACCGAGCACAGCTAAGTCTAAAAAAATGTAAACTGTTGCTCTTTCAGAAAAATATAAGTGTAAGAGTCACACAGGCCTGCAAATTGTCTTCAAAAGGACTTAGCATTTGGAAATACACAACAGAAAAATGCTTTTGTCAGACCATTTAATGCAGGGGTGTTCAAACTCGGTCCTGGAGACCCGGTGTCCTGAAGAGTTTAGCTCCAGCCCCAATTAAACACACCTGAAGCAGCTAATCAAGCTCTTATAGGCATACTAGAAACTTAAAGGCAGGTGTGTTGAGGCAAGTTGGAGCTAAACTCTGCAGGACACCGGCCCTCCAGGACCGAGTTTGGGCACCCCTGATTTAATGGGATCTTTAAATGCAAATAAGCCTCAGTCTTTTGTAAAACAAAATCTTCATGCATTGTTGTGACCCACTGACTGATCTAATGAAATAAAAAGTTTTGTGTCTTCAGTGCAGCACTGCATTCTCCAGCCATGAGGTGCAGTAACTGATGGCAGATGGCGGCTGTTGGCATTTGTACCCGGCTGGCACCCAGACTGAGTCATGGAAAGCTCGGTGTGAGGCACAAACAGCTCTCACTCGACACTTTAAACCAACCGTGCAGGACAATATTATAACCAGACTCAAAGAACATTTAGAAAGTCATTTTTTTGATAGTGGATTTGTGCAAATAGTTATAGATATAATGTCATGTATAAGAAGAATCATTGTAAGGTCGCCTTGGGTTGTTTTATCTAATACCCTTGGAGGTGTTAGCGTCCTTTTTTGCTTACTTATTACTTGAATTCAAGAGCTATAGACTTTTCAAGCGGATTGCCTGCAAGACAGCAGATCCAAAGCAGATGAGAAGAAATTAGTTTTTATTTTTATTTTTCAGGATTCTCAGGGAACATCAGCTTTGAGTTCTGTATTAGCATAGTAAATTTCCAGTGAATTAATTGCTTGTCTGAGATGTGAGATAACCATGGCAGGTTGTAAAGGAAATCAAGCCCTCATGTTGGTTTTGTTTGGTTGTCCACTGACAAAGCGGTCAAACCCCAGGCAAAACACTGGGAAAATAGGGACATCCAAAGTTTCAATAGCAATTTCTAATAAATCATCTTTATTCAGGGCTTTTCAGATGTTCTTTATTTAGCACCCCTTTATAGTGAGCAAATACATCCTTCTGGAACCCAACAGAACAAGTGTTTTTTTGTTTGTTTGTCATTATTATTTTTTATATTTTATATTGTATGTCCTCTGTAGAAGACATCAGGACTCGGTTATAAAGAAAACAAGGCAAGACAATCAAGGCATTTATCAGTTTTTAGGTTTAAGGCGACACACGATTTCCACTTGCTGTTTTCTGGAAATCACAGACAAATGCCTAAAGTTGGAGGCAAATCGGTGCTCATTCTAAATATCTGAACCTGTCTGCGACTCAGAGTCCTGCAGTGTGAAATGTGTTTTGATTGAAAATGACACTGGCGTCGACCTACAGCAAATGAGAGAACAAGATACGGGGCAAGAGAAAGTCCAGGGGGAGGAGTCATAATAGACCTGCAACAGAACATCAACAAGCAACCATTCTCTCCTTCATATTCTGCTTCCTTCCCCCCCCTTTTTTTTCTCTGTAAATCAGTGTATAGACAACTCATATCACCAGCTTCTTGCAGGCTTCTTGTTTTCTAAGAAATGCAGTCTTACATTATTTCCTGTATCATTTCTAGTCTATGTTAGGTTGTGAAATGTAGTTTGTAGACCAGACAGACTTAATGGCGATTCTTCCTATTGAAAAGTTGTATAATGTGTGACCCTCTTCTAGTTGATCTGTTGTGTAGTGTGCACACAACAGCAGCTAAATGGTACCCCAGACAGTCGTGCAGTGATCTGATCTGATGACTTTGGAAATTGCGAGGTGTTCCCAGCATAACAGTGTTGTATTTTTTGCAAATATGCAAAAACAAAATTGGGTGTTATCAATTTTATACACTGACCAGCCACAATATTAAAACCACCTGCCTATTATTGTGTAATACAGCTTTGATGCATCGAGGCATGGACTCCACAAGACCACTGAAGTCGTCCTGTACTATCTAGCACCAAGATATTAGCAGCAGATCCTTTAAGTCCTGTAAGCTGAAAGGTGGGGCATCCATGGATCGGATTTTTTGGTCTAACACATCCCATAGATACTCCATCAGATTGAGATCTGGGGAATTTGGAAGCCAAGGCAACACCTTGAACTCTTCGTCATGTCCCTCAAACCATTTCTGAACAATATTTGCAGTGTGGCAGGGTGCATTATCCTGCTGAAAGAGGCCACTGCCATTAGAGAATACCATTGTCATGAAGGGGTGTACTTGCCTCTGTCTGTCTGCCTTCATCCTATAGTCCCATAGTGCATCCTGCTGCCATCTCTTCCCCAGATAAACAATGCAATGCACCCGACCATCCACCAGATCTAAAAGAAAGAGTGATCAGTGACCAGGCAACCTTCTATCATTGCTTCATGGTCCAGTTCTGTCACTCACTTGCTCATTGTAGGTACTTCCAGTGGTGGACAGGGGTCATCATGGGCCCTCTGACCGGTCTGTGGCCATACAGACCCATACGCAGTAAACTGCGATGCACTGTGTGTTCTGACATTTTTCTATTATTGCCAGCACTAAGTTTTTCAAAAATTTAATGTACAGTAGCTCTTCTGAGTGAATGAACCAGACTGGCTTGCCTTTGCCTTGCCGTTATTCACTTCACCTGTCAGTGGTTTTAATATTATCAGTGTATACACTGTCTGGTTTTTTATATTAACATGTTTTTTAAGGCCAAAACGCTGGGATAGACTCCAGTATCCATGCAACCCTTCATAGGACAAACAGTTTAGAGAATGGATAGATGTAAAACTTATACTATTGATCTGCAATGTCTCCTCAACAGATGAAATATGTCTGCTACACCCTGATGTCTATTACAAAGGACATTGAAGAAATCACTGAAAATATATTTAAAGAAGCTTTTGCAATGTCAGACATTAAAAAAAAAAGAGAAGGAAAAAGAGTTGTTATCATTAAAACCACAAGCATGAGATGTCCTCAGTGGTATGGATGGTCTCTCAAACAAATGTCTTCTAAGAGGACACAAATGAACAGCTGGGCTCTTAAACTGATACAGCATATAAAATGACACACAGTAAGTATGTTTTCCACATCATATCACGTTAGTATTGCGATGTGACTTACATGCAAAACATATATTATATTTCAAACATAATACAGCATGTCAGTTACAGTAATCTTTTGACACAACAAGGTTTTCATCTGTTATGGTAATATAAATGTCCATTCCTCTTTAAAGGAGTTTTGTCACACTTTATATTTCTGTTTCCCCGTCTCACTGATGACGCAGATGTGCTGTGAAGGGGAAGAAATCACTTACGTGAGTCAAGCGATAAATAAAGCAGAAAATAAAGCTGTATAAGTATGTTTGCTTCTGCATGTGTGCAGTGTGACAGAAAGATGTTTTCCATCACATTTACAGCTGTAGGAGGGACTTTAACACATGATGTGTGAGGCTGATTAGAGTTTTCTAGGAAAGATGAATGCTGTGCTGTATACCAGATTTCATCTGGATGTTCACCATGTCCCGCTCAATGCTCAGTGATGACATTCAAGCTGCAGCTATGACTGTGAGATTTATCTCTTATATACTGTCTTATATAAAGGCCTTTTTATGCAGCTTTAAACCTTTTCTGTTTTCATTTTATTTTAATTTATTTAATCATTTTTTTTAGTTACTGGCTATAATTTCAGGTTGTTGGTTGTGCTGTATTTTGATGCATTTGAATTTAGACCTGCCCCAAATTCAGCCAATGTTGTTAGGTTGGGCTACTCCAAGGAGTAAAAGTTTAGCCCAACTGGTAAATGCCATAACTACACTATCTGAACCTATTTTACGAGGAGGTGATTTATAAAAAAAAAAAGTAAGCATGAAGGTCCATCCCTCCACCTATAGTGCGGCGTAAGCTGATGGTAAAAATGATGGTACAAAAAAGATGGTACAAATTCATATAACTTAGTCACCAATTCACAAAAAAATGTAAAATGTAAAAAAATCATGTTATGAATTGTCATTAGAGTGTGTTTTTCCTATGGCTCCAGAAATAAGTGCCATGTTCCTCTTCAGGAACCTCTTCAGGAACGCCCTTCAGCATGACCCACTCTGAACCTCGTGTGTAATCAGACCAATAGATGGGCGAGACATCACGGGCGGGTGACGTAATGACCAGGAAGCTATAAAAGCACGTGCGGCAGAGCCAGCATCAGCTTTTTGTCATTCAGCAAAGCGCTCTGTGTGTGTGTCAGTCGATATCTGTTTGTGAGTCTTATTTAGTGTTGTCTGTCAACCGGTTCTTCCTTTGGCCTTGCACTCTCACCCCACACTTTCCCGACTCAACCACATCGACGATTGGTTGATATTAGCTCAATCAGAGCACATGGCGGTTCGACATCGAGATATCGTTCTCGCTCACACGAAAGAGCTGGGGTTAAGACTTAATGCCAAGAAAAGTGTGCTTTCTCCAGTATGAAGAACCACTTATCTGGGCGTGGTGTGGGATTCGACCACGATGCAGGCACAGTTGTCTCCTGCTCTGAACGAGTCAATCCTCACTGCAGTCGCAAGAATAAGAGAAGGCCAGTCACTCACTGTCAAAAAGTTTCAAAGGCTGTTGGGCCTGATGACAGCAGCGTCCAACGTGATACCTTTTGCCTGCTGTACATGAGACCCTTACAGCGGTGGCTCAGAACCAAGGGATCACGAGGGGGGAAAACACGCTTTACTTGATAAAGGTAACGCGGCGATGCCTACGTGCCTTGGACAGTTTTTGGCCAGGCCCAGGTGGACCTGTTTGCGACTCGGATGACATCGCACTGTCCCCTCTGGTTCTATCTGAGTTCATCCAGTCCACTGGGGCTGGATGCCAGGTACACGACGTGACCGAGGCTCGTCTGGCGCCTTTCCATGATCACTTGCGCCCGGGAGAGTTAGGTAAGTTTGGAGAGGAGTGCGCCGGGGGAGGGGTCCATCGTCTGCTAGTAGAACCGGTTCTGGCTGGGCCGAGTATGGCTCTCGGGCCTGATTTCTCTTCTCAATGGCACTCCATGGTTCCCATCAGGAGAGATCTCCTCTCACAAGGCGGAGGGTACGATCATCCACCCCGCCCGGAGCTGTGGGAGTTGTGGGTGTGGCCCCTGAGGGGGCACAAACTCGTAGCTTCCGGTCTCTCAACCAAGGTTGTTAAGACCATCCTCCAATCCAGAGCTCCCACTACAAGGAAACTGTATGCCCTGAAGCGGAATATTTCACTTCTTGGTGCGGAGACCGCCAACTCGACCCAGCTAACTGCCTGTTTGGTACAGTTCTGGAGTTCCCGCAGGCCTGTTTATCCGCAGGCTTGACCCACTCCACCCTAGAGGTCTTCATGGCGGCCATTGCGGCCTACCACGCCCATCTCGGTGGCCATTCAGTGGGCCGACACTCCCAGTTCAGTTTCCTCTGCGGGCGCGAGCTGAGGCCTTCGGTTTGATCTCGTGTCCCACGTTGGACCTGGTGTGGTGCTAGAGTCTCTGAGCCTCCCCGTGGCCTATCGAGGAGATCTCTGATCGCCACCTCACTATCAAGACTACCTTTCTTCTGGTGATATCTTCTCTCAAGAGAGGTGGGGATTTGCAGGCCCTTTCAGTGGCCCCTTCCTATCTTGACTTTCTGGCCAAAGCTTTTCTGTACCCTCGTGCGGGGTGTGTCCCTAAGGGCCCCTCCTCTACACCACGGCCTGTCGTGCTCCAGGCCCTCAGTCCTCGTCCCTTCGGGGATCCAGACCAGCAGAAGCTAACGATACAGTGGGGAAAAAAGTATGTAGTCAGCCACCAATTGTGCAAGTTCACCCACATAAAAAGATGAGAGAGGCCTGTAATTATCATCATAGGTATACATCAACTATGAGAGACAAAATGAGAAAAAAAATCCAAAAAATCACATTGTAGGATTTTTAAAGAATTTATTTGCAAATATGGTGGAAAATAAGTATTTGGTCAATAACAAAATTTAATTTCAATACTTTGTTATATACCCTTTGTAGGCAAATGACAGAGGTCAAATGTTTTTTCTGTAAGTCTTCACAAGGTTTTTCACACACTGTTGCTGGTATTTTATCCCATTCCTCCATGCAGATCTCCTCAAAGCATGATGTTTGGGCTGTCGATGGGGCAACACGGATGTTCAACTCCCTCAAAGATTTCTATGGGGGTTGAGTCTGGAGTCTGGATAGGCCACTCCAGGACATTGAAAGCTTCCTTACGAAGCCACCCTTCGTTGCCCGGTGCGGCGTGTTTGGGATCACTTGTCATGCTGAAGACCCAGCCAATTGGTTCATCTTCAATGCCCTTGCTGGATGGAAGGCGGTTTTCACTCAAAAATCTTCACTTACATGCCCCAGTCATTCTTGTTTACACGGAGCAGGCGTCCTGGTCTTTGCAGAAAAAAAAAACAGCCCAAAAGCATGCTGTTTCCACACCCATGATTCACAGTAGGAATGGTGTTCTTGGATGCCTCAGCATTCTTTCTCCTCCAAACACGACAGTTGAGTTTTTACCAAAAAGTTCTAATTTGGTTTCATCTGACCATATGACATTCTCCCAATCCTCTTCTGAATCATCCAAACGCTCTCTAGCAAACTTCAGACAGGCCTGAACATGTACTGGCTTAAGCAGGGAGACACGTCTGGCACTGCATGATTTGAGTCCCTGGCGGCGCAGTGTGTTACTGATGTAGCCTTTGTTACTTTGGTCCCAGCTATCTGCAGGTCATTCACTAGGTCCCCCATGTGGTTCTGGGATTTTTGCTCACAATTCTTGTGACCATTTTGACCCCACGGGGTGAGATCTTGCATGGAGAGCCCCAGATCGTGGGAGATTATCAGTGGTCTTGTATGTCTTTTATTTTCTAATAATTGCTCCCACAGTTATTTTTCTTCACACCAAGCTGCTTACCTATTGAAGATTCAGTCTTCCCAGCCTGGTGCATGTCTACAATTTTGTTTCTGGTGTTCTTTGACAGTTCTTTGGTCTTGGCCATGGTGGAGTTAGGAGTGTGACTGTTTGAGTGTGACAGGTGTCTTTTATACTGATAACGATTTCAAACAGATGCCATTAATACAGGTACCGAGTGGAGGACAGAGGAGCCTCTTAAAAAAAGAAGTTACAGGTCTGTGAGAGCCAAAAATCTAGCTTGTTTGTAGGTGACCAAATACTTAATTCACCGAGGAATTTACCAATTAATTCTTAAAAAAATCCTACAATGTGATATTCTGGATTTTCTTTTCTCATTTTGTCTCTCATAGTTGAGGGTATACCTATGATGAAAATTACAGGGCTCTCTCATCTTTTTAAGTGGGAGAACGTGCACAATCGGTGGCTGACTAAATACTTTTTCCCCACTGTATGTGTGCGAGCATGACGCATACGTCCACCAGAGTGCCCTGTGGAGAAAAAGGGCGGACCAACTGGCTCGTAGCATGGTACCTAAGAGAGGTACACCTCATTTGGTTGTTATGTAGATGCATTTGATTGCCTATGAGTCCTCTGATTCCCTTGTCTTGGGGTCAAGGCTCACTCTCCAGGAAGTTGGCGGCCTCTAAGGCTTCTGAGGTGTCTCAATGGCAGGACATCTGCGACGTGCGGATGGTCAAGCCCCGAACCTTCGTAGGTGCTGATGGCCTAGCCCATGAGAGCACTCCTGGTTCCTGTTCTCACACCGTAGCTTGCACGTCCACACTAGGAGAGATTTGGAAAAGTATGGCGGCGAGTAGGGATCTCGTTCCCGAAGTGTTCTCCGACGCAGCTCGAGTTCCTGAAGAGGAACGTCTCAGGTTACGTTTGTAACCATGGTTCCTCGAGGGAACGAAACGCTGCGTCTCGGGGCCATACTTTCGGGCATCTCTGCCAGCGCTTGCTTCACACCTAGAAGCTGACGCCGGTTTCACCGCAC
Source organism: Sinocyclocheilus anophthalmus (assembly GCA_018155175.1). Classification (NCBI taxonomy): domain Eukaryota; kingdom Metazoa; phylum Chordata; class Actinopteri; order Cypriniformes; family Cyprinidae; genus Sinocyclocheilus; species Sinocyclocheilus anophthalmus. Next base: position 174,398 of record JADLZN010009533.1, on the reverse strand, counting down.
GTGCTTTTATAGCTTCCTGGTCATTACGACACCCGCCCGTGACGTATCGCCCATCTATTGGTCTGATTACACACGAGGTTCAGAGCCGGTCACGCTGAAGGGCGTTCCCGAAGCGTCGGAGGACGCAGCGTCTCGTTCCCTCAAGGAACCATGGTTACATAGGTAACCTGAGACGTTATACATGTTTAGAGGCCTGTTCACACCAAGAACGGTAACTATAACAAATACAATGATAATTATATTGGCATCCACACCAACACACTATACCATTCTGTTTATTATAAGCGTACACTGCCATTTTAAATTCTCAAGCTCTTTAAAGTCAGGTGGATTCTGAATGGCTGTCTGTGCTTTTATTGTTCTTCAGCTGAAAAAATAAATCATTTTGAAAATGATTCAAATTATAGCATTCCTGTGTTGTTGTTATAGCTGTGATTTGGACTTCCCTATTCTCATAGAATTAGAACAATAATTAAAACCTTATAGCCTAGTTTTCATTGTCATTAAAGCAATCATCCATGGTGAAACTGGGTCTTAAGAATACTTTGAAAGATATTTATGTTCCATGGTTTCTATTCTCTCTGCCTGTGTTTTCTCCCTGGGTTTGAGTTTGTTTCTATAGTTACTAATTATGTTTACAAGGTGTCTGATTGTGTTCACCTGTGTCTTGTTGAGTTCCTCATTTACCTCTGTATATATCTAGCCTTATGGTGCTCTTCAGTTTGTCAGTTATTGTCTTACATTGAGGTCTCGGAAGTACTCGTTGTAGTCCAGAGCGTAACCCACCACAAAATGATTAGGAACGACAAATCCAACATCTGCAGAAAAACATAAATAACCAGATCACAGTAATCACAGTCATGTTCAAATAATCTCTCTATTCCCTGTGTGATATTGTGATTCATTATGGCCCATTTCTGCAGGCCAGAAGTAGTGTTTGAGCACCCTTGAGCACTCACAGTCTGGGAGCTCTGCCGCCCCGTGAGGAACCCTCTTCACCAGCAGCCTGAGCGAGGAGACACAGGAACACACTAACATCGCTAACAAAACACCCTTAACCCCCATTAGATCTCATTCAAAATTATGAAAATGTCATGATCTGCCTCTCTAGATGTGTAGATTCGTTCTCAGGCTGCTTATTCTCTTACATTGGTTTAAAGTAATTCCTCTGATCTCACCCTGCAACTTTAACCATTTTGGGCTGGAAAGTCTCCACGTGCTGTAGAAGGGCTCTCATGATCTTTCCTGTGTCCATTATTGCCTGTGAGGAAATTAATACATATAAGATTACACTGGGATGGATATGTGGTGCTACATGAGACAAAAGCTCTGTTCCAATAAGCTGGCTATTTGAATTTTGTGCAGATCCATGTGGGTTTGCTCATAAATATTTTGTACTAGAGAGCAATTTTGTGAACCATAAAAATATAATTCTTCACATGAAGCACACAAGAAAAACTCACAATTGATTTCAAAAGAGTTTGATGCTACTAAGCTAATAATGCAATACTCAAATTATACCATACACTATATTTCAGAAGTTTGGGGTTGCTGAGAGTAGTTAATGTTTTTGAAAGAAGTCTCTAATTCTTACTATATTTATTTGATAAAAAATACAGTTTTACATAAAAATATATAATTACAATTTAATAACTGCTTTCTATATTTTACATGTATTCTGTGATGGAAAAGTTGTCTTCAGTGTCTCATGATCCTTCAGAAATCATTCTAACATGTTGAGTTGGTGCTCAAGAAACGTTTCTTATTGTTACAATTTGAAAGTAGTTGTGCTGCTCTTTTATTTTTGGAAATCATGATACATTTTTTAGGATTCTTAGATAAACCGAAAATTTAGATGAACAGCTTATTTGAAATAGAAATCTTTAACATTATAAATGAAAACTCTAATTAAAAACGGTCCTTTTACATACATACAATGCCACACACACACACACACACACACACATATTGAAAGCATTCATCTCGACTTTGTCCTCCATCTTTTCAGTTTTCACTGAGCTCACTGCAATGCATTCTGACAGCTTCATGTCTACAGCGCAGCTATATTATGATGCTTTTTCTAACAGAGCAAATTTTTCAGAGTGAGAGAAAATGAGTGTTTAACTTACAAATGAACCGTACAGTAAATAAAAGAACAATGAAACAACTTTTAATGAGAGTATATAACAGTTAACAAAACTGACTGAGGTTATGGGGAAAAAAAGATCAACAGCACTATTTGTACTTAATGCAACAGCACATGTGATGGAGTGATCTACACGGGTGATTTCAGACTGGAAAATGTCTGTTGTGAAATCTGATCTGAAAGGAAAATACCTTTCTACTCTATTATTTTCCAGACAAAACCCAGACTACCCTGCACATGTGCCATGGGAATTGTTCATAAAAAAAATTAAAAACTTGCAATTCTTCTGTTCTGTGAAAACATTTAATGAATGTATCTGTATACTTTTTAAACATGCACTAAAAAACAAAGAAACAAAACACACACACACACTTACCTCCACCATCAAGACATTCTGTGTGGCATGTGGGAATTTTTTTTTTCAGAATTTAGAGACTGCAAAACATTTTAAACAACATCCCCCCAAAAAAAAAAAAAAAATCTGGATGTTATCATCAGAAAAATGGCATAGACTTGAGTTACATACAATGATTAATACAATGCCACATTAAAAGTTTAATTTAGTCCAATCTTGGATCATTTATTACTAGTTTAACCCTTTTTTCATATCATAAGAATTTAATGGGTCATGTAGTTTCTTATATGGACATCTATTGTATCTGGTAGATGGGCAAGGACAAGCTGTAGAAATGTGACACTAAAGTCTATAAGGAACAAAGCATCAATCACACTCATTAGACAATATATGATGTCATACTGCAATAATGATGCATAGTTTATTGATTGCTGCTAATGGATATAATCAATAACAGTCATCTGCTCACTGTAGACTGGCCTGATGACTCCATATCATACACAGAGGTAGATTTGTAATAATTAAACAATTTATAATAATTAAGCAATATGGTTGCTGCATCCAGACCATAAGATAGAGTGAAAAAATAACTGAAAACCTGACATTTATTCTTGTAAGGACTGACCCAATCGTTTGCCTTCAACAGCTTCAGTCTTTCCTTTAGGGCTGAATGATATTGTACCATTCATCAAGGATAAAGCTTCTGGCTCTTTGCAGAATGAGGTGGGAATATCTGTACACTTTTGTGCTCCAGAACATCCTAAAAATGATCAATCATGTTTAGGGCTGCCGAGGCACTTGGTGCTTGAAAAAGTGTGTGTGTGTTTTTTTTTTTTTTCTCAGTTTGACAGGATGTATGTTGTCATTATTGTGCTACAATATGTAGTCTGCACGGTATATATATGAAATGAATTTTTCTGTGGATGGCAAAGCTGTATTTACTCCAGTCTTCAGTGTCACATGCTCCTTTAGAAATCATTTTAATATGTTGATTTGCTGCCCATGAAACATTTCTTTCTTTTTTAACCATTATTATGTAAAAAACGGCTTACTATTTCTGTGGAAACCATGATACTTTTCAAGTCCTGGAAGTTTAGAAATGCATCAGCTTTTCTAGGTCTCAGAACGCTTCTGAAGAGGCACAACGATGTGGTTTGTTGATGAAAACCTCAGACATATGACCACCAGCCTTTAGAAGCTGCTTGTACTTTCTCACTAAACACACTAACCCATTTAACAGTCTACCGTTAGAACAACCCCTGACCCAAGATCCATACAGACACACAATTAATTCATTAGACCCCCTGATACTGTGTAATCATGAAAATCACACACAAAATACTACAGGGGAAATTATTACACAAGTAGTCTGAATGTTCTAGGATGTGTGCGTGTGTGTCTCTGTGTGTGTGTGTTCTGTAAGTTTATATACATGACTTGCTGGAACAGATTAAGGCTGGCTTCACACGCATTGTACTGAGAGTAAGTGTAATGTTAAACCAAAAAGATTGAATTTCTATGCATTTACAGAGAAGCTGAATAGAACATGTCACATTAAATTAATCGTAATAGCATAACTAGGCTTTTAATTGGTCAGGACATTACTATGTGGATGTTGCTGAGTTTTCATATTGAAATGACTGGATTTTGAAAAATTTGCAAAACAACTCTTAATAAGAAAAGTAATATATTTAAAAATACATTATAATAATAAGTATAGTTCAAATCTATGAACATATTTACTGACATATCACTTGAGACTTACTGATATAAAAATATAAGTGCACTTTTTGTGCACACGTTTCTTAATATACGCCTTAAATATGTTTTAATGTCACTGTTGATGAGGATTGTATGATCTTTGAATAATATCAGTATTTAAATGCAAGATATTTAAAGTGTTCCTGAAGTTCCACTTTAGCACAATCAAATATACTTCAGCACATCTTTAGCTGGACTTCAGCACTTCTTCCGCACAATTAAAGTGCAAAAAGTACACAAATAGATTTTCCAATTTAGCAGACTTTAAGTTTACCAGTTTAGTATACTAAAAGTACAATTGCAGGGTATTTATATTAAGTACATAAATATGTAAATGCATTTGTAGTATACTTAGCATGAAATAAATGTATTTCAAACTCATTTTAGTATATTTATTTTTCACTAGGGATGAAGCACCTTTACTTTGAAGAAAGGACCTTAGGCAAATCTAGAAACCAAGCAGCTTTCTGTTTGAAAGCAGAAGCACTGAATGAATCCCTATTGATTTATTCAGTCAAATGAGTTTGCAAAATATGGTCTGCGATTCAGTTTGATTAATTCAGACAGTTCACCTAATGCACTGAATCGTTTGCAGCGGTTTTTCACACTGTAAGACACTCCGTATAAACTACAAAAAAGAGAATTTGAGAAAACTGTGACGTCATGCGCATACATATTACATGTTTAGTCGATAGGAATGCATATGTGTGCAGGCGCATAGTGTTTCTTCACAAAGTGACATCGACAACTACTGATATGGCATGCATAATACAGCGTTTTTAGTTGTTTTTGTGGATCCATGTGAATGGGATCATTTTGAAAACATTGCCGTCTGTACATTAAACTTTTCAAAAACGCAAAGGAAGAACTTTTCTGTCTTTAGTACAATCATTGTCATGTAAACATACCCCAAGAAAAGAAATTCCAACTCTGTTCAACTAGCCACAATATGATTTGAGGTACCGTTCATGTTTTAGCAATGTTTAATAGGGTTTGTTCAAATCACTAATGCTAAATAGTGCATGAGCAATAGTGCCTTATACCGTAGTTACTACTAATAAAGCTGTTTTATTTTAATGCATCCTTATGACCAATAATAATACTAATACTAAAAAACAAATGGTACAATACCTTGCCTTTCAGCATGGAGAGGTCATCTGGTCCAATAATGTGCAGATCTTCAGTGGACTGGTCATTCTGCAAAACACACAGTGGGGAAAACAAAGAGACAGACGTTAAAACTGTGGCCCTGTCAGCACATATGATCGGCACATACAATATAGACAAGAGCTCCACGAACACAATCAACTGTTGTACACCCCACAGAAGCTGCTTTTGTCTGATGAGAGAATTGGGTTGCATCGTCTGCTCAGGGTCAAGTTGATCTTCTGTGAAGGGGTGAAGTGGCTCTTCTGTGCTTGAGATGAACGTTCCGGGTCGGTTGTGTTCAGACAGGAAGTGGAGCCACTGGCTGATGGACTAGAGGCTCCTCAGGGGCCCATGAGTAAAACACCCGACTATGAAGACCCACCCAGCCATGACTGAACAACTTGACCTTTACTGTATTCTCAGAGAGGATTCTCTCTGTGTATTTCAACTGTAGATAGACACATATTTTAATAATATGTACTAAAAGACAAATTTGATTACTACAGTGGTACATTTGGATTTCTCTACAGTGGTACTCTTATGAAAATTAACCAACATTTTATTGTAATAAAAGTGTAATAACCATGTTTTTTGGTGTATTGATTACCATTTGTATAACCACAGTTTTGAATTTATGTTTTTTTTAAGCAATTTGGTTTACGGGGACACTAGAAGTGTATCATAAAACAGGTATAGCAGAACACACACACACACACACACAGACAGAGAGAGAGAGATTATGTGTTTCCATGTTTTATGGGGACATTCCACACACACACACACACACACACACACACACACAAAGAAAGCGAGACGCGATTATGTGTGTACATGTTTTATGGGGACATTTAACAACACACACACACCACACCACACACAACAACAGAGCGAAAGAGGAGGAGAGAATTATGTGTTTTCCATGTTTTATGGGGACATTCCACACACACACACAACACACACACACCACAGAAAGCGATGAGAGATTAGTGTTTCCATGTTTTATGGGGGAATTTCACAAACACACACAACCAAACACACAGAGAGAGAGAGAGAGAGATCGTGTTTTTCCATGTTTTATGGGGACATCCACACAACACACATCACACACACACACACACCACACACCAGAAAGAGGGAGAGAGATTAGTGTTTCCATGTTTATGGGGACATTCACACACAACACGACAACACACACAAACCCACAGGAGATGGGAGAGAAGAGAGAGATTATTGTTTCCATGTTTTATGGGGGACATCCACACACACCACACACACACACACACCACACACACAACAACAGCAGGAGGAGAGAGAGAGAGATGAGATGATGTGTTCCATGTTTTATGGGGACAGTCCCCACACACACACACACACACACAAAAAAAAACACACACACACACACAGAGAGAGAGAGAGAGAAAGAAGAAACGAGGAGATGAGAGATTATTGTGTTTCCATGTTTATGGGGACATTCCACACACACACACACACAGAGAGAGAGAGAGAGAGAAAGAGCGAGAGAGAGAGAGAGAGAGAGAGATTATGTGTTTCCATGTTTTATGGGGACATTCCACCACACACACACACACACAAACACCACATACACACAAACACACACAGAAAGAGAGAGAGATTATGTGTTTCCATGTTTTATGGGGGACATCCACACACACACGACCACACAGAAGAGAGAGAGATATGTGTTTCCATGTTTTATGGGGACATCCCACACCCCACACACACACAGGAAGAGAGAGAGATGATGTGTTTCCATGTTTTATGGGGACATTCACACACACAAACACACAGAGAGAGAGAGAGGAGGGAGGTGGAGAGAGCTGATGTGTTCCATGTTTTATGGGGACATTTTTCACACACAACAACAACACACACCACACACACACACACACAACACACGACACACAACACAGGGGGGAGTGACAGAAAGCAGAGATGATGTGTTTCTGTTTATTGGGGACATTCCACACACCACACACACACACACACACAAACAGAAAGAGAGAGATTGTGTTCCATCTGTTGTATGGGACATTCCACCAAAAAGACACACGACAACACACACAGAGAGGAGAGAGACGAGAGGAGAGAGAGCTGATGATGATGTGTTCATGTTTTATGGGGACATTTCCACCACACACACACACAACCACACACACACCCACAGAGAGAGAGGAGAGAAAGAAGCGGAGAGAGAGAGAGAGAGATTATGTGTTTCCATGTTTTCTGGGGACATTCACACCACACACACACACACACAACACACACACAAACACACACACACACAGAAAGAACGGGAGAGATATATGTCGCTTCAAGTTTTAGGGGACATTCCACACACAACCACACAAACACCCACACACCACAGCACACCCACACAGGAAAGAGAGAGAGATTATGTGTTTCCCAAGTTTTGATGGGGACATTCCAACCACACACACACACACACAACACTGAGAGGAGATGCGATGACCCGAGAGAGCGAGAGATGATGTGTTTCCAGTTTCTCGAGGGGTATGGGGACATTCCACACACCACACACCACACACACCACACACACACACACACAGCGAGAGAGGGAGAGAGAGAGAGCACGGAAGGAGAGAGGAGAGAGAGATTATGTGTTTCCCTGGTTTTTCTGGGGAGTACAATTCCACACACACACCCACCACACCACACACACACACAGAGAGAGAGAGAGAAGAGAATGGGGGAGGGAGAGAGTATGGTGTTCCATAAGCAGTTTCATTAGGGGCCATCCACACACACACCACACACACCACACACACAACACACACACACACACACACACAGAAAGAGAGAGAGATTATGGCTCCTGTTTTATGGGGACATTCCACACCACACACACCACACACACACACATACACACACACACACAGACAAACACACACACACAGAAAGAGAGAGAGATTATGTGTTTCCATGTTTTATGGGGACATTCCACACACACACACACACACACCCAGAGAGAGAGAGAGAGAGCAGAGGAGATGAGAGAGAGAGAGAGAGAAGATGATGTGTTTCATGGTTTATGGGGACACTCTCACACACACACACCACACACACACCAACACACACACACAGAGAGAGACGAGAGAAAGAGAGGGGGGAGAGAGGAGGATTATGTGTTTCCATGTTTATGGGGAGCTCCACACACAACCACACACACACACACCCACACAGAAAGAGAGAGAGATTATGTGTTTCCATGTTTTATGGGGACATCCAAACACACCACACACAACACACCACACCAGAAGAAGAGAGAGATATGTGTCCAGTTTTATGGGGGACATTCCACACACACCCACACTACCCAAGAAAGAGAGGAGATGATGTGTTTCCATGTTTTCTGGGGCATTTCACACACACACCACACACACAACACACAGAGAGAGGAGAGAGAAGAGAGGAGAGAGGATGCTGGTTTCATGTTTTATGGGACATTTCAAACACACCACACATCCACACACACACACACAACACACACAGGAGAGAGAGAGAGAGATGATGTGTTTCCATGTTTTATGGGGACATTCACCCCAACACACACAAACACACAACACACAAAAGAAGAGGAGGAGATTATTGTGTTTACATGTTTTATGGGGACATTCCACACACACACACACACACACAGAGGGAGAGAGAGGAGGAGAGAGAGAGAGAGAGAGAGGTGATGTGATTGGGTTCCATGTTTATGGGGGAAATTCCACACACACACACACAACACACAACACACAACAACAGATGAGAGAGAGAGAAAGAGGACGAGCGGAGAGAGAGAGAATTATGTGTTTTACATGTTTATGGGGACTTCCACAACACACACACACCACACACACAACACACACACACACACACACACACACACACAGAAAGAGGAGGAGAGATTAGGCTCCATGTTTTACTGGGGGACTTAGTAGTGTAGTTTTGTACACAAACACACACACCACACACACACACACAAAAGATGATTGTATGTGTGTTTGTATGTTATGTGTTTGCCGATTTGTGATTGTGAAACATTTCCACACACACACACACACAACACACATCAAACACTGTTCTTACACATTGACCACATGTACACACACACACACACACACACCCAGAGCGAGAGAGAGAGAGAGAGAGAAGAGAGGAGAGGGTATGAGAGAGGAGGATGTGGGGAGAGCTGACGTGTTTTCCATATGTTTTTTATGTGGGGACATTCACACACACACACCACACAACACACACACAACACACACACCCGAGAGAGAGAGGAGAAACGAGAGAGAGAAAAGAGGATAGAGTATGTGTTTCCCTGTTTCTAGTGGGGACATTCCACACACCACACACACACACACACACACACACACAACACACCACACAACACAAACACACAGAAAGAGGAGAGATTATGTGCTTCCAGTTTTATGGGGAATTCCACACACACACACACACACACACACACACACAAACACACACAGAAAGAGGAGAGATTATGTGTTCCATTGTTATGGGGACATTTCACCCACACACACACACAACACACACACACACACACCAAACACACAGAGAGAGAGAGAGAGAGAGAGATGGGGGGAAGGGTGGGGGGGGACGGAGAGAGAGAGAGAGAGATGTCTGTGTTTCCATGTGTTTTATGGGGACATCACACACACACCACACACAGAAAGAGAGGAGAGTATGTGTTGCCATTGTTTTATGGTGGCCATTTCACACAGACCACACACACACACACCACACACCACAGAGAGAGAGAGAGAGAGAGAGAGACGATGAGATGATGTGTTTTCCATGTTTTAGGGGGTACATTCCACACACACACAACCACACACCACACACACACACACACACCAAACTAGGCACGAGAGAATATGGGTCCCTGTTTTATGGGGGACATGCCCACACACACACACACAATCGACCCCACACACACAAAAGCAAGAAAGCGAGAGATTATGTGTTCCATGTTCTGGGGACATTACTACACCACACACACACACCACACACCAAACACCACAACACACACACACACACAGAGAGAGAGGAGATGAGATTCTGTGTTTCAATGTTTGGGGGGACATTACACACACACACACACACACACACACACACAACACAAGAGAGAGGAGAGAAGAGAGGAGTGTTTCCAGTTTTATGGGGACATCCACACATACACACACACACACAGAGGGAGAGAGAGAGAGAAAGAGAGAGAGATTATGTGTTTCCATGTTTTATGGGCCATTCCACACACACCCACACCACACACAAACACAGGTGAGAGAGAGGAGAGAAGAGAGAAAGAGAGGAGCGAGAAGAGTATGTGTTTCCATGGTTTTCTGGGGGACATTCACACCCACACACACACACACACACACACAGAAAGAGAGAGAGATTATGTGTTTCCATGTTTTATGGGGACATTCCACACACACACACACACATACGAAAAGAGAGAGAGATTATGTGTGTCCATGTTTATGGGACATTTCCGCCACACACCACAACACCAAACACACAGAGAGAGACGAGGAAGAGAGATTTTAGCTGAGAGAGATGTTGTGTTTCCATGTTTTATGGGGACATTTCACACACACACACAACACCCACACACAGAGAGAGAGAGAGAGATGATGTGTTCCATGTTTATGGGACATTCACACACACACACCACCACACCCACACACACACACACAGAGCGAGAGAGATGATGTGTTTCCATGTTTTATGGGGACATTCCACACACACACACACACAACACACACACAAACACAAAGAGAGAGATTATGTGTTCCATGTGTATGGGGGAATTCCACCACACACACACACACTACCAAGGAGGGTGAGAGAGATAGAGATTGAGTGAGAGGAGATGATGGTGGGTCAGGTTTATTGGGGGACATTCCACACACCACACACACACACCACACACACACACACACTGTGCAGTAAGAGATGAGAGAAGAGATGAGGAGCGAGATTAATGTGTTCGCATGTTGTTTATGGGAATTCACACACACACACACACACACACACACACACACACCCACACACACACACAGAAAGAGAGAGAGATTATGTGTTTCCATGTTTTTGGGGACTTCCACACACACACACACACACACACACCCCACACACACACACACAAAGAGAGAGAGGATTATGTGTTGCAATGTTTTATGGGGACATTCCACCACACACACACCACACACATAGCACACACACCCCCCAAACACACAGAGAGAGAGAAGAGAGAGAGAGAGAGATGAGAGATGATTGGGTTCCATGTTTGATGGGGACATTCCACACACACACACCCAACACCAACAGAGCGAAGAAGGAGCAGAGATGAGGAGCGTTTGGTTTCCATTTTTTTGGGGAAGTGCACACACACACACGCACACACACACCCACACACACAACACACACACACACACCCACACACACACACACAGAGAGAGAAGAGGAGAAAGAAGGAGCGAGAAGAGAGATATGTGTTTCCATGTTTTATGGGACATTCCACACACACACAACACACAACTGACACACACACACACAAACACACAGAAAGAGGGAGGAGATTGTGCTTCCATGTTTTATGGGGACATTCCATCAACACCACACACACACCACACACAGATAAGAGAGAGAGGATTATGTGTTCCATGTTGTATGGGGCCATTTCACACACACACACACACACAACACACAACCACACACACACACACACAACACAACGACGAGCGAGAGAGAGAGGAGAGAGAGATAGAGAGAGAGAGAGATGATGTGTTTCCATGTTTTATGGGGACATCCACACACACCAACACACAACACACACACACAAAGAGAGAGATTATGTGTTTCAATGTTTTATGGAGGACATTTCACACACACCCACACACCACACACCACAGAGAGGATGAGAGAGAGAGACTGTAGAGAGAGGAGGATGGATGTTGTTTCCCTGTTTTATGGGGCATTCCACACACACACCACACACCAAAACACACACAAACGAAAGAGAGAATTATGTGTTCCAGTTTTATGGGGACATTCACACACAAACACCCACACACAAACAACACAGATGAGGAGACGAGAGCGGGAGAGAGAGATGTTTTTTTGCTGTTTCATTGTTTTATGGGGACATTCCACACACAACACACCAGACACACCCCACACACAAAAAACACACACACAACACACACACACACACACACACACACACAGAGAGAGAGAAAGAGAGTTTACTTAGCTATCTACATGGGGACATTCACCCCTTCCCAGAGTAATGGGTTGTTTAATGTTACAAACTGTATTTTCTATTGCCCTACACCAACCCTACATCTAAACCTACCCCTCACAGGAAACTTGTTGCATTTTTACAATTTAAAAAAAAAAAACTTTGTTACTTTATTTTTATACCAGTTTTACAAATGAGGACGTCCCCAAAGGGAGGTTTTTGGAGATTTTGTCAGGTTTTGCTCACTTTTGGGTACAAATTTGTCCCCAAAATATAGTTAAGTAGGTACACACACACACACACACACACACACACACACACACCACACACACACACACGCACGCACACACAAAGTGCATCTCTTTGGACTAAATTGTGCAAACAGCACCATCTGCTGGCTAATCAGTAGGCTAGACGATGGTGTATTTAAAAGTTCTTAAATAATTGATTTGAACTATTAGCAAAGGGTTTGTAAATGTGCACATGGGAGCAAAAGTCAAGTCAAGTCAAGTCACTTTTATTTATATAGAGCTTTTAACAATAAATATTGTGTCAAAGCAACTGAACAGCATGAATTAGGAAAATAGTGTCTAATGCAAAATGACAATAGTAAACACAAAAATTTCAGTTAAAGGCAGTTCATCAATGAATTCAGTGGTAACTGTGACTGACAAAAACTGTGAGGTGTGTGAAATCACTGCAAAAAACACATTTCATATTAATATTAATTAACAGAAACATGTTGATAAAACAGTAGCATTTAACTAAAATATGGACTACAACACTGAATTTGACTCAGAAGAATGGGCGAGTCAGTCATTTTGAACCAGTTCATCAAAGCAATCAATTTATAAGGTCCCAGATGAAAGAAATTATTAATATAATTTCTTAGAGGCATTTTCGGTTTCTGTCTTTTTTTCTGTAGTGGTTTTAGCTGGTTTTTAGTGAATCAGTTACTTCCACTATATTTTCCACAATATTTTGTTTTGAACAGCATATCTGTTTAAAACAATATTTTGTGAAATATTTTAGTTGACATAAATGCCACTTATTATTCTGTTATCTAATGCAATAACACAACACGTGTGGCTTAAAGTGTCCACACTTTTAGAATGTATGAGACTCACACATTGTGTACTGAGGGTAGATCATCTCATGTGATCATTATTTCAGATTAAAATGTCTTCCACAATGCTGAAACAAGATCAACTATTATGTTGCTGATTTTACATTTATTTGGTATTGTCTGCGTCAGTGATATTTTAGTATAATTGAGATACTATTTAAATGTTTTTTTTTAATATCTTCAATTTTGTATTTTTTTTTCATCCTGATTTTAAGGTTTGTTAAAATGTCTAATGTTGTGGTTGTTTTGTCATTTTTATTAGTTATTGTTTTTTAAATGTTTTTATCAATTTGTACTTTAGTTTTTTTTTAGGTAGGCTACATCAAGTTAAACTGCATGTAAATTAGACACAACTGTATCTGAAATAAATATATATATATATTTTTGTATATTGTATTTCTCTATATTGTTTCAGTTAACTTTTATTGCATTTCAAGTATTTATTTATTTATTTTTTGGGATTAGCCGTAAAGATTCAAACCCAAACTTATGTTGGGTACAGAGCATTCATGCATCATTCTCTGAAAATTTAAATTTGCATGAAAATTAACTCATAGCATGCTTTTTTTTTTTACTTTTATTTTGTTAATCCAATTATGTGTGAAACATTTTGGCAGTTCGATCAAATAATGAATCAAAAAGACAATGTTACTTTGTCTGATGTTGATCGCACTGATATTCCTAATGAATGAATGAAGAATGAATTATCCAATCTCAAAGGCCTACATAGATTTGTGGCAATGCAGAGAGTAATGTAGTGCATCGTATTATCATTTTTTCCCCACCCCACCCCCAAAGGGTTATTTTTTTTTTTTCAGCATTTTCATTTGGCAAATACGTTTACTGTGCACAATATACTATTGTGCACAGCAGAAATAGTACAGTAGCATGGACATATGTTATTCTTAGCACATGCACATGCTTTTCTGAATAACATGCACATAGCATTCGAGCGCCATCTGCCGATCACAGCCGATGACGGACACTTGGCATTTACAAAATATTAGTTTGCATTGCATTGTATTATTATTATTATTATTATTGTTGTTGTTATTTGGTCATTTCTGGGAGTTCATGGGGATTTGAGGGGTGTATTTTTATGTGAACTAAACTCTGAACACTTTTAGCACAGATGTGTTGTGGATATGAGCACTCTGCTACAAAACAGAAATAGTTTTGGCTATTATGCTTATGATTTCTGTGCTTCCTCACCAGATAGCTCTTAAAGTGGATGAACTATACTCTGGTAGTCAGTCTTCTGTTGGCGCTTCGGCTCTGAGCTTTAATCGACTCCACCAGGACAGAACAGAACTTATATCCTTCAGAACACACATAACCATCATATCATGATGTCCGATGTCTTCAAGGATGTCTCTGGCCAGACACTCAATCCTACAAATCACATTAGATCACAATGTCACAAACTCTGTGTGTGTGAGGAGGTCATGTGATGTCATAAATTAGATTTAAGGGTCACATGACGTTAACAGGCAACCCAAAATTATTTGGAATGTGATTGTGGAGCTAAGCAAGCACAAGACTAAAAAATGAATAGTTGACAGCATAAACTCTCTATATTAAATATTTTTATGTATTACGCATTAATAATTTTTTTTATGTATTCATTTCAATACAAAATGCCAGACATATTTAAGTAACAGAAACTCTTGTTCCACATAAACATTTTGCTTAAGTCTTTTGCTCCTCAGGTTTTTTCTCCTGAGAAAAAGATCCATGGAATCTCACATTTATTCTAGAGTTTAGAAAAGCTGTACAGCAATTGTTTATGGAGGTGCTCTGTGTCCAGCAGTGTGTTTACCTGTTCATAATGACTCCATGAGGGATGAACACACACTCCAGATCACCCCGATAATGCTCAGGATAATTAAACAGCTCCAAACTGTAACCTGACCAGCCATCTTTAATCTAAACCAACCAAAGACAGAACAAAAAAAAATAATAGTTCATAGTAAAGTTTAGTACAAGTAGAAATGCAAAAAGAAAATCACTAAGTAAGGATACAAAATTAACAAGCTGTCTGTTGCAATTGTAATGAATCAAATCCAGTATGTTAGGCATATTTACCACAACGCCTGGTTCTTTTCTCTGGTCAGATGCCATGTCAGTGTTCATATGTGTGAGAGTTAATTAAGCTGTGATCCTTACTGAGAGAGAACCAGACGTTTGTGCACCCACCCATTTCACATGAGTAAACAGAGTGGGAGGTGTTTCCAAAGTTTTCATTATCAAAAAATATTTATATATATATATATATATATATACAGGTGCATCTCAATAAATTAGAATGTCGTGGAAAAGTTCATTTATTTCAGTAATTCAAGTCAAATTGTGAAACTCGTATATTAAATAAATTCAATGCACACATACTGAAGTAGTTTAAGTCTTTGGTCCTTTTAGTTGTGATGATTTTGGCTCACATTTAACAAAAACTCACCAATTCACTATCTCAACATATTAGAATATGGTGACATGCCAATCAGATAATCAACTCAAAACACCCATAAGGTTTCCTGAGCCTTCAAAATGGTATCTCAGTTTGGTTCACTAGGATACACAATCACGGGGAAGACTGCTGAACTGACAGTTGTCCAGAAGACAATCATTGACACCTTCACAAGGAGGGTAAGCCACAAAAATTAATTGCCAAAGAAGCTGGCAGTTCACAAAGTGCTGTATCCAAGCATATTCATAGAAAATTGAGTGGAAGGAAAAAGTGTAGAAGAAAAATATGCACAACCAACCGAGAAAACCGCAACCTTATGAGGATTGGCAAGCAAAATCGATTCAAGAATTTGATTTCAAGAAACTTCACAAGGAATGGACTGAGGCTGGTGTCAAGACATCAAGAGCCACCACACACAGACGTGTCAAGGAATTTGGCTACAGTTGTCGTATTCTCTTGTTAAGCCACTCCTGAACCACAGACAACGTCAGAGGCGTTACCTGGGCTAAGGAGAAGAACTGGACTGTTGCCCAGTGGTCCAAAGTCCTCTGTTCAGATGAGAGCAAGTTTTGTATTTAATTTAGAAACCAAGGTCCTAGAGTCTGAAGGAAGAGTGGAGAAGCTCATAGCCCAAGCTGCTTGAAGTCCAGTGTTAAGTTTACACAGTCTGTGATGATTGGGGGTGCAATGTCATCTTCTGGTGTTGCTCCATTGTGTTTTTTGAAAACCAAAGACACTGCACCCGTTTACCAAGAAATTTATGAGCACTTCATGCTTCCTTCTGCTGACAGCTTTTTGAAGATGCTGATTTAATCTTCCAGCAGGATTTGGCACCTGCCCAAAAGCACCAAAAGTTGGTTAAATAAAACCATGGTGTTGGTGTGCTTGACTGAACCGCAAACTCACCAGACCTGAACCCCATAGAGAATCTACCAATCTGAGTATATGCTATCAGTAAATGAACATACTTTCCAGAGGCCAACGAATTCCACTAAATGTTTTTTTTAATTTGGTCTTATGAAGTTATTCTGTAATTTGTGAGATAGTGAATGGTGGCTTTGTGAAATGTGAGTCAAAATCCAATCCCAATTAAAGAACCAACGACTTAAACTATTCGTCATGTGGATTGAATTATTAATACCGGTTCACAATTTGAGTTGAATACTGAAATAAATGAACTTTTCCAAGACACTCTAATTTATTGAGATGCATCTGTATATACAGTATATATATATATAAATATATATATATATATATAATATTATATATATATATATTAGGGGTAGAAATTACATGTAACAACAAACTAGGAAGAAACAGATACATATTTCATATACTCAAAGTATTCAGAAGAGATGAAAATGTAGGTTCATGAACAATCCCCTTTTGATCAAAACTTTGTAAACACATTTTAAAGAAATGCATATCTTACCATCAAGACTGATTTTAAATGATCAAACGGACACTCATTTCAAATTTAAAAAGCACAAATATAATAATAATCTTTCTTGAGCAGCAACTCAGCTATTAGAATGATTTTCCGGGACCATGAGACACTGAAGACGGAGAAACGACATGAAAAATGACACTTAAAAGATATAAAAGTTAGAAAAGTTATTTGATAAAAACCATTATTAAGCTCTTTTAAATTTGTAATAATATTTATCTAGTACTGTTTTTACTGTATTTTGATCAAATAAATGCAGCTGGTGATCATGTTGATGCAAGTTTAAGACATTATTTTTGGGATTAATGTTCACGATGATAATGAACAAGTCAGAAGAAAACTATTAAGACAATAACTGTGGTTTTTTCATTTTGCTTCAGTTGACTTGAAAAGGGAAAACGGTTCAGGACCATTTAGTGATCTAAAATGAGATCTTTATTGCACTCAGATGTATCTGTTAGAAAATTGTCGTAAAGCTTTACGAAGCCTTTTCAACTCTTTCTGCAGTACCATAAAAGAGCCGTAGCAAGACGCTGATGTGGCAGGCTGTGCCTGTTTTTAAATGTTCTTCTTGCTGAATTCAGGGCCACTAGCATCACGTTCAGTTATTAGCAGTGTAGATGGTTTTGTGTCGCTCAATCAGCGCAATATCTTTCTCCAGCTGCTTCATTTCCTGCTCCAGACGCTCCTTCCTATATTTTTTGGGAGCTGTGTCTGTGACAACAGAGAGGCCCTGGTACTGGTGATGAAGATCGTCCCAGTTCTTCTTCAGAGCCTGCCAAAAGTCATCAAGTCACCAGACATTTACTTGGAATATAAATATGTATAATATATATATATCTATATATATATATATATATATATATATATATATATAAACTATTCTATAATTCTTAACACTCCCATTAAAAGTTAGAGTTTTTGAGCGAAGAAACATGATACTTTAATTAGCAAGGAATGCTTAAATTGTTCAAAATTAGAGTGTTTTATGAGTTAAAAGATTTATTTGAGTAAAAATAAATGCTATTATCATTATGACAAAAGTAAGTTTCCACAGAATATAAGCAGCAATGTGCATTGAGCAGCACGCCCCTGATAAGCATATTATATCATGTGAATTGGACGAAGGCGAACATTTCAGATTTACCATCGCAAGAATAAATGACATATATTCAAAATATATTCCGATATTCAAACTCTAAACAGTTATTTTTAATTGTAATTATATTTCATAATATTACGGTTTACTCATGCTGTTCAATTAAAGCAGCCTTTGAGAGCATAAAAAACTTCTTTCAAAAACATAATTTTTTAAAAAGGTGTAAATAAAACTGATTACTGGAGTGTGTTTTACAAGAAAGTACTATTTCAGTCTTTCTGCTTCAAAATTTAATGAAAAAAAAATTAATGAAATGAAAGTTCAGTCATTAATTTACATTTATTCATATAACATTATTCATACTTTTATCTAAACTGAGGAACAACTACAAATACAAGCAATTTCTCACCAGGAGTTTAATGCTGCAAGTTCTGCAATAAAAAGCTCTGGAGGAAGACAATGTGCTTTCCATCGAAACACAGGCTATTCACAAATAGAAATGGTTTCATTCAGAGTTTATTTGTATTTGATTACCTGTAGGATACTGTGGCATTCTTCACCAGAAAGCTGTTTCATGGCATTTTCTCTCATTCGTTCCTTGACATAGTTGTCATATTCTTCTTGTGCTTTCTTCACTTCCTCTCTACGCTGGTGCAGGTACTCTGGAGTTTGACCATAGTCCTGAGAACATGCATAAAGACGGCCTGAGGCTTTTCTTACTATTTTTACTCTATTCCGTATGTACCGTGAACAGTATGCTTTGTATGCATGGAATACAAGAGCATCTGAAACATAAAGCTCAACATCAAATCTCTCCTCTCACCTTCTTCTTTATGTATTTGGGGATGAGACCAGAGTTCTCCAACAGTTGTTTGTCTCCCTTTTTGGTATAAGCACACACAGGCTGTGGTTTCTTCGGGAATGCCATGATATTCTCAACAGCGTTGGTCTTAATAAAGTTCTTGTTGGTGTGGAGACCCATGAGCGGCTTGTCTGTTCTGACAGGTATTGGTGGTTTACTATGTAGCTCATCATCTTCATATTTGAATTGTTTCTCTGAAACTGTACAAATAAATGATCTAAGCAAAATTAGGATACCTTCAGTGGTCTCAACACGTCTGCACACGAAATTGGCATGTATGATTGTGATTGTGTATTTGAAAAGGTCAGTATTATATATTCATTCTCAGGATGTCTCAAACAATGAATGCAAGACATGTACTCTCAGGGAGTTTGGGTTCCTTGGAGTGTTTCAGTAGATATTTCTGTGGCGACGGCACATTCACTTTTGCTGGTCCCATAGTTTTACTGGGGGCTTTGTTCACCTCTTTCTCCAGCTTCACCTGTTCTCTGAAATTCGACATGTACCTGACAATTAAGATATTAAGATATAAGAGATCTTAATGGAATAATTCCACAAAACATGTCAAGAGTTTCACCCCAAAATTAAAAAGGAAAAAAAAAAAAGATGAGACACACACACACACACAGGTTTGTTTTTGTGAAAAGTGGGGACATCCCATAGGCGTAATGGTTTTTATACTGTACAGACCGTATATTCTATTGTTCTACACCAACCCTACCCCTAAACCTTCCTCTTACAGGAGACTTTGTGCTATTTCAAGTATTTTCAATACACTCCATTCTGTGTTATTTATAAGCGTTTTGAAAAGTGGGGTCATGGGGTAATGTCCTGAAAAGTCACTTCTCCTTGTAATACCTGTCATACCATTTGTCATTCTAGTATGCCTCATTGTGTCCCAAAAACGCACACACACACACACACACATGTTGTGTCATGTCTAATGGGACTCTACGCTAGGGTATGTTTTTATTACTGTCAAACTGATGTGCTCTTGCCCTACCCCAACCAATACCACACACATACCACCCGCGACTGTGCATTTTCTTTATCAACACAACTCTCTGTCGATTGACCAAGATTCTTCTCAAATGGGGACCTCAGGCCTGTCCCCACAATGTCAAAAATTTCAGGTTTTATTATCCTTGTGGGGACATTTGGTCCCCTTAACGTGATAAATACCAGGTGCACACACACACACACACAGATTTGTACAAATACTTTACAATTTAAATGTATCAGTTATTATAACATTTACATATTATGATAATGATAACTGGTTGGAACTGCAACGTGTCAAATAATGTGTTTATATAATTATATTTATATAACTAGATATAATATATATATATATATATATATAGATACTGTATATACATACACTTACTTTCTAAACTATGAATTAGTAAAAGGAGAGCTCACTAGCTTACTGTGGCCCAATATTATATGATCTTGAATCAGTCTGAAACTGTACCTGGGTGCTTTCATGGGTTTCTCTTCCTCTCTGGGAATTAGAGTATAGATGCTCTCTGGAGGATATATTGTGTCGCTCATGATGGCTGATAGATACAAAAATGACAGGAAAGCAAGAAAAAAGTTCCCTCTGTCTGCAAGGCAGTAGTGTTGTATTAGCGTAATGGCCGACTGAATCGGTGTTGTTAACAACCGTCTCTATGACAACCACTGCCAAGCAACATTAAACATTTTCCTCGTTTTTTTTTCTTCCGTGTTAGTCAAATATGTTTCATCATTTCAGATAACTGTAAATAACGAACTTTAAACACAACACTATATTCCACACGCAATGCTAAATATTTATTTTTATTATTTGAAGTTGAGCATATTAGCCCATGAGAGCCGTTTACTGCTCAGCACGTAAACGGCAAATGTCCTTTCGCTGATGCCGTACTGAAGCGCACGCGCCGTGTGTGACATGAGCGCGTGTGAAAGTGAGAGAACTATAGTAGTCAGACAAACGCTGAGTTTTAGGTAAATCTTATTTTTTAAACTCTACATTTGCCACATATTTGTGTACACCTATTCAGAAAATCCTTTCCGAAATCCTATAAAAAAGCATGAATGTTCAAACCTGATGTTCTGCAGATACAGTTTGCATTTTAAGGTAAATGTCATTTTTGAATATTTCAATTATAAAATTGACGTACATTTAAATTATTAATTTTACCTTTGTACAGCACTGCTAGTGGATACTGTATTTAATGTACATTTCGATTTGAAATTGATAAAAAAAATTTTAGCTGTCCATGTCAATAATGAAAACAAATATTATTTGCTTTTTTTTCTTCTTGATTACACTAAAATCTGCATGTCATGTGAATTCACATGAGTAGATATATTTAAAATGCACACCACATCAGTCCCTAAAGTCTAGGGTGACAATACGTGCCATTTTCCCAGGACGCGTCCTGGCCAGGATTTCTATATGGCCTAAAATACAGTATCTAGGTTTTGGCTTTGTTTGCGTATGCAGACTGATCGGTGTATGACATCAAAATACCTTGAGAGCATTTTGAAAGCATAAGGAATCGTCTGTATGGTATTTTGATGTCATACAACGATCGGTCTGCACAGTGCAAACAGCCAAAACCTGTATATTTTAGGCAATATAGAAATCCTGTCCTGGGAAAATGGCACGTATGGTCACCCTACTAAAGTGCTCATGAAATGAAAATTCACCTATTCATCTATTTTCTAAATGCATATTTCTTGTTGCAAATGATTCATCCATGCATATACTTTCTTTCTTTGACCTTGTAATTGTTAATCAAAATATCTTGATCTTCCAGTTAATTGACAGACAATCCAATTAATTCTCTCTGGTGATGTATGTCAGGTTCTCCTAATTGAATCTGCTTAAACCTGCCACTCCAAGCTTGCATTAATCTGCGTCCAATTTTAAGTGCACTGCCTACCTCCTCAGAATTCAATGAGTGGAAACCAAGTCCCTGCCATACTTTTTTATTTTCTATCATTGTTACACCTAATGTAGGGTTCAAAGTAACATTTTTTGACTTTCTCAGTTTGTGTAAATTCACATGGGGTTCAGAGTATAATTTTTCTATCCACAGTAATTTCACACTTGTCTAGTACAAATATGCCGCTTTGTTTCATAATTACAGTGTATAAATTTTTCTTTATTTACCCTCAAAAAATAGAAGTGAAATGTGACAACATGCCCAGTAGGTGGGGTACATTGTAACATCTGAGGGACACGTTGTAACATGACCATATAACAGATTAAAATGTTATCTGATCGAATGAAAAAAAAACATACAAAACAAACTAAAATATTTTGTCAATAAAATAAAATAATTATTTACTTCAAATAAAAATAATGGCGTTTTTTAAGAATTAAAAATAATTTGATTTTGGAGTTTGACAATGAACACGTTGCAACCATGCTTGGGACGGCCCACATAAACGAGCCAAAATGCTTACTTAAAACATTGGACCTGGCGTCTTTATAACCTATTTCTTCTGGTTTATCATTAACAGTTATAAAGTAAATAGTGGAATTACATTGCTAATGTATAGATAACACGCAGGGAACATTGTAACGAGTGTTTCAACGTGCCCCATCTGAGTGCAACTGGAATTAAACTGGTACTGTCTTTGATGTTAGCGAAAGCATTCAAAAATAATCTAAAGATAAATAACGAGATTGAGATTAAAAAATAGCAGCTTTGTCTATTTTAAATGAGTAAAAAAAAACTGAGATGGAAAAATGTACTTAAGCCAGAAATTGCTATGTGTAAAATAATGTCAGCGATATCTTCAAAGACTTCTGAATTTTGCCGCACTTTTTTTCTCTTTAATGTTGATATGGTAACTAGAATGCTGTAAATTGGTATGCTAGAAGTGTGGAAATATTAAACCACGTGGTTACAACTTACCCCGCGTTACTTTGAGCCCTGCGCTCCCTACGTCACAATGCGGAAGAAAATATCTGTCGATCCTGTCCTAAATGGCACATTTCATGTGCACTTGCGATGCATGCGTATGTCGGTTAAACCCACAAGACTGCAGGATAGAGTTTTCCAAGCTACTCCTGGAGATCTACCCTACTGCTGACTTTAGTTCCAACCCTGCTCCAACATTAGCACGTTATCGGAAGAGCTTGGTTAGCTGGTTCAGGTGTGTTTGATTGGGGTTGGAAAGCTACTGTCATGAACTCTGCAGGACAGTAGCTTTACAGGATCAGGGCTGGAGACCCTGTTGCAGGGTGTCACATTTGTAATTTTAGGTTTCAGAAGGGTGCTCACAAGTGCCCCCTTTGCGGCGCTCCCGCGAGGGCTTGGGTGTGCTATTTGGGGAAGGGCCTAAGTGTTTATTAAAACAAATCAGTCATATTACATAGATTTAATCAACAGAATTAAATAGTAATATTATCATTCGGTATTTTAGCAAATGCTCTTCTATTAGATAGATCTATAGCCATGGTCTTTAAGTCGGAACGATTTTCTGCCTCCCAGATTATCTGATATTTTTTTCCAAGATGATCCCAGCAACTTTCGGTCAGCTATTGGCTAAAGTGAGAAAGCTGAGGACCCACATGCTATTTGCTCAGTTTGGTTCTTCATACTTCACTACAGCATGGCTATCAAATCAAATCTTTAAACCTAATGAGAGAAACATTCTCCTGATGGGTCCTCCTGGAGCAGGGAAAACCTGTGTAGGACAGATTGTGGGACAGAGACTAAGGATGCCTGTTATTGATATAGATGACGATGTTCTCGAAAAGACATGGGGAATGAGTAACTGATTTGAAGCGATCTGGACTGGTCTTGTATCTGGATGTGGACACAGAAGACATCATGCAGATACTCTCTCGAATGAAGGTGAATAGGATTGTGGGTCAGGATGCTGGTGTTTCTATGAGAGAGATATTACAGTACAGGAAACAGTTTTATGAGAAATGGCTGGATGCACGAGTCCTTTGTGGGACAGGAGACTCCTTGGAGGATGTGGCAGATAAAGTCCTGAGGACTCTGGGTAGATATGAGGATTTAGAATCAGATATGTTCATTTCAACAAGGAGCCAAGTGTCAAGTGATGGCAAGTTCTTCAGTGATGTTGTCATAGAGGGTCTTGCACCAGATGGAGGGCTTTACGTACCAAAGAAAGGATTTCCCAAACTGGAACCTACTGAATGGTTGAGAATATCCAGCATGCCATATGCCATGAGAGCAGTGGCCATACTGGAAAACTGTATCCATCCTATGGATGTGTCTCCTGTAGAATTGAGCACAATGGTACATCGCGCCTATGGCCAGAACTTCGCCAATCAATCAGTTGTACCTCTAAAGCACCTCACTGATCATCAGTACATTCTAGAACTCTTTCACGGCCCCACTGCTTCTTTTAAAGACCTGGCACTGCAGTTAATGCCTCAGCTGTTCGCCCACTGCCTTCCACAGATGTGCAACTACCTTATTCTAGTGGCCACATCTGGAGATACAGGAAGCGCGGTGCTGAATGGCTTCCAGAAACTTAAAGACAGTGACCGTGAGAGGACTGGTGTGCTTGTGTTCTTTCCTGAGAAAGGAGTGAGTGAGATTCAGAAGGTACAGATGACAGGATTTCAAGAGGGCAATGCCAAGTCCAAAGTCCGACTTTGACTTCTGCCAGAGGAGAATTAAACGAATGTTCGGGGACTCAAGCTTGATGGGACATCTAGCTGTGGAATATGCCACGGTTCTAAGCACAGCAAACTCGATAAACTGGGCTCGACTGCTTTCTCAGGTGGTCTATCACTGCTCGGCGTATATGGACCTACTTAGAAATCGCACACTGACGTTTGGAGACCCCATTGACGTGTGCATCCCTACTGGAAACTTTGGCAACACCATGTCAGCCCTGTATGCCAAACAAATGGGAATCCCCATACGGAAAGTGATCTGTGCGTCCAATCATAACTGCATCATATCCGACTTCATTGCTAGTGGAGAGTATGATCTCCGCAACAGGAAGCTGCTGGTTTCAAACTCTCCTGCCATTGATATCCTGAATTCCTCAAACCTTGAGAGGTTCATCCATCATGTATCCGGTGGGGATGGGAGTCTGGTCAGAGATCTGTTTTTGAGTCTAGAAAGAGATCATTTTTTTAAAGTATCAGAGACTTTACGGCAGAAGATACATCTCGAAGTTCAAGCTGGTTGGTGCTCAGAAGATGACTGTTTGAGGGCCATAAGGGAGGTGCATGCAGCAACAGGCTACATAATGGACACTCACACAGCGGTTGGTAAAGTAGTCGGCGATCGTATACATGACAAAACCTGCCCGCTTGTGATATGCTCCACTGCACACCTCGGGAAGTTTGCTTCGGCTGTCTTAAAAGCCCTTCAGTGTCAAATTATCCAACAAGACCCTGTTGAGCAACTGGATAAACTCTGCACCATTGGAGGTCAAGAGCAGATGCATGAAGCTCTGCTGAAGTGCATGAGAGACAGCGGAGATCGTCCACATAAAATATTCCAGGCTGACTTTAACAAGCTTGCAGATGAAGTAGAAGCTATGATACAAGACTCATTTCTGAGAGTCCAGTGACCTGAAATAACTGCAAATGTCCACTAGATGGTGATGTCTGTCAAGAAACCCCAAACATTATAGACACACTTTGTCAATTTGAACACAAGGTGGCAGTAATGTAATGGGATATAGTTTCAATCCATATCATGTTACTCAAGTCCAGAAATTAGCCTTACTTTTTACTAGTCTCGCAAATGATTTATCACAAAATGTTTTTATTTTATACTGGTAGTTGCTAAATTACTGTGACATCTTACAGCTACATAATAAATTATTACTAGGTGACAATATAACAATGTATTAATCATTGCTATCATATTGCTGTTGTTGCTATGTATGGCTCGTTGCTTTAAGGGTTTAAAACAGTGGTGCCCAACATCAGTCCTGGAGGGCCGGTGTCGCCTGCAGAGTTTAGCTCCACTTGCCTCAACACACCTGCCTTCAGTTTTCTAGATGCCTCGTAAGATCTTGATTACTGTTTCAGGGTGTGTTTACTGGGGGTTTGGAGCTAAACTCTTCAGACACCTGGCCCTCCCAGGCCGCAGTTTGGGCCCCTGTTTTTAAAAAATGAATAAATGAAAATAATGTAAAACAATAAAATCAAAAAACATCTTTTTCCCTCTAAAAGTATGATCATACAAGTAATAATTCCTGTCATCGTTTCTCCAATGATATTACTCCAATAAGCCTATTTTCAGGCGCTGTGTAATATTATTGCGCCTGCTGCACCCATGGTCCGGCAGCAAAGTTCCTTGATTATTACACCGGAATGAAAGTATAGTTCCTCGGCCTACAAAATCGCAACTTTTCATTTTCCGTCGGTCTTAGTACATGATGTAACTACAGAATAGTTACGTTTTAAATAGGAAAAATATAGAAACTCTTTGGTCATTTTTGAACGAGATGCTAACGGTCTTATCAGATTCAATGATCTATGCTAAGCTAAGCTAAAAGTGCTACCGCCAGACCCGGAGATCGGCTGAATGGATTTGAAAACGGTAAAACTTAACTGTTTAACTCTAGGGGAGTTGGAAAATGAGCCTATTTTCAAAAATAGTGGAGTGTTCCTTTAAACCATTCATGATCTTTCCCAGATAAAATAGAAACACCTTCTAAAATCTTTACATAACCTTAGAGGTCGTCATCTTAAGGTTATGCATGTAAATGCACTCATTTACTTAATTCACAAGAAAGCAGGACATCAACATTGAAGGCTTTCCGTTTATTTTGGTTACTTACATATTCATCCTCTTTTCTCCAAGTGAGGAAAACAAATAACAAAGGTGATGATAAAATAGTTTGTATTCTGAGAGGTGCCACAATATGACTGTTCTTGCTGAGTCAGTAAACAGCAATCCCATCATTCTCTTGGTCCCATGCGATGTTTCATTGCTAATTTCAGATCGTAGTGACTTCCGTGACTTCCGCAGCTCTGCTCGACATGGGAGAACAAAATACCTTCAAATGCTTTAAGTACAAGAAACACTCACATATTCAGAGACTTAAATGATATTTGAGTAACATTTAGACAGCAAGCAGACGAGACTGAGATCTCACTCACAAAACTACCAGAAATGAAATGCAGGTCGGAACATTCAAGCCATTAAAAATACTATGTATATATTTGACCATTTTTAAAAAATAGCTTTTGAGTTGCAAATGGTTTTTCGACATGCACTATGAATGCATCAAGATCAAACATGAACATTTCATTCAAACAAAATAAAATAGTTCATCCTCAAGAGCTTTTATAGGCAAAAGTTACAACCAATGACTGTTCATATACAGTACTGTGCAAAACATATAACCATACCGTATGTGACTTAAATAATGAAAATGCCAATGTGAAACATTTGCACAGTACTGTATTTCATGAGCATTAAAGGGATTGTATTCTGTCATTGTTTACTCAACCTCATTGCAAACCTGTATGACCAACTGTACTTTCTTCCATGAAACACTGAAGGTTTGTTTCCATTCAATGACTCCATTGACACTCACTGTATTGAAAGAACAGCTTGAGCATTCTGCTAAACACCTCTTTCTTCTTCCACAGAAGAAAGTCAGTCATACAGGTTTGGAAAGACAAAAGGCGTTGAGTCAATGTCAGAATTTTTGTTTCGGAGTGAACTATCCCTTTAACACAGAAGTGTTTCCTACCCTAATTTCTGTAATATACTTTTTATGTACAGATTTGTTTTGGGCATGAATTAACAAATGTTCTACAAAGTGTCTGTAAAGCCTCAGAGGGGCTTTAGTTTAATACTGAGGTAATGTTGAAATCATACATTTTAATTTCATGCTCCATTACTTGATCCTTAAAGTGGATGGAAAACCGCTATTAGCAGGATGTGAGTGAGTTTGTTTTTGTTGATGCTAAAACAACACTGGCTCACAAAGATGCAAATGAAAATAACAGTGTCTTCGTAATGCTATTACAGACAATAATGCATTCCATGATGTCATCGAAAATGTAACAAGAGCGTTTTAGATACAGGATTTTAGTCAAACCAACATAAGCCTTGAATGACTGGTGATATTCACAAGGAGGCTCCTTGAAAACGATTGTTCGCCCCCGTAATAAGGCACAGTGACTAAATCAACATAGAGTGCTTTCTTCAGCACTGACAGACCATCACTTCAAGGATACACACGCTGAGAAGTGGGATCAACAGTCTTGTACAACTGTCATGGTCTGCGAGAATAATGAGAATCGTTTTTGCTCCCCTTCTGCTTGATGAAGTTTCTGCAATGAATAAACACCATCTAAATACACACTTGAGGCTACAAGATTTCCAAGACTCGGACACGCTTGAACACTGAAAACAAGTTTTATCGATATCCAAGTGAATGGTTTTCATGTGCGACTTTACATTGCAACACCAGACACGAGCACAATTGGACATGAGAAGACCTTTTGAACCACAAATGAAACGTTCTCCCGACAACCACCCCCTTTGCCCAAAACACCAAATATCTATTTGAATCAAACACTGATTGACCTTGCTGTTTCAACTCTGCAAGTCCCACAGCTCTTAGGGATTCAAAGGCCATCACGCTTGGCGGTCAGTTAATATCGCAGCGTCTCATTCGTTAACGTGATGGACAGACCAGAGACTCCTAAGACCTTCAGAAGCTCATAACTGGCCTGCTGGGGAGAGTGAGATGATGTGGCGCTAGCCGGTTGCCGCGCCACGCTTCACGGCCACGGTCTGTCGAGGTTTGATGTATAGTGAGGAGCACCTGAAGGGGAACTGAGGCAGGAGCACGAGGCAGGGCAGTCTCAGAGTCAGCATGCGACACCGGGAGGGAACTGAAAACTGGAGGGTTCAAATCTATGGGTTGCATATTAGGTGGCAAAAGGAGCTGGCTTTGTTCTTGGACATCATGGAATGGGTGAACTAACCCTCCTCTTCGCTATCCTCTTCTAGCGCCTCTTCGAACACTCGGTCCGGGAGCCGGAAACACTCCTCAAAAAAGTTGACCAGCGATTGACTGAGGTGCTGCCGCGTTCCCTCGTTGTGAATGAAGTGTCCTTCGTCTGGGTAGATCTAACGAAAGGCACAAGACAAGGTATTGAGCTCAATTATCACAGCACTCCAGAACATCACATATTCAGACTGATTCCGCTTCCCACGCCTGCCCTCTTCCGGGTGAATGCAAGTCAGTTTGACATCAAACACTGGTGAAATCATCAGTATCTATAATTTGTTTACCCTTTTTAGTTTTATTTAGCATTTTCGATAGTATCAGGGTTTTCAGTGGTTTATTAGAACCATCATTTTTGTATAAAAAATGTCTTGATCCTTTTTTTAATTAAAACATTTCAATTTTTTCTTGTAAACATACTCCAATAATATGCGTGTATGTGTATGTGTGTGTGTACATATATACAGTATATATTCTTCTTCTTTGAATATTGTTATGCTAAACCCTGTTACCGCAAGAGGAGTCTTAGCCCCTACCACTGATCAACCAGCTGTCTTTGGCTGCGTTTACACTTGGCATTAACATGTGACCTGTATCCGGATGTTGTCCAGATACACATTGAAAAGACAAGTGTAAACACGCTTCTGATCGGAATGTTATCCGATCAGCGTGCCCTGGTCCAGAGGTAGTCGAGGACGCATTGTGATCGGATCTCAGTGTAATGTAAACACAATCCAGCCATCGTGTCTGCATTGGCAGGTCGACATCACGCAAAACGCCGCCTCCTCTCTCCCGAACTGTCAGAAGAACAGAGCGCTAGTTATACTAGATTTTTAATAGTATAAATAGTTTCCAAAAGAAAACCCACCACTTCAGGTCGACTTTGCAATGCAGACGTATTTAAATATTGCGTGGGAAATACAGATCCAATCGGTTATCCAGATCAAGAAGTCAGCTGATGTTGCCAAGTGTAAACACGCCGTTTCCTGATTGACTGATGATCCGATCTGCTTGTCAGATCACAAAAACTGAAATGATTCGCCTGTTAATGCAATTTAAACGCAGCCATTTGATGATTGTTACTAATGGTTTAAGAAGACTTGTTGAACAATTGATGTGTTCCTCAATAGCTGTGTGCGTGATACTCCTAGATCTATACTTTTCAACCATTTTAATGACTAGGCCAAGGTATTAAAGGCATGTTATTTTGGTATACCACGGTTCTTGGAGTATTTCATCTTTTCATAACTTTTTTTTTTTTTAAGCAAATAAGAATCATACCTAGATAATGTCACATTATCAATGACACTCCACCACAATATGAATCATGACAAGCCTAAAACTATGATATCCTAAACAAGAGGTCACACTGAGTTCATAAATCCGTGATGAAGGCCTTAAATTATGAATAGCCTAGCCCTATAGCAATGAGCAACCTGCAACCAAAATTTTGCCACAGGTGCAGTTCACAGAGCGTATATAGACCACTGGCGGACTGGCTTTCTGTCGTAGAGCATTCAGTGATTAGAATGGGAAAATCTGCCAATTTCATTGATTAAAGTACAAATTGTGATGGAATGGTGCCCCGGAACTCGATCTCGGAAACACCGCGCCTTATGGGTTGTTCACCACGTGTCCGCTGACGTGGTATGGATCTAAAGTGGTGCACGGAGGCCAAACGCCTCACCGTCGCCCGGCCGTGTGTAGTCCGCAGGCTCCCTGATTCCACGAAGGGAGCGGAGACTGTTGTACATTGTTTCCAGTGACTGCATGGC
This sequence comes from Sinocyclocheilus anophthalmus, assembly GCA_018155175.1. Lineage (NCBI taxonomy): Eukaryota > Metazoa > Chordata > Actinopteri > Cypriniformes > Cyprinidae > Sinocyclocheilus > Sinocyclocheilus anophthalmus. The sequence continues at coordinate 142,942 of JADLZN010009533.1, read as the reverse complement.
CACAGTGTGACACATCTAAACAGTGGTGACCAGGGCATGATGTTCACATGTCATCAGCAGCTTTCTGTGATGGGCCTGCGTAGCTGACCACCCCATCCAGGTCCCCATGCTAACTGCTGCCATCCCAACAACGCATGACATTGGCCTGAGATCATCAAAGATTGTAACTGTGATGATAGAATATTGGCCTGGTCTGAAATTTTGTTTTTGAACAAGATTCCTGGTGCATCACGTCGACGGCCGAGCGCTGATACAATGATTACCAACAGAGGCTATGGCACCTGGAGGCACTGCTGGTCAGATACAGGCCGGCAGCGGTGGTGTTATGCTGTGGGTGATGTTTTCTTGGGAAACTTTTGCCGGCTAAAGATCTCCTACAGGTCTTCTTACATATGGTCCCTACTGTATTGGCGCAGTTGGTGTGTGTGGTGTATATGTATATATATATCTATATATATATATATAATATAAATAGAATTTTAAGACAAGCGTTGTTCACTGTGGACAACTGTGTACTTAACCATGTTTTTAACAAAACAATCAATCCCATGTGTACATTCAGAACTTTATGTGTGTGTGGCGCCCTGACCCTTCCTACTATATGCATAAATTGAGAAACAGCTTGACACAGCGACGATCACACACATCATGATGAATAACTGCCCTAATTAATTCCACAGTCATTCAACAGCCAGCAATTAATAGCAAATCCATTAGGGACCAGAAAGCAAAGAGAAATCTCCTAGTGTGGGAATATAATGGGATTATCCAGTATGTGGCTCGTGAGAGCGGCCTGTATAAGCTGTTTTTAATGATCTGCATGCATTGAGTGTGTCTATCCCACTGCTGCTAACAGCCGCTCACACTGCTGACTGATCGCAGAGGCTGAGATGCAGGGTGTACAAGGTGTACAGTTAAACCCCCATTCATTTACTCCATAGAGAATCTGATTAACAATAATGTATAAACCTTTACTGCCATCAACTCTGAGGATGTTAAGTGAACTCTGAACAAATCAGTGTAGAAAAAGAAACCATTTAAATGTGGAATTTCCAGTGAAGAACTACAATACCCCTAATCCTGAAGAGAATTCCACCAATTAGAGAAGTCGATGTTACCATGGCAAAAGTGCTCAACCACAATCTTTAAGCAAACTTGAAACATGAAGCTCTGTGATTAATCTAATTTGATTGATGATTTGATTCTCTGTGTATTTTGCAAAAATGTAAAAATGTTTTTATTCTTTGATTTTTTTTTTTTCGAATTATAATCGTTATTGATTATATTTATGGGATGAAACCTTCATTATTTTCATATACTTTTTTTCTTCAAATCAAAGTTTGCAATGTTGTGATTCATCATTCATTCATTTAGATTAGAACTAGAAGAATATTTTGAAAACGCTCTGCTGAAAATGAATAGAAAAAAAAGAAACTTCTGGAACCAAAGCAGCTGTAAAAGCAAACAATCACTGCTGCACAGGGTGATTATTATAGTTAAAGGTTCAGTATGTAATATTGACAGCTAGCGGTTGAAATAGATACTGCAGTGCAAATTCAAAATATTGGAAACAGACATTCTGACACAGAACACACATTTCAAAGTAGAATAATTGGCTGTAGCATTGTTTTTCAAAGAAACAATTAGCATGTTTCCTAAATATTTGCAAAAATATTATGGTTTATTTACAGTATGCTTACATAGCAACACGTTCCAAAAATCATCAGCACCTTTAGCTAAAACCATTTTTTTTTTAAATTATCATTTTAATTTATATAATTAAATAAAAATATACATTTGTATTTCGCTGGTTGCCAAGGAATCAACTATTTTCATTTAGTTTAACTTGATGTAAAATAACTACTTTAAACTAAAATAAAAATTATAAAACTATAGACATATTAAAATGTTAAATAAAAATTGAAAATTACTTAAAATTTTAAATTAATAATTATTAAGAATTAGATTAAATATTTATTAAAACTAAAAAATAGATCATTCATTATACAATATCATTAAAATAACATTGGGGCGAAAACATAAAAGAGTTAGAATATGGATACTGGAAAAAAATGTGTAGAACTGAGAACAAACGGATTACAACAGGGAGATGTTTCAACTGCTTGTACACCGATAAAAACGTCATCATGCTTCAATGTTATCAAAGTATTTATTTTTTAAAGTACACAATAGTGTAGAAAATAGCCTATTACTTATTGATTTTGATGTTTTTGAATGTAAAAACCACGCAAACATCATAAGTGGACCTCAGACAACAGTATGAATAATTTTAAAAAGCTAGTTCATGACCCCTTTAACGTTCTCAAGATCTCTTACCTGCAGAGTGTAATTTGCTCTCTCGCTGATTAACCTGGAGATGAATTTGGCTGTGTGCTGAAAATGAACTTTTTCTAAAAGGTAAATGAGATGCGTGTTAGTTGACAGTATTATTTCTTTTACAAAGACATTGTAAGAAATAGAAAGGAAATGTACCATCTGCTGTAGGATGAATGATTAAAAACTTCTTATCGATGAACTGGGACGCTCTGTATGCAAGGTTGGCCATCTGCGGAAATATTAAAGAGTATATTGTAAGTGTTGTCAGTAACGGTGAATACAAAATACAGATTATCAAAGGAAGTGTACCTCGTATGCCCTCCGATCTGGCTTGGGAGGGCCTAGAAATCTCTCTGAGAACGCTGAAGCTGAAAACAGGAAATAAGAACGGTATCAGTGACATTTGTCACAGGCAGAGTTCATTTCCAAGCATTTCCTTTGATAAAAATCACTGCATGGCCATTTCACAATACACACTGACTTATGAGCAGATTTCTGTGCTGTTGCCACTGTGAGAGGTCAAGTATTGTTTATGATGAACACGCACATGCTTCATTTTTCACCCCTCTGTTCCTTTAGAGTTCTTGGAGTGCTCTCAGAATACTGATGGGATCCACTGCCACACACAGACAGGAAGCTACAGAAATGGATGATGAATCGGACACTCCTCCTCCTCCAAGGCGTTCACACAGGATGCGTTCTTGCTATTTTTTTAATTGTTGGTTCAGTTGTTGGTGACATCTTGCATCACATCTGATCTCACAAATGTTTCACTATTTTCATGATATCGCGTCAAGGTAAAAATAGCACATCTGTCACCTCAATGCATAAAGGCAATTATACAACAACGGAGAAGCAATCAGACAAAGCTGGGGTGGGACAAAAATGTGATGATATTTCCCATTCCTGATATCACACCAACATTGGCGATTTTTTGGTATTTTATCATCCACACAACATTTGTAAAATGTTCCCTTTTGGATGCTAAAAGGACATTCAGCAGGTGTTTTGATTTAGAATGCATGTGAATCTGCTCTTTTTACAGTCACTTGCACACAAGCTCAAATCCTTTCAACAGATGTCTTGTGCTTACTGAGATATTCATATATACATCTGAAGATCAGATGGACACCCAAACAGATCTATGTTCTCCGCTCTGCGGAGCTGTATTCTGCCCTAATATTTAATACTGATTCTGCTCTATTTGTTGTTAGGATGACTAAACGTTTTAAAGATAAACACTTTATTTTAAGGGCCAATTCTCACTATTAACTAGTTGCTTATTAGCATGCATATTACTAGCATACTGGCTGTTATAAAGCAGATATTAATGGCTGTGCATTGACCGTATTTTAGATCCCTAATCCTACAATACCCTAAACTTAACAACTACCTTACTAACTATTAATAAACAGCAATAGTTTATTGAGGCAAAAGTCGTAGTTAATAGTGAGAATTGGACCTTAAACTAAAGTGTGACCAGTTATATTTTTAGGCTAACAGCACTCTTCAATGATAAAATGATTGAGATGGCCAATCGAATAAAACATTTTTAACAGTGAAAGAGTGTGAGGTAAGATGCAAGCAGCTAAATATGTAATATCTGACAACTGTTTTACCTAAAGAATATTAATCGACCAACAATAATATCCTGTGATGTAAACTACTGTGCTTTTTTGTTGTTGACAAATTTCACTATTAATGAATGAAAAACTTAGATAATTCATGTAATTCATGATTTCACAGCTAACCCCCCCCCCCCCCCCCCAATAATTAGAAATGTCCAATTGTTCCCCCACTATTTGAAACCTGTGCACTGCTCTGCTGAATTTCCATTACACAGCGCTCTGTTTGTTGTTGGGATGGCAAAAAGGTTTAAAATTGGAGGCTGGTCTGCCTCAATGTCAAAATGATTGAGATGACCAATCAAATTAAAGCAGGCAGGGTTTACTGTTCACAGAAGCAGAGCGTGAATTCCAGCATGAAGCTTCAGTTTTAACATTCAAAGAGAGGTATTTATGATGGAAGTAATGAAACATTTAATATCTGACAACTGTTTTATGATAAAAATGTTAAACGACTCGACAGTAATATCCAGTGATGCAAACTATTCAGCTGTTTTCCCTCAAAGTTCACCAATTGAAAATATTGTCATTTACATCATTCATCGAATGTGATGAGACATGAAACGTTCTTGCATGCAAATAAAATGAATGTGTGCATATTTTAAATATATTATTAAAAAAACTTTTTCTTAATTCTCTGAAATCCATTCAAATCCTTTAATTAATTCCTTTATAGATTAATGAATCCCTTAATAATAGAATAATAATAGAATCGAATATACAAACCCCACCATATAGCGCAAAATCTGTGATGGGCGAGAGCACTGCAGCACACTTGAGCATGGAGTCCTCAGAGCTGAGCAGAAGGCTGGTGACGTAACCTCCATACACCTGAAACACAAAACACTCAACTCTGGACCTCTGAGATAGCATAACTCTCATTACTAGTTACAGAAGTTTCTGATACGGTCTGTGCTCATTAAAGTGAGGCAGGAATTCAGCCTTTGAACATGCATTCATTAATCCTTTGAAAAACGACAATCTTTCGAGGAAAGAAATAGGCACGGGCAAAAAACGAACATGTAGCCAGAAATGTAGATGGTCTCAAATAAGTTCTTCTCGCTGCATGAAACCAATTTGTTCTGCTCCTCTTCAGGACTGAAGTTAGTGAGAGAGGAAGAGTTTAACTGACGTGCCAAAATACAGACAGGCTCTGTGGACTCTCTCATTATCAGAAATGCTGTTGGATGGGTCACACTGACCGTGTAGCTCTGTTCCAAAACCTAGTGAGCTGCCTTCACTCTTAAAATGAACATTTCCAAAAGGGTGTTTTCGCAGTGATGCCATAGAAAAATATTTTTTGGTTTCCCTAAAGAAACTTTCAGTGAACAGTTCTTCACTATGAAAAAAATGGTTCTTGTATGAACAAAGAGACTAAGAGTTCCATGCACAGTGCTAGAAAATGTGGCATTATCAGGAACTTTTTTTTTTTGTGAAGAACATTTGAAATGAAGAACATTTTGGAAATCTAAAAACTTTTTTCCACTATAAAGAACCTTTTGTCCAAGGGAAAGTTTCCATGGATGTTAGAGGATCTTCATGGAACCATAGATGCTAATAAAGATCATTTCTTTTTAAGAGTGTATATACAGACAACAATGTAAGGAATGTTCTTGATATGAAGGCTGTTCCAAAAAGAGCAGCAAATGCAGCCTTTTGACAAAATCTCATTCACACACATTCCTGAACTGCAAAAAGCAAGCAGAATCTTTATATCCATAATAGCATTTAATTCTACCTTTCTAATAAAATTTTAACCTAGACATATACAACATAACATTTTAAGCCACATAAAATGTCAACCAATAAATATACCCAATTTATGTTGTATGAATTGTTAGTGTTTATTAAGCCTGAAACAGCATTATGATAGTTAACTGAAATAAAATCAATGTATACTATATATGGTAACACTTTATTTTGAGGTCCAATTCTCACTATTAACTAGTTATTTATTAGCATCGCTATTATTAATTGTAAACGGGTCTGACGAGACGTGAGATCCATATGCAAAGCTTTATTTGGAGAAGACAGGGACATGGTCATAATACAGGACAGGGTAAACGTGGCACCCCAGAATATGGCGGCAAGCACACAAGAATAATCCTATGGCTAGCTGGGGTCGACGATAGCAACAGAGTCACAGGGCAAGGCTACATGAGAAGTCCAGACAACAGCGAAGATTAAAACCGAAGAGACATACAGCACGCAAAACTAAGCTAAGGCTAATGCTAGGGCTAAGATCGAAACGACAAGGCAAGGCAAAACTAAGCTAAGGCTAAGGCTAAGGTCGAAACAGACAAGGCAAAACTAGGCTAAGGCTAAGGGTAAGATCGAAACCGAAGGAAACAGACAAGGCAAGGCAAAACTAGGCTAAGGCTAAGGTCGAAACCGAAGGAAACAGACAAGGCAAGGCAAAACTAGGCTAAGGCTAAGGCTAGGAAACGACTTAGGGCTCTGTAGAGTAGCTATCGCTAGGAGAGTGATAATCGCTAAACAATACTCGGCAGAGGGAAGGTATCAGAGTGAGTGTTAAATAGTGAGGTAGTGATATGAAACAGCTGGGTGCAATTAGTGTAAACAGCTGTGTGCAATCCGTGCTGAGTGCAATAAATGCAATGAATGATGGGATATGTAGTCAGGGATGACATGCAACAGTTTGTGTAGCGCGAGAGTCAATGTAATGGAAAGAAATCATGACCGGATTCGTGACAACTATTTTTGCTGTTTATTATACTTATAGGCACATATTAACCCTTATTCTGTAAATGACCATGATGTAAGACCTTAACCCAACCAATAAATCGTTAATAGTGAACATTGTTTCCTATATAAAGTGTTTACCCTACATGTACGGGATCTCCCGGCTTACTGGCATTAAACGATATTTATACAACATTTCGTTCTGGTTCTCAAATCTGATTAGTTGAGAACTGTGAGATATTGGACTGGTATCGCTTCAGGAATGCCCTTTCACAATTTTGTATCACTCCGCTTGTTCTAGCCGGGTCTATGTTTTTTTTTTTATTATACACTGACCTTATCGTAGTGTACGTTAGTTAATATAAGAAGAAATGTCTAGCTTCGCGGTCTCTCTCATTTGGATGCACGTCTTGCCGCATTGTTTCTCTCTTATAACCTCATTATTTCTCACTAATAACCTACCTGAAGCAGCATATGCCCTTGATACGAATTCTAAAAGTGACGTATGTTTAACTGTCAACTTGAGCTTTGAATCCGTGGCGGAAGGAAGTAGTTCCGCTCAAAAGATGGTTTTATTAGGCACTCCGTTGTTTCTTGTTTAATTACACACATGTTCCGTCAAACTGTTGTATAAACCCTCATTTAATGCCTCGAGGATGGCCAGACCACCCATCGCGAAGCTCTTCCTGTTGGCTCTTAATGCATTGTTTTTCCTTCTGGAGCATCAGTGACCATTTTGTAATAGTTGCGTATGTGTCTCTCAGTTGTACTCGGTGTGAATCTCAAAATCATACAGTCATTGTTGGAAAGGGTTCAAATACGCAAAAGATGCTGGAAAACCAAACAATTTGTGTGTATATATATATATATATGTGTGTGTGTGACAAGCTATTTTATCTGGACAAGTAATAACAGTAAAATGCAGTTAAGTATTTACCTGCCCAAAAGCTCCAATTCTGGTCTTGTCAATATAAGGCTCCTGCATCATAATACTGCCAGACACAAAGACAAAGTGTTAAACGGTCTGACACTTGCTAGACCTTCTCACATGCAGAATAATCAGTGTCAGTCATGTCATTGGGTTCTTAAGTCACACTGTGGTATTCTAAATGGCTGTAGATCTGCCATGCAGTTAAGGAGATGCAGCACATGTGTCTGCATGTACAGTTGTGTGTTGGCACTGATGGATGTTCACTGTACGCTGGACGCAGATGGCTGCACTACCTGAGGGCGTCCAGCTGGTCTTTCTCCTCGAACATTCCCAGCCTTCGCTGCACCTTATGGAGTAAGTTAGTCCCCTGGAAGCCACTTCCACGACCGTCAAAGCGCAATGCTATCACCCCAAAACTGCTGATCAGCACTGACGCCCAGTCAATGTGGAACTGCTCTGAGACGGACTGTCTGCTCTGGAGTCCCATTTAAGAAGAGAGAGAGAGAGAGAGAGAGAGAGTAATAAAACAAGTTTTCCTAAGAAAGCAAACATTTAAGTTATGCTAGGACATAATGACTGTCTCTAAATTTAGTAAGATTTCTGCCACATTCTGCGACACCACAGGCATGTTCCAAGTCTGACTAGCAGAGTCAGATGCATATGATGTCCAAAAAATGCAGTTTACCCTTGTGAAAAAGAAGTCTGCTTAATAATATTAAATATTTGTAGTGTACTTCAAATAGTTCACTCAAAAATGAAAAATTTGCTGAAAATGTACTCACCTTCAGGCCATCCAAGATGTAAATGAGTTTGTTTCTTCATCGGGTTTGTAGAAATTTAGCATTACATCAGTTGCTCACTAATGGATCCTCTGTGAATGGGTGCCGCCGTCAGAAGGAGAGTCTCATTCTGATGGCACCCATTTTCTGCAGAAGATCCATTAGTGAGCAACTGATGTAATGCTAAATTTCTCCATCTTGGTGGCTGAGTTTGATACCATTTTCAGCCATTTACAATTATAAGTATCTATTCTTTTATATTATATATTCTTTTACACTAAGGTTCCATTAGTTAATGTTAGTTTAATGTATTAACTAATGCAATACAATGAGCAACACATTTTTTTACAGTATTTATTCATCTTTATTAATGTTAGTTAATGAAAATACAGTTGTTCATTGTTAGTTCATGTTAATTAACAGTGTGTTATCTAATGTTAACAAGAGCACAACTTTTGATTTTAATAATGCATTCGTAAATGTTGAAATGAATATTAAGTTCATGTTAACTAAAGTAGTTAACTAATGTTAACTAATGAACCTTACTGTAAAGTGTTACCATTATATTTAATGTATATTATTTATAAGTATTAGTATTATTTAGTATGCTAAAGTGCACTTTTTTTACAAGGGTAGGTAGGTAAGCAGCTCACTGGGTTTTGAGACTATATTCCTAACACACTATATAGACTCACTGCTCTGGTGGCTCTATAGAGAGCACAGGTGATTGCTGCGGTATGTATGATGTATGCGGTGGGTTAATTGAAGGCGGGTTGCAGGTGAACTCATTTGTGGTGTAATTACAGTGGCTGAAAGTGTACGGCTGACAAGACAAGATTAATAGCACTGACTAAAGTCCATTTGAGAGTTACACTCTTACTCTTGATGAGACCTGAAGCACAGCGCAGAAACAAAGAGTGGGAGAGGAACTGCTGTTTGTGAGTTAATAGGATGACCTGCAGCACATGCTTTAAATGGCTTATATCATGGAAAACAGGATTTGCTCTTTGATATAATATTGCTCAATGTTCTACAGGCAAACTCTAAAGTTCATGATTCAAAGCTTCCTCCCCAGACCATGTATTCAAACTTAATTACAAAAATGACTATAAATTGTCTCAACGATGAGCATGTTAAATGACATTGGTATTCAGCAGCTTGGCATGACGTTATTCATTTCCAGGGCTGTCCTTAGGGGGGCGCAACTGGTGCAGTCGTACCGGGCCCCACGCTTGAGGGGGCCCCGCGGTGAACCGGGACGTGATCGCAAACGGACCGAGGGGGACCACAACCCACCAAACCTCTCAGACTCAGAGAAATAATAACATGCAAGAAAATTGTATATTATGACTTTTATTTCATTTATTTTTTTTAATAAGGGATTAAACCCAGATTGAGGAAACTGTTGGGAAACTGACACATTTTTCTGCATAAAACATAAAGTTTGTTTGTGGCTGTGTGTGGAAAGGCAAAGGGCCTGTAAGTAAACGAAGAAAATGTTGTAGATTTTGATATTTACTCACACGAGGAGCAAAAGTGGGTAATGTGAGGTGTCTATGAAGCCTGCAGGTTTCTGGATCTGCATGCTGAGGCCTGTGTATGACAATCACAGATTCATCTGCATCTGCATTATATTACAATCCTTCTTAAACACCAGCATTTGAACACGATTTAGTTAACATACTGTAATCCTCTATGTTTATTTCTCTGTATTCCACTTTCGGCATCTGCATCGAGTTCACCATTCTCCTCAAGTTCCGATTCAACTCGATGTCACACACCTCTGCAGAAAGAAAGCAGACTTAAAGGAACGGTTTACCCCCAAAATGAAAAGTTCCAAACCACAAATATGTTATTTAGCTTAATGTTCATGCTGCTCACACTCCAAAATCTTGCCCTCCATTATAGCTCCCAAAATCTATTTCACACTTTGCACCAACAACCATATATGCAACACTTGTGGTATAATGTTGATTATCACAAATAAATTTAGACTTGTGCATTGCAATAATCTGTTTTACAGTGAGGCACTTACAATGGTAGTAAATGGGGCCAATTTATAAAATACTCACTTTTACAATAATATTGTCACAACTAGTTTTGTTCAAAGACTCTTATTTTGATATTCATTTCATTCCATTGTTTCTGTGTTAGATGTGTAATTGTCTATGCATATGTTAAACTTTTATTATGTCTAATATATCTCTATTTTGCCATGACATTATGCCTAAAATCTTAAAATGGCTGTAAAAAATAACAAGAAAGAATTTACAGATGGTGTTTTTAACAGAAGATTAATGTAAATGGTTTTATAAAATTATAAGCTTTTTAAAATGTATGCTTTTAAGTTTGTCAAACATTCGCCCCATTTACTTCTACTTTAATAAGAAAGAGCAGTGTGAGCATTCTGCTAAACATCTCCTTATAGAAAACCTTTATAGAAACTTATACTGGTGTGGAATGAGGGTGAATAATTATTGAATTATTGACTAAATAATGACAGAAATTTCATTTTTGGGAGAAATAAACCAAGTCAAGGCACAATTCATTGTTTATCTCAAACTAAGCATCTACAAGCAAAACCTGCAGAAATGAGTAGCTAATTGCTCTGGGACATAAACGAGAACCAGTTGCAGGATTAACAGTTGTAGATGTTCAGAGCTTGTGAGAGACCGGTGAGCAGCTGGCTTTTCTGATAGGGAGTGACTAAATAGAGCAGATATCATGACTGCTGCTGTAAACATGGAGACCTTCCATTCTGAGCAGCAGCGATAGTCTTGGAAGTGCACGTAACAATTAAGAGCACATTGCGGTTGAGGGTTTCGTTTTAGGACAGGCTTATCAGTGCCTGCTCAGACTCAAGCCCCACAAAGCACACTTGCTCCCATTGCACCAATGCTATTGACATAGCCGCACATTTGAAAAACAGCAACGATTTTTATGTCAATACGGAGAAGGATCCGTATGAGCGCTGTGTTAAGTCATCTGAATTTGACCTTGGTGTCACATTTAGCATTTACTGAATGGACTTGGCAGAGATGGGGATGGATGCAAAAAAAATGTAAAATTGAAATGGCAGAGTAAGAACTTTAGATTAAATTGTAAACAAACTGCGTTTCTAAACATTCTGCACACACACACAGATGTGAGCTCTGTAAGAGGACTTTTGTGATGGACTGTCGCACTGAATCACACTCTCGTTGTGATATCGACGGGCTTACAGGATATTATATATATATATAATAACACAATTACAAGCCTCTAACACAGAGAGGTCACGTTTTTATGGAAGTCATGGCACGTCTGGCAATAATCCAATCATCTGTAAGTGCAAGTGCACTGTGCAAGCGGGCATGGGTAGAGCTATTTAATCACACACAGTCTATGGTAGGCCTAGGAAGAGCTCTGATCGTCAATTGACATGCTTTCAGGTATATAATGCCATTGCAAGTGTATGTGTGTGTGTGTGTGTTTGAGTCTGGCTGTGTCAGTGTAACGCAGAATCTGGTAATGCATCTTCCTAAACTCGTCACTCTTCTTTTGAATGTTTAATTCCAAGCAAAATGTTACATTTAAAGACCCCCTGTGATGAAAATCAAGTTTTTATTGTTGTTTGCATTTCTGTCTGGATTCTTAATATGCTTAAATACAAACCATGTGCAAATTCAACACCATTGCTGAGCATTTTCTCCTAAAAACTGCAGTGTGAAACCGTGCCTGTTTCCTAGTGTCACAAGCATGTAATCAATCCCGCCACTTGCAGGGTGGGACATTTCATTTTATTATCTCCACTTTGTTATAGGTGTCTATTTTTTTTTTCATGTTTTGCAGCATTTAACAATGTAGCCAACCACAGATATCTGTGATTAAGTCAAAATCCAATCACCGCTCAAAACCAGTACTGAGTTATACACACTCACGAATCCTCTTGGTATAACAAAATGTAGAAGTAATGTAAATTTGAGATAAATTGTGCAGCATAGAACTTCATTGATTATATCAGAACTTTTTGAGATGAACTATGAGTGACGGCTGTTTAGTGATTATAAGGGGAGCGCTCTTTGCATGCTTTCTAGGCAATAATCCATTTAGAATTTAAATAAATTCACTCTCTGGTAACCATTTATTCAAAATTACCACTTGCCATTGTGTAGCATTTACTACTTCACTCAAAAAGTGAAAGTGGAACAGGTCCGAGCTGGTGTGATTGAGTGAAGGTGGAGACTAGTTAACATATTCATGGTCTGTGTATACTAAATGATGTAAAGGTATAAGCCATGTTCCAGACACAAAGAAATTATTTTCATTGGGGGTACTAATTATTATAAATTTGTGTCAACACCTATGCATGGAAAACCATGTGGCATGAAAGCTGATTAACATTTTATGTAAAATATTGCTTCATGGGGAACAAATCCACCAAACTGTAGAAATGACCCAGCAATGAAATATGACTCCATTACTGTATAAAATGAATGAATTGTGATAATTAAATAAGTTAGAGGAGTAGGCGATAGAGGCAGTCGCCCAGGGCAGTGTTCTCTACACCAGGTGCTCGCTCCACATTCTGGCAGTTTCGCAGAATTGCGCCCACTCTTCGTTCTGATTTGACCTTCTCACCGAAAATGAATTGTGATCTTGTGGCACACTTTTTCAGAGGACTTCCTTATGCTTTGCCACCCTCGTTTGCACTTTGGCTGCACCACAAATATAGGATAAATGGTCCACTTATAAAAAAAAGCTTCTTGACCTGCTTGAAGTCAAAATAGGGAGGGATGATAACGGCATAGATGACATTGAGGTTAATCAGGTGTGCCCTGCATCTACTACACATCCACTGACATGCACTACAATGCTATTGTACTTGCTTTCTAAAGATTTCCTATAATTTATATTGACCATTCAAAATATTGGATTCAGTCAGACACACACCCACACCCACGATACAGAGAGGAGGAAGGCTGGATACTCACTCTGTCTGTCATGGGTGCTGTAAACCGTCACATACGGAACATCAGGACCTGACAACACACCAACATAATCATCAATAATTAATGACACAGGACATTCATTGTTTTTCATAGTTTGAACAAATGCTTTGCAACAGTATGCATGTTATTTTTTGTTTGTAAATAGGTCATTCTCACAGCTGGGAGTGTAGCTATTGTGTTGTGTCTTACAGAATGCTTCTTTCTTGTCAAATGTTTTATATAAAAACATTTGACAAGAAAGTTTGTAGCGTCTCGACCAATCTGACACACTAATTTTTATTTGATTTAACAATCATTATTCATTGATTACAAATCGTCACAGTCCCTCACTCAATAACTGATGCCAGGATTTCTGCTGAAACACCATCCACCCTTGGTCACCATCAACTAACTCATATATCACTGGTTTTTATGACCCCCCCCAGTAATGTGAGTAGGATAACCCACTCTTTGTCCCCATAGGAGAGGCAGAGCAGAAATTGACTTTTCTACTAATTAATTCATAGGAAAACCTTTCTTTGAATGAACACCCATATTCTTCAGGCCATTGTGTATATTATTGCTTTTTTGTATTAATCTGTTGTATTATAGACTATTTTATTAATGCTTACGATAAACCACTCATTCATATAACCTTATATATACCGTGTTTAGTATCTATGAATTTCGCCTTCTGATGATCTAAACAAGATTGTATATTATTTGTTGGTACGTAGGCAATATATTAGTGTCCTGAGAATCTTAATAATTTCAAGTTCCATTTGCAAATTACCATGCTTCCACACAAAAAGTCTAAACTCCCCAGGATCTCAAAACGCCCACTTGGGATTCCGTCTTTTCTCATTGGATAAGCCCATCTTGATAGGCGGGGATCTTCTCCGACCTTAAAGGCCATACTTCATGTGACCCGCCCAGTCGGTGTTTCGGTCAGATGCTAGGATGAAGATGTGAGAAAATGCTTCAGGATATCAAAGCTTTGTGCCAGGCCTTTTCGGCCTTGACTTTTTCCATTCACCAAAGATTCTCTGACACAACCTGGTTCTTTTCATCAACTAACTTCAGCAAAGACCAACTGGAAACCTTAAGATTGCATCAAGAATCTCTTTCAGACAGACGAGACTCACAAGTATCAAACTTAGTCTTATTAATTGATACTTTAAGTATCAGTTACACCTTTTTACAAGGTGTTTTTGAACTAAGAGTCTGACGTATCCCTCAGGTTTAGATCTTTGAATATGCAAAGGGTTCCATTAAATTAATTATTTATGCCTCTTTCTGTACTGAGTTAACTTTAACCCTTTCCTATACCAACTGTATGTGTGTGTGTGTGTGGGTGTGTGTGTGTGTTGTTGTGTGTTGACCGTTTGATGTGTTTATGTAGGATTTCGACCCGGTTTATGTGTTTATAGTAGTTTAACTAAACCCCACCTACTTGTCTCACACCTTGACTGTTTCATTGTTTGCTCATACCGGAGTCAACTATCATGCAGATTGTACGCTACAAGTTTGTAGACTTTGTGACAGTAAGAAGTTGTTTTTCCCTTACCATGAAATCAATGTTCACTTCAGAATTGGACAAGCACCAGTTTCGACCCTTGGCTTCTCGTAAACAATATGTGACAATAGTTACAGTTACATAACTCTTATGGGTTATTATTCTATTTCACATGAGCTGATTCGTTACATATACTTAGGGTTAAAGGGACAGTTCACCCAAAAATACAAAATTTGCTGTTAACTTATTCACCCTCAAGCCATCCAAAATGTAGGTGAGTTTTAACTGAAACCATGGTCCTTGGTGATTCATAAAAGTTCATGGCTACTGTCACTTTGAGTGTCAAAAAAGCATATACAAGCAACACAAAATGAATACAGTTGCCCTTTAACGATATATTGAGGTCTTGCAAGACACAAAGGTCGGTCTGTGCAAGAAACTGAACAATAGTTACAACATTATAATCCATATCCTCAAGCAAAAAGTCCTGAATATGTTCACAAGAGTCTGAAGCACAATAATACAGGAACAAACTCACGCACAGACCAATCGTTTCACTTCATAAAACCTTAGTATATTGTCAGGAGCCATGGGTATTAATTTTGTGTTGCTTGATATGTTTTTTATGACTCTCAAAGTGACGGTAGCCATGGACTTGCATTTTATGAATCACTAGGACCACGGTTTCAGCTAAAAATCTTCTTTACTGTTCTACAGAAGAAAAAAGTTGCCTACATCTTGGATTGCCTGAGGGTGAGTAAATATTCAGCAAAATTTAATTTTTGGGTGAACTATCCCTTTAAAAATTTAAACCAACCCTAAACCCTAAAGCAGCCACTGATTCTTAACTCCAGTCCTGGGGACCCACTGGTCTGCATTCTTTGTATGTTCTTGGCAGTTGGGGACTAATGGCTAGAAAGTCAGACTTGTAACCCGAAGGTCGAGGGTTGAGTTGAGGGTTGGAAAGCTGCCATTCGCCATTCCCCCTGCCGTCCTACTCCCTTGGATGGGTGAAATGCAGAGCAAAAATTTTGAGTATGGGACACCATACTTGACTACACATCATGTAAAAAAATTTTTTCACTATTATTATTTAACATACATCAGTTCAACATAACATTATTTAACATACATCAGCTCAGTTTCGCTGAGCAACACTAAATGTGACAAAACCTTAAAGGGGTCATATGATGCGATTTCAAGTTGTCCTTTCTCTTTGGAGTGTTACGAACTGATTGTGCATAGATAGTTAAGATCCCTGAAGTTGCAAAGACTAAGGTCTCAAACCCAAAGAGATATTCTTTATCAAGGTTAAGACTCTGCCACGCCTACCTAAAACGGCTCGTTTCTAACACGCCCCCACATGTCTACATTACTATGTGGAAATATTTGCATAATGCAACCCAAATGTGCACGCAAAGAAAGAAGGCGTGGTTTCAGTAACCGCAGTTAGTGTTGAAGCAGCCATGTCAGGGAGACGCTGTGTGTTTCTAGGCGAAAGCAAAAGCACTTTATTTGGCCTTCCGAAAGTAGATGCATTTAGGAATCTTTAAGATTACTCACAGTGGAGTCGGCTGTCTTAACCGTGGCTTGTGTACTGCAAACACATACCAGCTTCATCACTGTGTCTGTCACACGACTCTGTTCCCCTTTCAGGCTCTGTCTTTACATTTATTTATATGCTTGTGGTGTTCGGCCAATCACAATGCACTGGGTCAGCTGGCCAATCAGAGCAGACTGTACTTGTCGGAAGGAGGGACTTTGTAGAAAATGAAGCGTTTGAGAGAGGTGGGGCATAGAGGACCTACAATAATGTACAGTATTTGAAAAATAATGTGTTTTTTGAACATTAAAGCACGTCAACATATTCTGTTACACCAAATACACAAAATAATGATCTTTAAAAAAGCATCATATGACCCCTTTTACATTTTGGCACATAATGCATTCTGTAACATTTGTGCTACATGATACCTCACATCAACATTCTTCTTACGGAAATTTGTGCAATTACTTACTAGGTAATATAATATGATAACTAAGAAAAATAAAGTTATAGTTGAAACTAACTTACTAAATACATACATACAGTACATAAATAAATAACGCAACGATTTTTAAAACTACTTTTATGCATTTTAGCAGATTCTCTTATCCAAAGCTAATAACCATAACTGATCGTACATTATTGTTATGTATTGTTAAGTCATAGCTTATGTTTCAACTGTACATATTAGCAATTTTCAAGAGCAGTTTATCATCAGTTAAGTCATTTTACAAGTTCTCTAAAGTTTATTTTATAGACAGCCTACCACTAAACTGAAAAAGGTGCATAAAAGCTTTTGTTATGAACGTCTGCGGTGATTTTAACGAGTGCCACAGCTGATCGTCATTTCTCCAGGAGTTCTGTCACAACGGTTCAGTGAATACAAGCATTCAAAAGCCTTCAGAACACCTCAGCTGCTGTAGAAACAAGCACTCCAAATAATCAATGCACTTTGCAGAATGAAAACTTTACTGTTGAACAATAACAACACACTATTTGACAATGCGTCTACTCTCACCGTCTTCATCCCTTTCTCTAATTTGTCTTGCGTAACACTGAACTCATCACGGACGCATAAAGCTTGTTAGGAGCCAATATAAAAGTAATGGTTCATGGGCTCTAATTCGACATTCACCACAGTGTCAACTCACAAGCGTTTATTGAAAATGTGTCAGGGTTATGGTGAGTTCAGAGACTCATTTCAATTCTCAACTTTTCAGTAAAACAAAGACTTTTCACAAGTATTTCTTGACTTTTTTACAAAAAAAAATTAGAATTACTACTAAACGTCATATATGTACACATGCTATTTTATTTGCACATATACCCGTGGTACATTTAAAAATAATAATAAAGCATAATAAGTAACTTAATACTATACCCTTGTATTAAAAAGATATAGTAAGAACAAGCAAAATAGAAACAGAGAGTTGTCTACCTTTACAGTTGAGCAGGAAGTAGTCCATGCTGGGACAGAAGAAGCCACTGACGTACCCGCAGCTGTCCGTGAAATCACAGGACAAACAGCGGCGGTTGAAGGTGCCCACCGTGTCTGCGCTGGAACAACCACAGGCACATTAACATTGTCAGCGAGAACAAGCCTGTGACGGAACAAGCCAAACTTCACACGGCACATAACACAAATATATATGTGCTGTATGTACCTGTAGAGATGTCTTCTTTTAGGGTCATCCTCAGTACTGAGGAAATATCTGTTCATACAAAAAAATATAATAATAAACGTACTAATAATCTTAAGTGAGGACTGAATGTTGTCAGACACTATTTGCCTGTTAATTAAAATTAAATAAAAATGTATTATAGTTTAAAGTTAAATGCAATTAGCTGAGAGTGCTTTTTAATCAAAGTCATGAGACATTTAAGTACCAAAAATCTTTAATATGTCATTTCTACTACTGCTTTAAAATCACAGATCAAAAAAATATGGTTAAACTGATAAGCATTTATGGTAAACTAAAATATATTTTTAATGTAATTTCTATTGAAACTTACATGTCATGTATTTAAATATATTTATAATTAAACATTTGTAATGCTGAATTTGCAGTTTAGAGCATTTTAAATATATTAACTTTATATTTATTAACACAGTACAGATAAAATGATAAGTACTTATAATTAAGTACTTTACATCTGCTTTAGGATGCTACTAGTAAATGTACTATAAGTGTGTTAAGAAACAGTCATGAAAGTGTAATCTCTTTAAGTAAACTTAAGTGGCCTTTTATTTCATTATCTGCATATACATTTTTTTTTCTTTTAAATATACTTTTAAGATTTGAAGTATAAAAGTTCTTTCTTCTGTTGAACACACAAGAAGATATACTGACGAATATTGGTAACCAATCAGCTGAACGGTACATTTACTTCCACAATACTGAAAAAAATACTATGGAAGTCAATGGCAACCGACAGCTGTTTGGTTACAAGCATATACCATGGTACTGAAAGATTTACATTATAGTCCAGGGTACTGACTGAATCAAGAAAGTGAGTGTTTCATATGAGAATGAAAGCATGTGGTTGAAGTGGTGAGGTTAAAAATAAGAGACCTTGACAACATCAGGTGAGAGGAAAATAATTTCAGAGGTGGAGAAAGTTATTACATTTTGATAAAAGAAAAAAAAACTGTTTGGTATAATGTGCACCAAAGATGCATTGAGATTAAGGCAGAAAAAAATGTGAATTGAGAAAGTAATTTAGGTCAGTTTTGATTTCATACTGCCTTAAAATTTATTCAATTCTTAATATCAAATGAGTCATTGATTTTCAGTTTGTGGTGGTGGTGAATTGGCTCACATTAACTGGCTGTCCTCATCATATGCAAGAACCTGCGTGACATCCCAGTCTCCTGATGTGATGGACTGCAGAGTATCTGTGCTGCTGTTGGGCTTTATGAAGAAAACATATTAAACAGACATCAATCATACTGAATGGAACTCAATATTGTGAATAAAAGAATAATCAATATAATATTTAACTATATATATCTACAGTGGGTACGGAAGTTCAGACCCCCTTAAATTTTCACAGTCTTTTTTATATTCGCAGCCTATGCTAAAATCGTTTAAGTTTCATGTTTTTTTTTCCCATTAATGTACACACAGCACCCCATATTGACAAAAAACACAGAATTGTATTGACATTTTTTGCAGATTTATTAAAAAAGAAAAACTGAAATATCACATGGTCCTAAGTATTCAGACCCTTTGCTGTGACACTCATATATTTAACTCAAGTGCTGTCCATTTCTTCTGATCATCCATGAGATGGTTCTACACCTTCATTTGAATCCAACTGTGTTTGATTATACTGATTGGACTAGATTAGGAAAGCCACACACCTGTCTAAATAAGACCTTACAGCTCACAGTGCATATCAGAGAAAATGAGAATCATGAGGTCAAAGGAACTGCCTGAGAGCTCAGAGACAGAATTGTGGCAAGGCACCGATCGGGCCAAGGTTACAAAAAAATTTCTGCTGCACTTAAGGTTCATAAGAGCACAGTGGCCTCCATACTCCTTAAATGGGAAGACTTTGGGATGACCAGAACCCTTCCTAGAGCTGGCCGTCCGGCCAAACTGAGCTATCGGGGGATAAGAGCCTTGGTGAGAGAGGTAAAGATGAACCCAAAGTTCACTGTGGCTGAGCTCCAGAGATGCAGTCGGGAGATGGGAGAAAGTTGTAGCAAGTCAACCATCACTGCAGCCCTCCACCAGTTGGTGCTTTATGGCAGAGTGGCCCGACGGAGCCTCTCCTCAGTGCAAGACACATGAAGCCCGCATGGAGTTTGCTAAAAAACTCCTGAAGGACTCCAAGATGGTGAGAACTAAGATTCTCTGGTCTGATGAGACCAGATAGAAACTTTTGGGCCTTATCTAAGCGGTATGTGCTGGAGAAAACCAGCACTGCTCATCACCTGTCCATACGTCCCCAACAGTGAAGCATGGTGGTGGCAGCATCATGCTGTGGGGTGTGTTTTTCAGCTGCAGGGACAGGACGACTGGTTGCATCGAGGGAAAGATGAATGCGGCCAAGTACAGTTATATCCTGGACGAAAACCTTCTCCAGAGTGCTCTGGGCCGAAGGTTTACCTTCCAACAAGACAATGACCCTATGCACACAGCTAAAATAACGAAGGAGTTGCTTCACAATAACTCTGTGACTGTTCTTGAATTGCCCAGCCAGAGCCCTGACTTAAACCAATTGAGCATCTCTGGAGAGACCTATAAATGGCTGTCCACCAACGCTTACCATCCAACCTGCCAGAACTGGAGAGGATCTGCAAGGAGAAATTGCAGAGGATCCCCAAATCCAGGTGTGAAAAAACTTGTTGCATCTTTCCCAAAAGACTCATGGCTGTATTAGATCAAAAGGGTGTTTCTACTAAATGCTGAGCAAAGGGTCTGAATACTTAGACCATGTGATATTTCAGTTTTTCTTTTTAATAAATCTGCAAAAATGTCAACAATTTTTTGTTTTTCTGTCAATATGGGGTGCTGTGTGTACATTAATGAGGAAAAAAAAATAATTTAAATGATTTTAGCAAAGGCTGCAATATAACAAAGAGTGAAAATTGTAAGGGGGTCTGAATACTTTCCGTAACCACTGTATTATATAATATATATACTAGATTTTTTTGGGATTTGCATAATAAATCTCCTTCTTAAACTATCCTGTCATGAACCATCCATTACAATTTCTTTATATTTGAAAATACACAGTTGACTTTTATCAAAAAGTTGCTGAAGCGTGTACCTGTGAGATGGACATGGAGATGTGGAAGAACTTCCCTCGTCCTCCCTGTGGGATCGCTCTGGTGAAGAACAGCCTCAGACCGTCTTTAGAGAACAGCGGCTCTTCATTCTGTTTCAGAAATGTAACTCTAAACGATCATTACAGCCACACCAGCACCATCATTACTGTCATCATCATGATGTTCTCCTCCCATGGCAGTATTTCGTCATTTGGTTTGTGCTACAGAGTTTTATAATTACTGAATTATAAGACCTGCGCGAGCACTAGAGAATGTGTCCACAGGACAGAGCGGTTTTATTTCTCCAAGCAACACCAAAAATACTAAAACCATAACAACTTATATTAGAATGTGAATTATTATGATGATGCAGCGCATATGTATTAGTGAGTTTGAGCCCTCAAGCTTATTTCTGCAGGAGCCGTACAATCCTTTATTCATGTTATTGCAAAACAGTTCATACGGCCAATTCCTCCCTTTGGTAAAAAACAGACATGAAGGGAATTAATCAGGAAAAACAATATCAGCTCAAGCACGATACTGTGGGGAATGTGATAAGACAAACAACATTAAATGTCCTCGACTATTCAAAGCTGTTACTGTTGACAAACTCTGACATGGCACATCTCATCATTTTTTATTTTTTATTGCCTTTGTTTGGGTGGAGGAAGATAATACTCACCTGTCTGTGCAGCCACCCTTCACTTTCATCCTCATGTTTCTGAATAAAAAAAAACAGAAAATCACATTGAAAAAAATTTAGTGACACATCATAAGAGCGCATAATCTTGTTTTTGGCTCATTTAGTCCAATTTAATGAAATCTAGGCTTCAACCCTCTGCGCACACCTTGTGTATTATTGTATTATTCCACCACATCAGCTTATCTTTGTAAAATAGCACAACTTTTTTATTTTTTTAAGATACATTCATATGTGATATGATCTGAAAGCATAACAATTACACTTTTAATATCAGTGAATTCAAGAGTTTTTTTTAATGATACAACTTTAGTAATTATAACTAAAATGTGGTGACTGTGTGAATAAAAATGTATGACTGCATATTTAGCATATTAACAGGCTGGTCTTGGTGCTTGAGACATTGTTGGTCATGGTAAGATCTGATGAGCTGCTGGGTAATGAATATTTAATTATGTTGTCTGCGTTCACAACTTATCAAAACAGGGATGGAAATAGGTGGGCATTAGCCGATGAGATTGCAGCTTGTGCATTACTTCCGCCCATTACTGAAGGAACTAGCATAGGCTAGTTCCAAACGAATTTACATGTATAGTGTGTCAATTATACATGATATGTAAGACTCTCTCACACTCTCTCTCGCATGTGAGGAAAAAAGAGTGCTCTCAGCATAGCAATGTCGAGTGGCTACACACTAGAGTTTACGGTGCGTCAGAATACGCGGTGCATCCATTGATATGAATAGCAATAGTGCACTTTAAAGATGGAGAGTTAAACTCTCAAACGCTCAGTCAGAGTGTTCAAGTGCTTTACTAAACTTCTAAATCTAACAATTTATTAGCAAATGGTTAATGATAGTGCTTTACTTGTTTATGTGATTTACCTGCATTTTAGTGGGTTGGCTTTTCTTAACGAAACAAAACGGAGTAACACAGCAGTCGAGTAAGAACGCTTACAAGCAATCAACGATACTATGGTCATTGGTTTTAAAAAAGAAAAAAATAATCAAACTATGCTGTGAAACGGTCGCTTTATTGTACTGCACATTTTTACCTTCCTTGTGAAGTGTGAGCATTTACACTTCACTTCGGAATATACTTCACAAATCGAGGTATACAGTACCTTGGTGCAGACACCCGTTGTGGCCACACAGAGGGTCAGGATGGAGATATTCTGGGCTCGGTTCAACCAGTTTACAGCCAGTTTTGTGCTTGTGGCCCACTTCACCATCGTCACATAGTATTCACTGTAATATAGACAAGACATAAGCAGAAATGTCATCTAGAATAATCAATATATCCAATCACTAGGTTTGGACTGAATCTTTAAAATGTCTTCAAAGACTTTAAACGCCCATCCATCAAATTTAGTATATATTTATAAAATTTTCTGGCAGATTTGACGATATGCTCAGCTGGGGATGCATAATATAGTACCATATAGGTTACACAGGCTGATATTTTTATAACTACCATATCGGGGGATATTGGATATTCAACTGTGCATGCTGGTCTATTTCAATTACTAAATTTAAATTATTTTTGTTGTACCTTTCACCCAGAGCCTATCCTCCCGATATGCAAAGTGCGCATGTTGCGTAGGGCCCCCGAAACACCAGGGGGCCCCCTTGCTCTCAAAGATGATTTAATTTTTGTTTAGTTTTTGATTTTGGCCAGCGGTTATGAAAACATGAATGTCCCTTTCCGACAGAGGTGCGCTGTTGCCCTTTCTACGTAACATCCAATTCAGCCAAATCATGTAACTTGAGTGCCGTGTGCAGTCTCCTGCCGTTCTTGCTCGATTCTACTAAAAAACGAGTTAAATTCGCACTGAGCCGCAGAAGAGACACTGTTCCTTAAGCGCTTTCCGTGCGCGCAATTCTAGATGGACTGAAACACGGACAAATATAATGTCTGTCTTGGTGAGTTTTCACTAAACATAGTCAGTTATGTCTTAAGTTAATGTAAACAGTTTAAAAGCAATCGAATGGTATACCAATGTGTGTATAATAGAGCATTTAGGTTATTTGTTAAAAAAAAAAATTTTTATGAACGCACACACAGCACCCCACCGCAAAATTTTGCTTAGGGCCCCAGAAGTCTAGGATCGGCTCTGCTTGCACCTTGTGTTTTAAAACAACTATAAAAATATTTATAAAGTATTATTTAATTTAAAATAATAATAATAATAATAATACTGTTAAATGTAATCTTTAGCAAATCTAAAAATGAATATCCATTTTTAATACTGTACATTATAATGTTATGATGCATAAATTCAATTGTAGAATGTCAAATTACTTTTTATCGATTTTATGTAGCAGTACAAAATTTTTATATCGTCCATTTTATCGGTTCTCAGCCATAACACAACATTATTGCCCCAATAGGATATGGTGATGGACAAATTTATGAGATGGGAGGAAAATATTAATTTCAATGCTTTTGCATTTTCTTGCAAAACTTTTGAGCTCTCTTGCAAAAAGTGTTGCGTTCCCCCAATAAACTTTGCATTTGCTCACAAGTATTTTTACTCTTGCAAAAGTATTGCATTGCCCTGCAAAAGCACTGAAATATATTTTTTTTCTTCTCACCTCATGCTATTTTCATCACAAAACTTTTGCTACTGAATGCAAAATTTATGAGTGAAAGGTATGTTTCCTGGATGCAAAGCACTGAAACGGATTTTTCAACCCAGTCTCATAAAAATACGTACCTCTGGGTGCTTTTCTGCAACACCGTTTTTACGTACCTTACTGCACGTTTCGCCGCAGTTTCAAAGAGAAATGTCCACTGAGTGGCGCTAAAACACGGGTTCAATACGTGACCCTGCCATGTTTTTTATTACGTTGATATCAGGTACTTAAGTGCTGTGTTGTTAATTACGTTGCTTCAGGTACGTATTGCTGCGGTTCAGAATTCAAATATCCGGGGGCTGTCGCTAAAAGTTAATGCTCTATCATGTTGGAAATATGCCCTACACCAAACCCAACCCTAAACCTACCCGATAGTGTTAACAAATGCAAAACTGATATAAAAACGCATTTGTTGATGCAACCGTGTCATTTGAACTTACTTATATGCAGATTTTAACCGTTTTGTCGAACCGTAGTTAGCCTACACGGGATTCGAACCGGAGCTCCTCGCCTCTCAAGTACGTCTCCGTACTCGGTGAGCTACCGAAAAAACCTACCGTCGATGAAAACCCATTGATATGAAGCTGGATATGTGCAGTGCTAACGTTCAAAAGCATCAGTTTTCAAATCTCCCAGCATATTAAAATTGTTTTGAAGTCATAACATGATATTCTTCAAGTAATTGTGCGAAAATTACGCTTTATTAATCGAAACTCTGTAAATGTGTGTGAAAAGGAATAAAAGGTGTCAAGAGTTTTACTGCCTCTAGTGTTCATTTCTTTTGGAAACTGCAGTGATATGTACTTATTGGTACGTATTTCACGTCTCGCGAAAATGTGCCCCCGGGTACGTTTTTGCCATGAGACCAGGTTGGAATTTTTCCACTCATCTCTGTTTTTTCCCCATCACCATGTCCCTTTAGAGCCTCCGCATTTAACACATTTTACCAGATGTAAACTGATTTCCACAGAATAAACCTATTAATTTGGGCCGTAAATGAGAGTACAGTCAGCCTACCCTATTCTTTGGTCCTCCGGTCTTCTCATCTCAACGGTGTGCAGAGGGCCATTGAGATTCACCACATAAAGAGAGATGACAGGGTTTTCCTCTCCTGCCTGGAAGTAAAACGTTCAAGCATTACACATTATAATCTTCAGCACTATCATCACGTTTATGGCCATGCATAATCTTTACCTTGGGGTAATGGTATTGTTTTGCCGTAGGGTAGACAGAGCCGGTGAACATGGGGATCTCCATTTTGGGCACCAGTGTGTCGTTGATGGTCGCGTATGCAAGCCTGGCCCCATCCGGAGACCACCAGTGAGCGATGTGGGACTTCAAGATCTCCGCTGTGCAAGAAAGATTCAGGAGTTTTTGTCAGTCATATTTCACAGCGGTTCAATCAATCGAATAATTGCAGGAATAGTAAAAAGTAATCATCCATGACACAGCATCTCTCAGGTCTCATTCCAGCTACATCCACACACACACACACTCAGATTTCCCATCTTCATTTGGATACAGTTGATGCACCTGGCCGCAGTTAAGAGCATTTCTCCATAACCACCTGTGTATGAATCTTTGCTTCCTTCACACAGAGGCAGCGTGGAAGGTTCTGGCCCATAAATCACGGGGCGGACTGTAATCTCAGCGGGGCCGGCGAGAGTGAGTGCTGGCCCTCTCCATCAAGTGCCCCTTCTCTTCTACAATCTCAGGGAAAAAAGCAATTTCTGGATGCCACCAAAGGCTGCGGAAATAGGGTCTGACCCCTCTTCCTGTGCTCAAATGGGCAGGAAGCTGCATGCTCAGCACAGTTCTGCTCACTTCATCACCTACAGAGAGAGTGAGTGAATGAATGCGCTCAGAGAGCTTATGTTGACATCTGAGGATTTAGACATATATTAATAGTTGTTAGCTTATGCTTATATAAATTTCCGTTGTTGAATTAATATGAATATGTTATTGTAATATATACCATTTGCGGTCAGTAAGTATTATATATATAATACCTTCTATATATTAGTATATACTTCTGCTTGTGGCGAAGCTACTTGTGATGAGCTTTGATTCTTCATGTGGCTTTCTCTTTTACCACCTGCATTATTGTGGTGGTTGTCAGTATGTTAAAGGTACAAAACAGATTTTAATAGCAGTGTGCATTGTTGAATTTACTGGTTTACATTCAAATTTTGAATACAGTTTTATACTGTAAAATTTACAGTTTTTGGCCGTAAATGTGTTTACAGTTTTTCTGTATTCTTTACAAAATTATTCTGGCAACCACAGATGCCAAAATTATTTTGTAAAAACGACCTAATTTTTTTTTGACAGTGGTCTCTGTATTTAAAGGGACACTCCACTATTTTTGAAAATAGGCTCTTTTTCCAACTCCCCGAGAGTTAAACAGTTGAGTTTTACCGTTTTCGAATCCATTCAGCCGATCTCCGGGTCTGGCGGTAGCACTTTTAGCTGTAGCTTAGCATAGATCATTGAATCTTATTAGACCATTAGCATCTCGTTCAAAAATGACCAAAGAGTTTCTATATTTTTTCCTATTTAAAAATATGACTCTTCTGTAGTTACATTGTGTACTAAGACCGACGGCAAATTAAAAGTTGCGATTTTCTAGGCCGATATGGCTAAGGAAAAATATAGAAACTCTTTGGTAATTTTTGAGCGAGATGCTAACGGATTCAATGATCTATGCTAAGCTACAGCTAAAAGTGCTATCGCCAGACCTGGAGATCGGCTGAATGTATTCGAAAACTGTAAAACTCTAGTGTTTAACTCTAGGGGGAGTAGGTAAATGAGCCTATTTTCAAAAATAGTGGAGTGTTCCTTTAAGTTGTGTATTTTCAAACTCCTTTTATTTGTAGCAGACATTTGAGAAATATTACATTCGTTTTAATATTGCATACCGTAAGTTTGAGTCACAAAACTCTCCCTTGCCCATGGCTTCAAAACCTCAAAAAATGTTGCCTTCAGTAAGAAAGAAATAACAATAATACATCTGGATCTGTTTTTGATTAACATCTTGTCTAATAAGATGCTGCCAATGTTATCCCACAATCTCGTTATGGGTCCATATAGCTTTGAAATTTTTTTTGAGCGAACTAGCCCTTTATTGCCACTGAGGACAATAACTGCACCAGAATGCAACACATATGTATCCTTCACTGCCAATGATCTCCCATAATGCTGCGCATTTCGAGTCAGGGGTCCATATACAACAGCTAGGGAAAATTTATTCGGTTGAACTAGATCTTTTAATGCCACTGAGGACAATAACTGCATCAGTATCAGCAGCTGAGAGTTTCAATCACGTATTTTAATGCCTAGAGAGCATGATGTGGATATTTTAGAGGAAGTGCATGTGACTATCATGGGAGCTTTTCAATGGATCTGATCATTACAGAGATGCTGACCCGTGGATGAACCAAAGCAAGCCTGCCGCAGACATCTCTGTACAAAACAGCAAAAGTGGCTCTCATTAGGCATAAGATGTCAGAAACCCTGCAAACACATCTCTCGCTCATAGCTGTTTTCTGTGTCTCTCTGTGCCCTTTCTTCTGCCAAGCATACACTCACACTCTCAGCAGTGAGCCAGGAAGCTTGTTGGGCTGTTGATTGCTCACACAGGGAGGTTTAATGGCAGAGCTGAATGACGGATGAAACAGGAGTGTGTGTTTTAAGAGCAGGGGGACAGTAAAGCCGTGTCTAGCACACACACACAGTCCTCTCACACTTGTCCTTCTTTAATCAGAGGACACAGCTGTAGAATAGGGGAAAATTAGCTGATAGTTTAGGCCATAAAACTTTATTGTTTAGACTGAGCATTTCCATCATCCATTTTTCCCCCAATTATCCAAAACAACAACTAAACCTGGTAAACGTTTTACGTGCTGTAACACATTTTGACTTTATTTCTCACAATTCTGAGTTTATATCTCGCAATTCGCTTTTTTTCCTGTAAGTTTACAACATACAACTCAAACTTTATTTCTCATTTCAGTTTATATTTCCGAGTTAACATCCTGCAATTCTGACTATTATTATGATTTCTTTCTCAAAATAGCAAGTCTCACAATTTGGACTTTCTCCGAATTGAGAGCTTACAACAGATCTGACTTTATTTCTCACAATAATGAGTTTATATCTTACAATTCTTACTGTTTTTTTTTTTATCTTTGAATTTGCGAGTAAAAAAAAACACAGGTCTGACTTTATCACAATTTTGTGTTCATTTTAAGCTTATATTTCAAAACTGTGAGATTGCATTCAGAATTGTGCGTTATAAAATTTGACAATTATAAGAAAAACGTCTTGCAAGAATTAACTCAAAATGTGTCCCATCAATCCATTTTATAAATGGATGTAATTTATGAAAGTATAAACATAACAATAAACATCTTATTTCACTATAACTTTATATGTATAAATATATAACTTTATATATTTAGTTTGAAAAATTATTAAACACGAGTGTTCATGATCAATTACAGTTAATTGATTGATTAATTTTCCCTCTTCCTTATAGGTGCATACCATACGCTTGTCAAAATTATGATTTGTCAGTTTCTGTTAGATGTCACAATGTTATGTTTACGACGTAAGGACTTAATAGTAAAATGCGAGCGTTTGTGGAGTTGAATTGGAAAACAGTGGAACAAATAACAATCAGTCAATTCTTTAAAAAGTATATATTGTATATCTCAACTGAAACTAAATCAATGAATCCGGACCACAGTGGGTGATGGGTTTATAGATTGGAACTTCTGAGCCAAGAGTGTTTGAAGCAACATATTAGTATAAGTACAGTGTTTGATCCGCTAAATAGGCCTAGATGTGTCCTTTATGGAAATATACTGTTCTCCACAACAAACTGCATATTTGCAGCTGCACACATTTCTACGGTCCTCAATGTTTGCACTCCTCTGAACGCAAACTGACAGAGACACTTGATTATGAGATTATTTGCGGGTTTAACCTGAGTCCCCATTTTCTCAGACTGAGGTAATGCTTTACAATAAACTTCCTTTAAGTTAAAGGGGTCATAATTGTATTGGTGTATGGAAAATGTGTTTATGCGGTTTAAGGTAAAAAAAACACATTATTTTCCACATACTGTACATTATTGTTTCTCCTCTATGCCCCGCCTTTTTGAAACGCGTCGATTTTTACAAAGCTCATCTTTCTAAAAAAGCGAGGTGTGCTCTGATTTGTCAGCTATCCAGTGCGTTGTGATTGACTGAATTCCTCAAGTTTGTGACGGAAATGTTACGCCCCTTACATACTATGATGCCGTGTCTGGCCGGAGCGATGAGACAAAAACTTTAAAACCCATTATAAACGAGGCATTTGTTGCATCCAGTGGGGACATAATTATGGATTATAATGTACTTATACTGTCTTTTTATGCATTGCGTTGCATCACGCCGCGTAAACATAAAACCATGTCTGCATTTGTGATCGGAGAAATGACAAACAACAAGCGCTACTCTACACTGCTCAAAAAAAACTTGTGTTTGAATCATCAGTTTAAATATGAAACGTACTCTACTCTCCCAGGATCAGGAAACAGTCCTCCATAAAATGCGCTGCACACATCTGAATATTTGGCTTGAACTGTTCTGGAACAGTGTTGTAAATACAACTTAACCACTGATTTCTAGTCGTGTCCTCTTTTGGAAGACCAAACAAGTAGTTTCGCTTTCGCAATGAAACACACAGCGTCTTCACAACATGGCGGTGGCAGCAACAATAAAGTTACGCCTTCTTTCTTTGCATTTGGGCGGCGTTTTGCAAATCTTCCCACAGAGTGACGTAGACATGTGTTTGAACGAGGCGTTTTAGGGGGGCATGGCGGAGTCTTAACTTTGATAAGAATATCTCTTTGGGTTTGAGACTGTAATCTTTGCGACTTTACAGAACTTATATGCACAAAAAGCTTGTAACACTCCAAAGAGAAAGGAAAACTTGAAATCGCATCATATGGGAGGGGGGAGCGGGGGGCGCCGTTTAATGGCGTGGTTAATGCATTTACAAACATTAAAAATGAGCAGTACTTTTGTTACAATACAGTATTTATTCATCTTTGTTAACATTAGTTAATAAAAATAGAACTGTTCATTGTTTGTTCATGTTAGTTTACAGTGCATTAAATAATGTTAACAGATACAGCTTTTGATTTTAATGATGTATTAGTAAAAGTTGAAATTAACATTAATGTTAATCAAAGCTTTAGAAGTTTTGTGTATTGAACCTTTGTGCCGGATTTTCTTTTGCCAATTTGCCAAAAAAGTTTTTATATGCTACATTTTGCCCACACTGTTTTATGTAGGCCCACCCACTTGAACATTTAATCTCTCAAGATTTACCATATACATAAATTGTTTGTGTGCCTGCCATTGTGCATTTAAATTGAATCGTGCCCAGCAGCTGTCTGTTTTAAAGCAGTGGGTGAATAATTCACTCCTTGACTTGCCTAATAAAAGCTTTGAGATTGTGTTGACAAATATGTTTATAATGCATTATTTTCAATGGGTTTAATTCTATGTTTTAGTGCAGCAAAAATAGATGTAGAGCAGCCCTTACAAGTTGATTTGCAAGTAATTCATGTCTATTAGCCGACATCAAAAATTTTGCAGATTCACACAGTGTTAATTATTTCGGAGGGATAATCAATGGATGATTTTCATCACCTATTCACTTTTCTTTACTTTTTTCTCTCTGGGTATTAATATGTTTCAGGAAGATGTGTGTGTAGACAATAAACAACAAACTAACAAGCTTTTAGATTGCAAAAGCTGTTGTCTTGCCTTTTTCCCCTGAACACACACTTTAGTTAAATATACTCAGACAATCTACAAATAGAGTACATATGCATTACAACATGTCCTCTTTAGAGTCTGCTGACTTCTGCTTTACATTGATCATACTGCACCAATGAGAGATCAATCAAACAAGTCCATTGTTCATGTTCCACACGTCAGCCCACGTCTCTTTATGTCTGTAAGCAGCACATTTCTATAATTCTCATTTAAATTCAAAAGAGCCCTAACAAACATGACTTTAGTGTTGTTCATCACCTTCATTGGATTCATCAGGGTAATAACAGGCTTCTAACAAACCATTAGCAACTTAATTAGCTGGAGTTCATTGAGAAGATAATTCAATGAGGGTAAAGGCCTGTGGAGGTCTGATCAGCTCTGCTAGCGCATGCGAACACAATCACTCAACTAAAGCCATTTACCATTAAAAACACTACTGCGCACTGCTATGTTAGCGCAGCATTTTTGGTTTGGCTTCTTTTAAAAAAAGAAAGAAAGCAGGGTTCTTTCATTACAAAATAGTTAAAAACGTCTATTTTATTATTTTATTTTTATTTTTAAGTTGTGCATTTCTGTAGCTCAAACCAGTGTTACTTTAGTATTATTTCTTTACTATGATAGTATTTATTAATGTTTTTAATTAGCTCTTTTTTATTTATTTTTGTTGTCACATTTTGTCTTGTTATTGTCCTTTTTATTAGAGTATTTTTAAATATTTATATTTATATTTAATTTACTTTTATTTCAGATTTACTTTTAGTAATTTATTACTTCAACTTATTTTATTTTACTTTATTGGAACATTTAATTCGATTTCATTTAAGTTTTTATTTTAACTTTAAGTATTAATCTAGTATTTAAATTTCACCTTTATTTCAATTAACACATTTAATACAAAGTTATTCAAATAGTCTTATTTTAACACCAAAGTCATGTGTTTGATTTCCATTATGGACTGAATTACTCATCCATTGTTTGAAAAAAGATGTCTGTCAGGCTTGATGCAAGTTAAACATGCAGAAACCGGCACCTAAACATCTTTTATTTAGTAAACCTGACTGAATTCAGATGATTCAGCCATTTTTGAATGCACTGTGAGGTTTAGCTTCTGTTCCGTGTATTAATGAATTACTATTTCAGAGTAAATGTGGTGCTCCCCCTCATAAAGATTTCATAAAGACCATTCTATAATGCATGGCAGTTATCAACATAAAAATAATCAATATCGTAATTATTTTTTGTAGAATTCCCACAATGTCACACTTCAGAAACACTGCCAGTGTGAAAACTCAAAGCACTCCTGCTTGTTGCAGGTCATGCAGGAGAAATTAAGCATGCAATGTGAACCAGCTGACTAGTCGACCTTCCTGACCATCCCTACAGCTCCAAACTCATGTGAGCATGCAGTTCAATTTTAGCTCAAGAACAGTATTATTAACACTTCTTTTGGGAGGTGTGCAGAATATGAGTAGAGTATATCTCCCAGCCACAAATTGGAGGGTGTTGAAAGAGGGCTAGTCATATTTGTGGGCTGCTAAAACTATGTGATTATGTTCTCTTGTGATACAGAGGTGTGTAAAGCACACCAGCCTCATTAGCAGCTAATCTAAAGGCCTGTTTTACACTTTGTATGACACAGAGACGGTGCGTTTCTCTAACAGGTCTGTCTGCAGCAGTGTGGGGGAGTGACTAAATCAACGTTGCAACCTTGGCTACATTTTTTTCAGTAGCATGACAGAAG
Source organism: Sinocyclocheilus anophthalmus (assembly GCA_018155175.1). Taxonomy (NCBI): domain Eukaryota; kingdom Metazoa; phylum Chordata; class Actinopteri; order Cypriniformes; family Cyprinidae; genus Sinocyclocheilus; species Sinocyclocheilus anophthalmus. The sequence goes on along the minus strand of JADLZN010009533.1, from coordinate 109,852 downwards.
AGCTGTTTTCAAATTAGTGCTCATTTTCTAGAAACAAGCCAAAGACAAATGCTACATCACTGATTTTATTTTTTACTTTTTTTGCAGCAAAATATTTAGTTAAATGCTGCTGTTAATCACGTGGGTAAATGAAAGTGTTTTATAGTTTTATGGTAGTATTTAGTATTAAATTTAGTGGTAAAGAATGTGATTCATGCTGTAATCGTGAGGTAATGATTCACAAGAAATAAATATCAACTGATCCTTATATAGTACAAATGTAAAGTTTAGGGTCGGTATGATTTTTTTTTTTTTTAAGAAGCCCGTTATATTCATCAAACCTACATTTATAAGATCAATCAGTAAAATAGTTTGATCAATACAGTAAAAGCATTAATATTGGGAACTAGAACTTAAAATAAATGTATATTATTTGAAAAATATTTTTAAATGTAATTTATCATGCAAAGCTGAATTTTCATCAGCCATTACTCCAGTCTTCAGTGTCACATGATCCTTCAGAAAATTTCTAATATAGATTTTGTGTATTATTGTGTTGTATATTGTATAATAGCATTGATTGTATTGTGTTAAGATACTGATGTTGCATGTTTTCTTATAGTAAACATTTTTTTTTTTGATGATTAAGTTAATGAAAACTGCTATGCTGCTTAATATTTTTGTGGAAACCGTGACATTTTCAGGATTCCTTGATGAATAGAAATTTTGAAAGTTTAAATAAATAGCATTTATATAAAATAGAAAACGTCTGCAACATTACAAATGTCCCTTTTGATCAATTTAATGCATCCTTGCTGAATAAAACAATTTCTTTCTTTCTTTCAAAAAAATAAAAATAAAGTTTCCTGTCTCTTTGCAACGTGCAATGTAGGTCAGTTTAGTAGTTCACTTCAGCAGGGGACAGTAGAGAGCCTTAGTAAGAGACTGCAGTCTGAATGCTTTAATGACACTTCAGGATATGACTGCACACAAACCTCACACACGCTTTAATCTGATTAATGATATCTAGTTATCAGAAAACATATGGTCATATGAGGATAGCCTACAGCAACGAACTGAGTACTGAGAGCGACACCTTTAATGTGGCTGGGAAGTTTAGCTTTCTTAACATACATGTTCACTGATGCAGAGTGAGCAGAATTTTCAGTTAATTCTCTATGGGAGCTGAATGGCAGACAGCTGTGTAAAGCAAGGGCTGAGAGAATCGAAATGTCGGAAACTGCTGAACTTAATGCAAATGAAAGGCAAGAAATGCTGGGCAGCATCATACTGCTGTGAGGTGTAGGGAGGTCTGTCATAAACGCTTCAAAATCTGTCTGGAGTGCTGGAGATTCTGCCAGATTTAGTGCTTAAAGGAACAGTTCACAAAAAAAAAAATAGCTGAATATGTATCCACCCTCAGGCCATGCAAGATGTAGATGAGTTTGTTTCTTTATTGGAACAGATTTGGAGAAATTTAGCATTACATAATTTGCTCGCCAGGATCCTCTGCAGTGAATGGGTACCGTCAGAATAAGAGTTCAAACAGCTGATAAAAACATCAAAATAATCCACAAGTAATCCACATGACTCCAGTCCATCAGTTAACGTCTTGTGAAGTGAAACAAATATAGTATTAAGACATTTTTTAAAACTTTAAACCGTTGTTTAAACCTACATTACAAGTTCTCTATCCATAAAGTTGCTTTCTCCAGTGAAAAAGTTGTCTTGTCTGAATCAGGAGAGAAATATGCACAGATCATGTATTATTTACAAGCAAAAACAGTCCAAAACAGCTCTAAAAAAATGTCAGTGAATTATTTTTTTTTAAAGTTTAAAAATGAAACCTTAATAATGGATTTGTTTCTTACAAACACACAACTTTTCACTTCACAATAAATTAATTGATGGACTGGAGTTGTGTAGATTTGTGACTTATTGTGATGTTTTTATCAACTATTTGGACTCTCATTCTGACGGCACCCATTCACTGCAGAGGATCCATTGGTGAGCAAGTGATGTAATGCTCAATTTCTCCAAATCTGTTAAAATGAATAAACTCATCTAAATCTCGGATGGCCCGAGGGTGACTACATTATTTTTGGCTGAACTTTTCCTTTAAAATTACATCATTAGGAAAAGTAACCATATTAAGCTCACCAATGTAAATCTGTGTTTTAAGTATTTCTGATAGATATCTGAAAGGTTCTCCAATAAGATAAATATTAAATGGAGTATAAATCATCGGAACACTCAAGTTTTGTCATAACCTGACAACATTATGTTAAAATAAAAGGTTTAACATATTGTTAGCTTAATGGGCTTAATAGGTACTGCATGTCAATGAAGCTGCTCCTTAAAAATCCACTTGAGGAAAAAAAAACGTTTTCTGGATAATAGTTACAAACAGAAGACGAAATAGTTTTGAATGTGTTCATTTTATGTTGTTAGCAACCACAGTGTAGTTATTCGTGAGCACCTTTCTGAATCATAAAATAGCCAACGGGACGTCCTTCGATCTTTGCGAACATGCAAAAGCAAACGCCGCAAGACTGCGAGACGTGCACCTTACTGTGAGTCTCTTGCAGGGTTCATTTCATGATCTTCATTAGAGCAGACGTGTTCTGCCACAACAAGAAACTACATGCAGTTCACTGATTATCCAGGGATAATTAAAACTCAGCATTGATTATGCAGACTGATTGAGGTAATTAATATCCTCTCGGCAAAGTGATGAACTACTCTAAGAAAGCATACTCACAAAAATGCAACAATCTACATTCTTGATCTCCAAAGTACAGAGAGGAGAATGTGTAGGTGTGAGGCTGATCAGAACACTTTCCTCATAATAACTTTCATCTAATTCAAATCACATTAAGTAAATGAACACTGTGGATCGTTCGACTTTAATGCAACTCCATACAGTTGGAGGAATTAAACAGCTCTTGGAATGATGGATATTGGTTGTTTTAGCCTTTTTTGGTTGCCATGGGTAATCTGAATTAACATACATTAACCTTCCCTAAGCACATCAGGGAACTCCATATCCAGAAGGTTCTGACAGGCATAAACTCCACCGTCAATGAATGCATGGCCACCTGTTTTCCTCGAAACACAGAACAGACTCTGGATTTGTATTCAACAGCCTCAGACTGCACAAAGCTTGATGATTCATTAATCATTCAGAGGATCTGCGGGTGAACTCGACAACTGTGAGCCATTCACATGAACAATGACTGACCTTAAAACCCATGGACAGGAAGTTAAGGACAGTTCAGAGAGGCGTCCATGGGGCACATGTACACTTGAACCAACAAGTTGGATCACAATGCGAGTAGCACAGACTGGAAACCGAGGTGTTGGAGATGTATTACAGAAGCATCCTAACCTTAGAATCCTATCCTATCTGTTTAAAAACCATGGCATTTATTTCACTTATTCAAATCTTAAGTCCAGAATCAAGATAGGAAGTTTCTGTATTACAGTCCCTTGGAGTGTAGAGTGCTTTCCCCCCCCCCCAATTGGCAGAGCGTTGTCCTGTCTCACGCCGAGATTGGTGTGATACCACTTTATTCCTAGCTTTAAACACTTGTTCATGGCCAAAAAATGCCCATCGCCTGCCGAAGAGCGCGATGAATAATAAAAGTGTCATATATTATCATCAGCCAGAATGAAGAAAGGTGGAAATGTGAATTTTTATCAGAATTAAATAATGTATATAATGTGAATGCTACTATCTTGTGAAACAGAACTGTGCTAATGAATGCCTCCATTGTATTTCAAAATTTCAATTTATTAACTTTACTTGAAATATCTTGCAAACATAAAACTACATTATATATACTATCCCTAGACTATACCTATATATATAAATCATATATATATATATACGATATATATATACTAATACAGTGGGTACGCGAAAGTATCAGACCCCTTAACATTTTTCCTCTTCCCTGTTATATTGCAGCCATTTGCTTTAAATCAGGTAAGTCATTTTTTTCCGCAGTAATGTACACACAGCACCCCATATTGAAAAAAAAACACAGAATTGTTGACATTTATTAAAAAAGAAAAACTGAAATAAATATCACATGGTCCTAAGTATTCAAACACTTTGCTCAGTATTTAGTAGAAGCACCAACTTTGATCTAATACAGCCATGAGTCTTTTTGGGAACGATGCAACAAGTTTTTCACACCTGAATTTGGTGATCCTCTGCCATTCCTCCTTGCATATCCTCTCCAGTTCTGTCAGGTTAGATAGTAAACGTTGGTGGACAGCCATTTAGGTCTCTCCAGAGATGCTCAATAGGGTTTAAGTCAGGGCTCTGGCTGGGCCACTCAAGAACAGTCACAGAGTTGTTGTGAAGACACTCCTTCGTTATTTTAGCAGTGTGCTTAGGTTCCCCCCCGTAGTTCTTCAGCCTTGTTGGAAGGTAAACCTTCGGCCCAGTGTGAGGTCCTGAGCACTATGGAGAAGGTTTTCGTCCAGGATATCACTGTGCTTGGCCGCATTCATCTTTCCCTCGATTGCAACAAGTCGTCCTGTCCCTGCAGCTGAAAACACCCCCACAGCATGATGCTGCAACCACCATGCTTCACTGTTGGGACTATATTGGACAGGTGATGAGCCAGTGCATGGTTTTCTCCACACATACCGCTTAGAATTAGGGCCAAAAAGTTCTCATCAGACCAGAAATCTTATTTCTCACCATCTTGGAGTCCATCAGGTGTTTTTTATGTGTCTTGCACTAAGGAGAGGCTTCCGTCGGGACACTCTGCCATAAAGCCCCGACTGGTGGAGGGCTGCAGGGATGGTTGACTTTCTACAACTTTCTCACATCTCCCGACTGCATCTCTGGAGCTCAACCACAGTGATCTTTGGATTCTTCTTTACCTCTCTCACCAAAGCTCTTCTCCCCCGATAACTCGACGGGCCAGCTCTAGGAAGGGTTCTGGTCAACCCAAACGTCTTCCATTTAAGGATTAATGAGGCCACTGTGCTCTTAGGAACCTTAAGTGCAGCAAAAAATTTTTTTGTAACCTTGGCCAGACCTGTGCCTTGCCACAATTATGTCTCTGAGCTCATCAGGCAGTTCCTTTGACCTCATGATTCTCATTTGCTATGACATGCACTGTGAGCTGTAAGGTCATATATAGACAGGTGTGTGGCTTTCCTAATCAAAGTCCAATCAGTAATCAAACACAGCTGGACTCAAATGAAGTTGTAGAACCATCTCAAGGATGATCAGAGGAAATGGACAGCACCTGAGTTAAATATATGAGTGTCACAGCAAATGGTCTGAATACTTAGTACCATGTGATATTTCATTTTTTCTTTTTTTAATAAATCTGCAAAACTGTCAACAATTCTGTGTTTTTCTGTCAAAATGGGGGGCTGTGTGTACATTAATGAGGAAAAAAAAAATTACTTAAAAGATTTTAGCAAATGGCTGCAATATAACAAAAAGAGTGAAAAATTTAAGGGGGTTTGAATATTTTCCGTACCCACTTGTATATACACCACACACACAATATGTGTGTGTGTGTATGTATGTAATGATAAAACATTACTGTGTCCAATGTGCCCAGATGTGGTGTATATTCGTCAAATGTCAAAGAATGATATCAGTATGATGGAGTTCACCCTGTAGTCTGTTTAGGGTTGCCAAGCGACAGATATAGAATTCAAATGACATCACAGTTGTGTGATTATTGGCTGGTTCTATATACAGTATATATATAAAATATATAAAATGCAAATATGGTGGATGACTATTAGAAAAATAAATCATACAAACTGAAAACCGAAGCAGAGAGACTGAAATAAAGGGGCATCTGAAATAGGTCAGGATGAGTCTCTGCATTCTTTAATACATTCATCGCCTTCAATAAATAATAAGTGTCAATTTCGAGACCTTCGGCGCCTCATAAACTCAAGGGTCACTCTCCGCAATATGAGCCCAGATTAAAGTTTAAATGGGAGACTCACAGCACAACCACGAAAATCCACAACCACAGAGTCTTGTCAAAAGCAGTGGTGCATTCTGGAAGATACTGGGATATTGATTTTTCTTTCTTTGATTCTTCGCACAGAATCTATCACCATCAAAATCTGCCTCTTCTACATTAGACACAACGTTTCATGCAGATCACAGTACATAATCTGATTTATTGAAAGTTCACCTTCATCTTCTCAGGTCTGAATAATAAAGATTTTTCTGGCCAGTACTTGTCCTGACAAGACCTCATTTACTGCAGCTTTGCAAGGCATAGAAAACAAATGTCCATGCTTTAATACAAATCTTTCATACCTTCATAAAGCCAGTCGCTCAGGCCGTTGAATATCACACCTTCCTTCCCAGTGGAAACAAGACGGATGGATCTGTTCTCCACTGTGGCCCGATAGTAGATGTTATTCTCAAATATAAAAATCTAGAGAAAGGACAGAAACACAAACATTTTTGCAATCAAAATTTGATGGATAGGTCAGGAGAGGTTTACTGGTGATGACATTTACAGTGTGCATGGAGAACTTTAAAGGGGTCATATCATACAGTTTTTATTATTATTATTTTTCCATTCTGAGGTTCATTTATAATATTAGTAAGTTGTTAGAGACTTAGACACATTCAGTTGTTTTGCTGGTGTGCCTTTAAGAAATGCCCTATTGCAGGTATGACAGTTCTTTGGCTTGCTTACACACATGCTGCGATTTCTGTTGTCAAATATAGTTGTTAAAGTAATAGTTCACCCAAAAATCAATTGTTAATTAAAAAAATTTACTCACTCTCAGGCCACAATAGTTTTTCTCACCGAAACGATGGAGAATTAACATTGCATCACTTGCTCACCAATGGATCCTCTGCAGTGAATGGGTGCCGTCAGAATGAGAGTCCAAACAGTTGATAAAACATCACAATAATCCACATGACTCCAGTGTGAAGCAAAAGTGTGTTTGTACACTCTCAGAAATAAAAGTACAAAAGCTGTCAGGGTGGTACCTTTTCAAAAAGTACACTTGTGCACTTTGTAGATCCTAATACGTACACTTTAGGTAATGATATGTACCTTAACGTACCAAAATGGACTCTTTAAGTACAAAAGTGTAAAAGGTACTGCTCCAGTGACAGCTTCTAACCTTGATATCTGATGAGTATAAAGAAATTAATCAAACCATAATAGGCCATAATGCACAATGCTTTCTCCAGGGAAAAGGTCCACCCCCTGTTGTCCTCTCACATCAAAACCCACCAATATATTTGTTTAAAATGTTTTGGACTGTTTTCACTTATAAACAGTACTTGATCTGTGCATATTTCTCTCCTGATTCAGAAGAGACGACTTTTTCTACTGGAGAAAGCAATATTATGGATATAGGTCTCGTTTGAAGTTTAAAAACGGCTTAATAATGAGTTTATTTATTACAAACATGTAGCTTTTTTTGCATAGAAGGTATTAATTGATGGACTGGAGTCGTGTGGATGACTTGTGGATTATTGTGATGTTTTTATCAGCTGTTTGGACTCTCATTCTGACGGCACCCATTCACTGCAGAGGATCCATTAAGTGATGTAATGCTGAATTTCTCCAAACCTGTTCTGATAAAGAACAAACTAAATCTGGGATAGCCTGTACATTTTCAATTTTGGGTGATTCAGTTGAAACAGGGGGGGGGACTAAAATAATAAGATATCGTTTTTACAATGAATATCATCCTGTGGAATATAACACCAAGATTCTTCACAAGGGTCTACAGGGCAGCGACTGCTATACAGAAATAGCACAAGGTTTGGTGAACCTGTACACATTTAAAATCTGCTTATTAGGATTAATCATTTTTACCTTGTTTTCACCTTGTCTTGGCAAATCAAATTGATATCTGTCAGGATGTTTTTTGAGTCATTTTTGCATTGTAGTCTCAATAAATGGTATTTATTTATTTTGGACCGAGGATGCTGTCAGTTCTGAAAGTTACTGTATGTTTTCTGAGTACATCGAGGACAGTTTGACAGAGAGCTCATGCGGATTCAAAAACATATTTTCATTTAACTCAGGCCTTTACACAAACTGTAATTAATTTGCTGAAGTGAGTGTCAGTATCCAAGCCAAGATCATCTATAACATACAGAAGACTCACCTGGTGGCTTCATTTATAAATGACTTCCATAGCACCAACTTTAAAAATAACATCTGCACTCAGAAATGAAAAGGAACACAGTCTATGCTTAAGATCACAGAAAAAGGTCCTGTGGGAAGATGCCAGGACTTTTTAAATGAAAACCTTCCTTAAAATGAAAACATTCAGTTTAAAGTTTCAAATATTTACAACATTTGAACATAATTCAATTTATGTTCGCCAAATTAAACAACTAAAATGTTGACGTAAAATGTTAAAATCTGAATAAATTATTAATGATCTGAATAAAAGCTCTATCTATCTATCTATCTATCTATCTATATGCAACTTTTTGGTTGTACATCTTCCTCTTTTCGAACAGGGTTAGTTTTCCCTAAAGGGGTCAGGTAAATTGGTCTTTCAGACATACTTTGTAATTTCAATCCTGTCTGAATCAAACATGTCAGTGTTTTGCTCGCACAACCTCTGTAAAAATTAAAGAGCAAATTGCCCAGTGTTTTTTCGGCTAACCCGGCAGTCCTCTGAGAAATCAATTTCCCCAGATACACTCTTAAAAATAAAGGTGCTTCACGATGCCATAGAATAACCTTTTTGTCTAAATGGTTCCATAAAGAACCTTTAACATCTGAAGAACCTTTCTGTTTCACAAAAGGTTATTTGTGCGAAAGAAGGTTCTTCAGATTATAAAAAGGTAAGAAAGAGATGGTTTAAAGAACCCTTTGACTGAATGGTTCTTTGTGGAACCAAAAATGGTTCTTCTATGGCATCGCTGTGAAGAACCTTTTGAAGCACCTTTATTTTTAAGAGTGTATGAATGTCTGTGATTGAAGTATTAGTATTTTCCCCCATGCTTCTCATTTACTTTGACTTACGTCGAATACTGTAATTAAAGCAATTTTTTTTGTTGCGCTTCCTGGTGCAACTTCATTACATATTTAGATATTTTTGCCAATGTTATGGGTAAAATAACAGTTGGTGGTTCCAGTACTGCTGTTAATTAATTCATTTATTCCCTTAATGGTATAAACATTTACACTACTGGTCAAAAGTTTGGAATAATTAAGATTTTATGTTTTTGAAAGAAGTCTCTGATCTTATCTTATTTATTTAAATACCAGTAATGTTGTGAAACCTTATTACCATTAAAATAACAGTTTTCTATTAAATATATTTTAAAATGTAATGAGGAAGTACTTTAGTTTAGGGACAAATTTTCACCATTAACTATTAGCATACATTTTACTAGCACATTGGCAAGTAATTACTCTGCAATTATTCATATATTATTTGGCCATGATCCATATTTAATGCCATTAAATCTGCCCCTACCCAACTTAACTACTTACTAATATTAGGAATGTTATTAAGCAAAGTAATAGTTAATTTAGTTAATAGTTTGATTGGTCACCCCAAACAAGTGTGGCCCATAATTTAATTCCTGTGATGCAAAACTGAATACTATTAGCAGTCGTACTCCAGTCTTCAGTGTCACAGGATCCTTCAGAAATCATTTTAATATACTGATTTGATTAGAATGTTTTAAACTGACAATAAAGACAGTTTATAAAGTTATGTTTTAAAATATTTCAATCTGGTGATCTTTTGAACTTTCTATTCATCAAATCACTCTGAAAAGAAATGTGTAATAATAACTGAACATCAATCAGCATATTAGAATGATTTCTAATGTACATGTGTCACTAAACACACAAGAATTTACGCTTTGCCATCACCAGGAAAAAAAAGAAGCGATACATTAAAATATAAAATTGTTATTTTAAATTGTAATAATATATTTACAATATTATTGGTGAGCAAAAGTTCTTTCAAAAACTTTAACCCTTACAAAATCTTGATTATTCTAAACTTTTGGCCGGTAGTGTATCATATACCAGCAACTGTTTGTTTTGGGTTCAGCAGAAGGAAGAAATTCATTCAAATTTGGAACAACGTGAGGGTAAGTAAATGATGACAGAACTTTCCTTTTAGGATGAACTGTCCCTTTAATTGTTTTGTTTATTTCAGTGGTTTTAATTATGAATCGCTCCCATTTTTGGGGTCGCTACAATATACACTACAAAGAAAGTGTTACTGAGATTTGAGCGACAGTTCCTCAATACTTATAACCCTAATAAAATGGCTTTATTTAGGGTTCATGAAGTAATCCAACTTCCATTACCAATAAGCATTAACATGCAGACGTTTTAATGCCTTCTAGATAGAGATTTACAATTAACATCTCAATAAATATATTTCAAAAAGAGAAGATGGCTGGAGTGGCCAGAAAATCTGGCCCCTGGACCAGCTGCTGGTCAATACTCCTGAATATATTCCACTGACATCAGCTTGTAAACCCACCGTTGGCTGTAGAACGGGGTCTATGTCCTATAATATTTTAAATGTTATGAATCTATATTTTTCTTCCTGTTTGTGAAAATATATACGGTTGCAGCTAACCCCTCTCAAATCAAGGGAAACACAGAGTCCTTGTGGTCCAATTTCATCATGAACATCTTGATGCTGTTTTTATGTGATGTTTTACTTGGAGCTCATGTACTGCACTGAATGTGAGGTGTGTAGATAACTTATCAGAAAGTCTATTGACAGTGGACTGGCTCAGGAGAAGCATTGATTTGCAATCTCTCCTAAACACACCACAACCACTTCACAGCGCACTGGATGACACACACTAATTTATTTAGGCATGGCTGAGGAACAGTAAAGAAAACAAAACAAAGTATCTGCAGAAGGGAAAGAAATTTAAGGCATTTTACGTTTTTAAACATACAAACCCGATTCCAAAAAAGTTGGGACACTGTACAAATTGTGAATAAAAACAGAATGCAATGATGTGGAAGTTTCAAATTTCAATATTTTATTCAGAATACAACATAGATGACATATCAAATGTTTAAACTGAGAAAATGTATAATTTTAAGGGAAAAATAAGTTGATTTGAAATTTCATGGCATCAACACATCTAAAAAAAGTTGGGACAAGGCCATGTTTACCACTGTGTGGCATCCCCTCTTCTTTTTAGAACAGTATGCAAACGTCTGGGGACTGAGGAGACAAGTTGCTCAAGTTTAGGAATAGGAATGTTGTCCCATTCTTGTCTAATACAGGCTTCTAGTTGCTCAACTGTCTTAGGTCTTCTGTCGCATCTTCCTCTTTATGATGCACCAAATGTTTTCTATGGGTGAAAGATCTGGACTGAAGGCTGGCCATTTCAGTACCCGGATCCTACTACGCAGCCATGATGTTGTAATTGATGCAGTATGTGGTCTGGCATTGTCATGTTGGAAAATGCAAGGTCTTCCCTGAAAAAGACGACGTCTGGATGGGAGCATATGTTGTTCTAGAACTTGGATATACCTTTCAGCATTGATGGTGCCTTTCCAGATGTGTAAGCTGCCCATGCCACACGCACTCATGCAACCCCAAACCATCAGAGATGCAGGCTTCTGAACTGAGCGATGATAACAACTTGGGTTGTCCTTGTCATCTTTAGTCCGGATGACATGGCGTCCAAAAAGAACTTCAAATTTTGATTCGTCTGACCAGAACAGTTTTCCACTTTGCCACAGTCCATTTTAAATGAGCCTTGGCCCAGAGAAAACGCCTGCGCTTCTGGATCATGTTTAGATATGGCTTCTTTTTTGACCTATAGAGTTTTAGCCGGCAACGGCGAATGGCACGGTGGATTGTGTTCACCGACAATGTTTTCTGGAAGTATTCCTGAGCCCATGTTGTGATTTCCATTACAGTAGCATTCCTGTATGTGATGCAGTGACGTCTAAGGGCCCGAAGATCACGGGCATACAGTATGGTTTTCCGGCCTTGACCCTTGCGCACAGAGATTGTTCCAGATTCTCTGAATCTTGGGATGATAGTATGCACTGTAGATGATGATAACTTCAAACTCTTTGCAATTTTTCTCTGAGAAACTCCTTTCTGATATTGCTCCACTATTTTTCGCCGCAGCATTGGGGGAATTGGTGATCCTCTGCCCATCTTGACTTCTGAGAGACACTGCCACTCTGAGAGGCTCTTTTTATACCCAATCATGTTGCCAATTGACCTAATAAGTTGCAAATTGGTCCTCCAGCTGTTCCTTATATGTACAGTTAACTTTTCCGGCCTCTTATTGCTACCTGTCTCAACTTTTTTGGAATGTGTAGCTCTCTTGAAATCCAAAATGAGCCAATATTTGACATTTCAAAATGTCTCACTTTCAATATTTGATATGTTATCTATATTCTATTGTGAATAAAATATAAGTTTATGAGATTTTTAAATTATTCCATTCCTTTTTTACTCACAATTTGTACAGTGTCCCAACTTTTTTGGAATTGGGTTTGCACTTTAAGCCCAAATATCAACAGCTGATTGTTGGCTTTCATGCACAAGTAATGAAATGTGAAAAAAAGTGCTTGATTGTACTGAATGAGAGTACACTGCAGATAATATAATAAATAATACATTTCAGGACTGCTTTTAAGTGCACTTTGTAATAATGTTAATTTAAAAGGTTTACTGTTAGGTACATTTTAAATCATTACGTTTAAAAAAAACTTTGTTGTGCTTTAAAGTAGTACACTTATTTTTCCTTACATTACTATTAATTATTTTTACTATTTACTTTTTATTTCCTTATAATACTATTTATTACTGGTATGTGAAGTACTTGATTATAAGTTTAACAGTAGGGTGTTATTAAATATTACATTTAAAGTTATTTCGTTTATCATTACAAATGTGTAATTATAAATATAATTAAATACATGACATATAAAGATTAAATATAAATTACATTTAAGTACATTTTAGATTACCATACATTGTTGTCAGAACATTCTGCAGTTCACTTTAGTAATTTTCAAAGACAATGTAATTATGAAATTACATATAAAGATGTATTTAAGTCCCACTTACATGAGTAAAAAAAAGCTCAAAAATTAATATTCTTGCATTTAATATACATTTAAAGTGTAATACAATTTCAATTTAAATGCAGTTGTGTCTAAAAACATTACATTCAGTTTGCACTCAAGTAAAGTATATTATTTCCATAATAAATACTCTTTTTAAAAGCATGCTAAAGTGTACTTCTTTTTCACACCCCTCAAAAGAAGCATGCTTCAAATGGCATTTAAGACTTTTATCTATTCTGTTTCTTTTGAAAAATAAATTTGACAATTTTGACGTTTTAATTATTTAAGGTGAGATGAAAAACACAATCTGTTAGCATTTTCAATTATCCCAATAGCAGCTCTGCAACTGGCACAGGACTAAGATGCATGGCTAAATTTGAATGGCTGTCAATCAAAAAGATGCTTTTTCTGGGCCAGATGCTGTAGTTACAGCATACGGAGGGGGTCAAGCTACACAACCACTGTTCATTCATACGGCTGAAACATGAATATAATGACAGCTAGAAATACAGTGCAGCTGTATGTGAGTGTAAAAGTCTCAAGGTAACTTTAAAAATAATAACAGGGACACGGTGTGAATATTATAAAAGCAAGAAATCTCCATAAACATCTGTAATTCAAATACATTTCCATTTCCCCCATGAAATGTTTCCACGTCAAATGGAGAGAAATGGCTTTCAGATATTGACTATAAAAACCAGAACAAAGACAACTGAAGAAATCCTGAATTATTCTTCTGCCAATCCAATAAAGTAGTGAAGTCCATGAATATTCTGAATTCCTTTCAGTTCAAGGTGTTCTGAACTGACTGCTCATCTGTACTAGAACAAAAGTGGAGATTCTTGTATCTGAGGTGAGAGTTTTATGCTGCGTACCATATTATGCATGTCGAGATGCGTAACACATGTGATACCATGTATGGCATGGACACATTTAGGACACACGACAGGATGTGTCCTAATTATTTAATATCACACACACACTCATAAAGTCTCTGAGACGAGTCGAGCTGGTGAGCTTTCCTGCATGCGAAATCATAAATCCAGTCATTTTGTGTGTCTGTATCATAAACCACTGAGATTATTTCCAGGAAGAGAGGGAGAGAGGAGGAGGTAGAGTTGTGTGATTTACTTCTGCGATTGGATTTTGTGGACCCTTTTCAGGGATCTAAGTAGTTAAAGTGGCTGCAGATTAGGGTTGTGACGATATCAAAATTTCAATATTTGATACTAGAGCAGTTTCCACATGACTTGACTCGAGTCAGACTTACGTTGCAACTTAGGACTTTAGACTTGCTTGACAAATACTCATAAAATACTTGACTTGACTTGAGACTTGACTCAGACTTGACTTGAGTTAAATGACTCGAAATAACTTGTCTTTTATTTAATAAATATCTGTTTGTTTTTGAACGCACCGCAACCTAACCAAGTGACGCAGTAGGCAGGCAGAGAGAGCTAACGTAAGAGCGTGGACACAGTCACTGTTAAACGCTTTAGTGACTTTTTTCCAAAAAAGCGCCTAGTGACAAATCTAGCGACTTCTTGGACAAAGCTTATTTCGTTTCTGAGACTTGCCGGTACTGCCGCATGAGCATGAGGTTTTGTTTTCCCAGCGCGCACACACCTCTCTCTGCGTCTGCTCCGTTCAGCGAGCGGCTCAGAGGAGCAGCGCTTTCAGTTAAAAAAAGATATTCTGTCACTTCGAACTCTATTTTACATGCAAATATAGCCGAAATCACAGCACAGCCATTGTCTTTATCTTAAAGGATTTTTGTGCGATTAACATCCTAAGGAGAAGCTGGTTACCTTTCAGTCAGTCACTCTCGACGTCACATCAGTGACCGACGAATTGGGATCTCGCTTAAAGGGACCAATCTACTTCGAGTGTAAACTAAAGAGCCAATGCACATTGGCATGCGATTATTATTGCATCCAGCTGCTGCTGATCCCAGCGTGAGTATAAGTAGGCAGCAGAAGCAGCACATATTCAGCTTTTTTGCTTCGGAGCCGAGCGATCACAACGTTCTGCTCCTGACTACTCTACTTAGAGAAGAAGACTGAACAAGTTCAGCACGCTCTTAGAGAGCTCTTCATGTTGGCGGACGACGCTTCAGCGGTGCTCGTTCCTGTGTCGAGTGGGTTGCGCAATTCAAGTTGCACTACCCCCTGTCGTGCTGCAAGCAGCCATCTCCCCTGTGCGCCTCAGCACGCTAAAAGAGCTTTTTCCCCTAAAAGAGCAATTTCGGGTGCGTCTTTTTAAAGACGACGTTGCTTGGCAAACTTGACGTTACGTCTTTATAAAGACGATGTGGGTCTTGCTATAGAAAACGTATCACCCAGGCATTTCTGGATGCGTCGTTACCTGGTGCTGGGTGATGGTAACGATCGCTGCCTCTCGTGCCTGGGCAAGAAGCACGCTGAGTTGGCTTTCGTGGATGGCTCATGCTCCCATTTGCGGGGGTATGACCATCTCGGAGTTGCTGACCGGACTCCGTTACCTGCAAAGGGTCGGAGTGCCCGTGCCACTGCCTAGATTTTGGGTTCCCTCTGGTGGCAGCCGGGGGTGTCCTTTTTCTGGCGGTGGGCGGACTGGTCTTACGGTCACGGTGAGGAATTCCCCTCCGGGGATGCCCAAGCCCGCTGGCACTTCGAAACCAGCGGAGCTCTCAAAAAGAGCAGGCTGGACCCTCCCGGGGGGTACCCACCTGTTTCTTCCGAGGCTCCCCCAGATGATCGGATGTCGATTGCAGCATCGGAGGCTGAGCCAGAGCTTTCTGGAGAGGAAGATTTCTTTTTTTTTTTTTTTTAGGGCTGCGCTGCTCTCCTCGGGGACCGTAGCAATGCCTGGATCGGATCCAGAAATAATGGCTATGCTTTCCCGGGCCGCCGTTAGGGTAGGGCTCGAGTGGAAGACGGTTACCCGGGGATGCGGTCGGTTGCGATGCAGTTGTAGTCTAATCCGCCTCCAAATGGAAGGGAGAACCCCGGTTTTTTTGGGCCCCCCCGGGTCTGTAGGTACTCGACTGGCCAGCGATGCCTATACGACCTGTGGAGAAGCTGCCTCCGCCTTACACGCTACGGCGTGATTGCAAGTGCACCAGGCCAAGGCACTGAGGGACTTGCACGAGGGTGGTCACAACCCAGAAGTTCAGAGAGAACTCCGCACCGCACCGCGGCGGACCTCGCGCCACAAGCGACGAAGGTTACGGCGCGGTCTCTGGGTCGTGCGATGTCCACTATGGTTGTCCAGGAGCGCCATCTCTGGCTGTGTCTAGCCGACATGCGCGAGACGGACAAGACACGATCCTTGAATGCCCCCGTGTCCCAGGCCGGCCTGTCGGCGACACGGTGGAGAACTTGCCCAGCAGTTCTCCGTTGACCAAAGCAGACTGAGGCCATCAGGTACATCCTGCCCCGGCGTGCAGCTGCTGCCGTCGCCGAGGGCGGCCCCCCTGCCACCGCCAAAACAAGAGCAGCGCTCCTGCGGCCTCCAGCAAAGCTGTGCCGTGGAGCCGGTCGCAGGGCAGCCACCCGCCCGTCCAGGCCCCGCCAAACCTGGTGGCAAGCGAAAAAGCAAGAGGCCCTGAGACGGGCAACCCAGAGGTGGAGGGACGTGCTCTTCAGGAGATGGTAAGCACACCACTCCCTCCCCCGGAGGAGGGCCGGGCGGAGAATATTTTCACCACTGACCTCTCGGTCGGTAGTACCCAAATTCTCGACAAAGAGCAATTCCTCTATTTCTGGGTCCCCAGAGGGGACGGGGGGTTGTGGACGATCTAGTGCGTATCACACTCACCCTCCTCTCTCGCCAGTGAGCAGCAGTGGGCGGATCGGGAGGACGAACCAACGGACTACCCACGCACCCTCTGCTCGAACGCAGGTCAGTGTTACACACACCAGACCCCGCCTCGGACCGGCTACGAGACGCCCGGGCCGGGTCCCTGCGTTTTTCCGCGCTGCCCACTGCGGGTACGCCTGTAGTTCCGTTGATGCCACTAGCGCGGTGTCTGGGAGCCTGGTGAGCTACCCAGCCCGTCTCGATGGCTCCTTCGAACCGTCAGGCTCGGCTATGCGATTCAGTCGCCCGGCATCCCCCCCCAAGTCAGTGGCATCCGCTTCACAACAGTGAAGGCGGCCGATGGTCCTGTCTTGCGGGCGGAGGTCGCAGTCCTACTGGCGAAGGATGCGATAGAGCCGGTCCCTCCAGCCGATATGAAGACGGGGTTTTACAGCTCCTACTTCATTGTACCCAAGAAAGGCGGTGGGTTACGACCAATCTTGGACCTGCGTGGTAACCGGGCCCTTCACCGGTTACCGTTCAAGATGTTGACGCAGGAATGCATCTTCAGGTGCATCCGTCCCCGAGATTGGTTTGCAGCGGTCGACCTGAAGGACGCGTACTTCATGTGTCGACCCTTCCGCACCACAGACCATTGCTGTACGAGGTCCTGCCCACCGGGCTGTCCCTGTTGCCCCGTGTCTTCACGCAAGTTGCGGAGGTACCCCTTGTTCCCCAGAGAACAAAGCATTCGCATTCTCAACTAACTCGACAAAGCAGTCTCAGGATCAGTTGTGCGAACACAGGGATTTGGTGCTCTCACACCTCAGCCTGTTGGGCCTTCGAGTCAACTGGGAAAAGAGCAAACTCTCCCCGACGCAGAGGATCTCTTTTCCCGGTATGGAGGGGACTCGGTAAGAGCAGGATGGCGGTCCCACTGAAACAGTTTCAGAGGCTCCTGGGCATATGGCAGCCACGGCGGCAGTCACACCGCTGGGGCTGCTACATATGAAATCGCTGCAGCACTGGCTCCATGGCCGAATCCCGAGGTGGGCATGGAAGCATGGCACTCACCGGGTCCAAGTTACACCGGCCTGCCGCCAAACCTTCACCCCGTGGGCAGACCTTGCGTTCCTCCGGGCAGGAAAGCCCCTGGAGCAGGTCTCCAGGCATTCTGTGGTTTGCACGGATGCCTCAACCACCGGCTGGGGGGCCACGTACAACGGGCTTGCAGTGTCAGGGGTTTGGACGGGGCCCCAACTGCACTGGCTGCCTCAAGTTGCTGGCAGTGCACCTTGCCCGGGGCCGTCTCAAAGGGCGCTTACGAGGCAAGCATGTACTAGTCCGCACGGACAACACAGCGACCGTTGCGTACATCAACCTACAAGGTGGTCTGCGCTCCCGTCGCATATCACAACTCGCCCACCACCTCCTCCTCTGGAGTCAGAAGCATCTGAGGTCGCTTCGTGCTGTTCACATTCCTGGGCTGCTCAACCGGGCAGCCGACGAGCTGTCCCGAGCTGCGCTCCCGGAAGAATGGCGACTCCATCCCCAGACGGTCCAGCTGGTTTGGGGACGTTTCAGAACCTCCAGAAACCTCTCACTGCCAGTTGTTCTTCGCCCTGACCGAGGGAACACTCGGCACGGACGCACTGGCACACAGCTGGCCGCGAGGCCTTCGCAAGTATGCATTTCCCCCAATGAGCCTTCTCGCACAGACACTATGCAAGATCAGGGAGGACGAGAAGCAGATCCTGCTCGTGGCGCCTTACTGGCCCACTCAGACCTGGTTCCCAGAACTAATGCTCCACGCAACAGCCCCTCCTTGGCCGATTCCTCTAAGGAAGGATCAACTGACTCAGAGACGGGGCACCATTTGACACCTGCGTCCAGACCTCTGGAAACTTCATGTCCGGTCCCTGGACGGGACGCAGAGGTTCTGAGTGGCCTACCCCAAGAGGTAGTTGACACCATCACTTCAGCGAGAGCACCTACGCTTGAAGTGGAACCTGTTCGTTGAGTGGTGTTCTTCTCGCCGAGAAGACCCCCGAGGATGCCCGATCGGAGTTGTGCTGTTCTTTTTGCACCAAGGGTTGGAGTGAAGGTTGTCTCCCTCCACCCTTAAAATTTATGTCGCTGCAATTGCTGCTAACCATGACCTGGTCGTCAGGTTCCTTAAGGGGGAGAGAAGGTTAAATCCTCCACGGGCCACCCTCTATTCCCTCGTGGGACCTGACTATGGTGCTCACGGCACTACAGCAGGGCACATTTGAGCCTTTTCAGACAGTCGAGCTGAAGTTTCTATCAATGAAAACCCTGCTCCTGCTTGCACTGGCCTCCATCAAGAGGGTAGGGGACCTGCATGCATTTTCGGTCAACGATTCGTGCCTGGAGTTCGGGCCGGCTGATTCCCAGGTGACCCTGAGGCCCCGGCCCGGCTACGTGCCCAAGGTTCCCGCTACTCCCTTCAGGGATCAGGTGGTGAACCTCCAAGCGCTGCCCTCGGAAAAGGCAGACCCAGCCCTAGCTTTGCTCCGTCCTGTCCGAGCCTTAAGGTGCTACGTAGAGGGCGGGGGGGGGGGTCCGGATGCAAAGTTTCAGGACCTCAGACCAGCTCTTTGTCTGTTACGGAGGCCGGCAGAAGGGGAATGCCGTCTCAAAGCAGAGGATGGCCCACTGGATAGTGGATGCCATCACCCTGGCTTATCAGGCACAGGGTGTGCCCTGCCCGTTCAGGTTGCGAGCTCACTCAACTAGAGGTGTTGCATCCTCCTGGGCGCTGGCTCGTGGCGCCTCGCTGACAGATATCTGTAGGGCTGCGGGCTGGGCGACCCCTAACACATTCGCTAGATTCTATAGCCTTCGTGTGGAGCCGGTATCCTCCTGTGTTCTAACCTCAAACGGGTAGAGCACTGAGACGCCCCGGCTTCGGGTCGGCTTGCAAAACCACTCCAGAGAGTCCAGATAGTAGACCCTGTTGAGCTCCTCCGTCCCCTCGGCAGCCAGACGTGGCGGAGCGTCCGGCGCCAGGCCTTCACTCGCTGAATCCTCGAGAACCGGTAGAAGGCTGGGTTCCATATGCAAGACCTAAGTGGATCCCATATGTGTAAAGTCCACGGTATAGCCTTGAGCCCGTGTTTCCCCGGCAGACTTCTTGCTATTTTCCAAGAGGGTTACAATCACCTCCAACCTTCCATATGCACCTAAGGAATGTTCATACGTGTATTGCTTCCGAAACCTCCTTCGAGAAGGATGGGGCTTCCGCAACGTCCCTGTTCCAAGTAGAACGGGGGCGTTTCCCCAGTGTTATCCAGTCTTAATCAGTGGGTAGTGCCATAGTAGCAGTAACTGTTCCTCTTGTGCAGGCCCTGGCCTACGCCAAAAAGTAGGGACGTAGATGGCTTCCACAGGACACTGGAAAGGGCAGTAGCTGTGGCCTTTTTGGCATGACGTGAAGTCGAGATTGACCGACTGAAAGGGAACTTCTCGGTTACGTATGGTAACCCTCGTTTCCTGAATGAGGGAACGGAGACGTCACGTCCCGTTGTCACAGCTCCTGTACCACCGCTGAGTGGCCGGGTCATCGGCTCGGCTCCTCAGCGAAAACCTGAATATGCGCTGCATCTGCTGCCTACTTATACTCACGCTGTGATCAGCAGCAGCTGGATGCAATAATCGCATGCCAATGTGCATTGGCTCATTTAGTTTAAACTCGAAGTAGATTGGTCTCTCTAAGAGAGATCCCAATTCGTCGGTCCTCCGACGTGACGTCTCCATTCCCTCCTTCAGGGAACGAGGTTACACAAGTAACCAAGACGTTATGTAGTCTTAATGGGCCACGTTTCAGTCACTATTTCATATTCATCCCATTGTCTTACAACAGAAACAGAAAAATATACCAGTGAAAACAGTTTTATTGAGGATTTGGCTGCATTAAAATACAGTTTGTGAGCACTATCAAATTTAAATTTTTGCAAGTGCAATGCATTGTAAATGGTTATTCACTGTTCATAAGGGAATGTCAGTCTTTTTTTTTTTTGCAATAGCACTTAGTATATGCATGTGTACAGTACAGTGTCTAATAATTGGTCTTCATTGTTAGACTTTGAGTAAAAAGCCTATGGATAGTTTATGGGGATGCACATAAATATATTGTATACACATACATACACACACAAAGAAAAAAAAATCATACAGACTTCTGCAATGTCTGAGGCGTATTGAAACAGCTGTACCTAAATACATTTCATGCTTTTATGTTGGCCTAATTTCAGTTACATTTACATTTTAGGCTATGTAGTTTTAATTTTTTATTTACATTTTTTTTTTTAGATTTTTATTGTATTAACAACTCTACGTGGACAAACAGCTGTATGTGGACATCTTTTGAGTAGAAATGCATATTGCAATTTTTTTGTTGCAAATAAAACGTCACATAGTTTCATAACTACTGTAGTTTTAACTTATTTCAATATATAAATTAAGTTAAATCATCAAACATTTGTATGACTTGACTTGCTTGACATAAAGAAGTGACTTGACTTGCTTGATTCTCACAAAAGCTGACTTGGACTTGCTTGAGACTTGAAGGTTAAGACTTGAGCCTTACTTGTGACTTTGTGTGACTTAGTCCCACCTCTGGCAATTTCACAGTACTCAATATCAATTTTAACCCCACAACAATATTCTAAGCACCTAAAGTTGGGCCAGATATCAAATTGCACCCAAAATGATGTAATTAAGTGCCATTGTGCAAACTGTGATGATTGCTTTCAGTTGGTCAGTACATTTACCAAAGAGTGTCATTATTCATTATCTTAACTTATTTTGTAAATTGTAGAATTAGAAGATTCAATTACGCGAATTCGATTAAATTGTTTCAATGTATCAAATCAAGAAGTCTTTCTGTGTGTGTGTGTGTTTTGTATTAAGATGTTTTTATACAAGTACACTACTGTTCAAATGTTTGGGGTCAATAAGATTTTTTTTAATAACATGTCTCTTCGTAAAGGATGCATCAATTTGATAAAAAGTGACAGTTAAGACAATCAGCATATTAGAATTATTTCTAAAGCATCATGTGACACTGGCATCTGGAGATATTGGAAGACTAGAGTGATGATGGTGAAAATTCAGCTTTGCCAACACAGGAATAAATAATATTTAAAAATGTATTAAAATAGATAACAGTTATTTGAAATGGCAATAATATTTCACAATTGGTGTTATTAAATGCAGCCTTTGTGAACATAACATATTTCTTAAAAAAAAAAAAAAACATAAAAAAAAATCTTACTGGTCCCAACCTTTTGAGAAGTGGTGTATATGATGGTAAATATTGCTGTGCATTATTGTGTGTTGTTAATGGTGCATGCAAATGACATTCACTGATAACATTCACTGATAATATTTAACCAGATGCTTTACAGTGCTTTAGATCTTTAAAGATTAAACATTTTTAATCCACTTCGCAGGAAGTGTTTGATTGAAATGATGGTTTCTCTAATTACTCTAAAAAACCAAGCATATTTTTTAGCTATATTACTCAGCCTTAAAAAGCAACTAATACACACAAAAAAGTTATTAAAACAATGACATGAAGCATTCAAGTATTTCTCGATGAAGTAAACAAGTCATTATTCAAATAAACAGTCAAACATGAAATACATGCAGAGCAGTGAGAGATTTTCTTTTTTTTTTGGTCAATATTGTTGTTTGATTAATATCCTCACTATAACAGACAGCAGGTCTATCGGGCTGCATTTTTACAGTGCGCCAATCTGATATTTTGACACAATTCTGATTTGTTTTCATACTGCATGTTTACACTCACTGAAGACAAACCAAGCGTGTTTACACCAATGCCATGCCAGGACGAGAAATTAATTATGAAATGCATCTGACAGTTTACAAGTGCAGGTGCAATACCGTAAGGTGTAGCTGATTTTTAGAGAACACGCACACAAACACCCATGTGAACGCTCACCTGCAGCTGCCTGTTAGTGTATTACTTTTTTTTTCTACGAGTACTTATGGCATCCCTGCTGCTCAGTGGTGTGAATGGAGCCATATGCACGTATACGCCGTACTGTATGCTTACTTATTGCCCAGTGCTGTTTGTGTATTATGACTTCTAAGGATCAATATTTGCGTATACCCTAGGTGTACCCCTTGTTTAGTTGCTTCACAAGTCTGCAATCTACTGTCATGTTAGCTTCCTCTTTAACTGTGTCCCATGCTGTTGCGTGAAAATCGTGATTCTTTGTTGTAATTGGTGCAGTAGCACAGGGGTCCGTATAAAGTATGAAGTTTTGTATACATTTTGTATATTTTGACATGACATGTTCCCATGAAAGAAAAATCCAATATAGCTGACAATATGGCCAAATACTGGACAAGTCACCTAACTTGAATTATACATTAGACTGCATTTGGTCCTCTCAAAGACACAAAGGATACATAGAGGAGTCAATTTTGTTCTGGGGGTCCTTGAGGATGGTTCTGAATTGGACTGGGGTCCGGTTCATTGCATTAGCACATCTATCATTCTATATTTTTCCTCCCCATCATCGATTGAATGAGTGTGTCCACTGTAGTGAGAGAATTCCGCTCAGTGCTGCTCGGTGTTCGGTGTTTTAAGCGGTATTGAGCACAGTTCTATCGGTGCAGTGGACATGTGCCATTAGGAAATATCGTTAGGTAAAATGAATCAAAGAACAAAACGAAAGTAAACCACTTTTTTAGGACTAAACTTCTGAAGATGATGCACAGTGAAAAATGATCGTAATTTTAGCTGTGGAACTGCTGTGGTTAAAAAGAGCTAATTGGTTAACAGCAATATAAACAGCAATAACGTTTGTTCTGGACTTTTGTGATACTTTCAGCTGTCTGAAAACAAAACAGATTTCACAACCTGTCTAAATATGTTCACCTTGGTTCATTTATGTACATAATAAAAAAGTATCTATAAAATCACACATTGTTAAGATATCAGTCAACATTTGAACCACTTTAAACTGTTATTTTTTTTTGTTTGTTTCTTTAGAAATTTGATTGACTTGAAACCCAATACCTACATTTATAAGTGTAATCCTGCATTCTCTCTCTCTCTCTCTCAAAAAAAAAATCCTGTCGTCACCACCGTCAGGGTGGCAAAGGATCCATTTCTTGTATAATTTTTGGCTCAGAAAACGCATTTCAGGATGTATTTCAAGGCCGCATTAGAAGGAGCCTTCAAAATGGGACAGCCTTAGGCCCTGGTATTAAGGTGCATTTTTGTCGATCCGATCACAAGTGTAAATACAGGTGTAAACTAGGTCTGAAATGTTTTGAGCCTGTCCACTTTCTGCCACTTCCAAAGGTAGTCGAAAGACATTTGACCAAACTGCTTTCGTAGATGTGGTCGAACACATTCAAACAGCCACTAATGACTGCCTCTCTGCGTACTGAGAGCACAATGTTCTCTAACCAGTCCTGATTCTATTACAAACCCACAGCTTTTGCTGTGGTCTATTTCTGCTATCAGAGCAGAAACGAATCCTGCTGCTCTCTGTATATTTTTCAGTTGCCTCCTTTTGCTTTCTAAGTACTTTGTCCAAGCTTATTTCACAATATTAGATCGAAAGATCAGAAAAAAGTGCGTTCTTGCAATATCTGTTCTTGCACATACTAAATGTGATTTTTTTTCGATCGCGAACATACATATACATATACAAAATTCCTAGCGACAACCCTGCAATTTGTACACCTGCCCACAGACCCTCCCCTCAGAGGAATCAGGAGTCTCTGTGTCTGTGAAGCACGTGTCTCTGTCATCTACTTGTGATCCAATCGAGCAAAACGCATCTTAATACCAAGTGTAAACAGGGCTGATATGACGCATTCAGTTTTGGAATGCAGCCTTCAAAGAATGCAATCCCGGAATTGGGACACGGCTTACACGTGGTTTTTGGTCACACTTTATTTTAAGATCCTAATTCTCACTATTAACTAACTATAAACTACAACTTTGGCCTCAATGAACTCCTAATTTACTGCTTATTAATAGTAAAGGAGTTGTTAAGTTTAGGTTTGAGGTAGGATTACGGGATCTAAAATAAGTTCATGTAGAATAAGGTGCTTTATAAGTAGTAATAAACAGCCAATATGCAAGTAATATGCATGCAAGTTAATAGTGAGAATTGGTCCTTAAAATAAAGCACTACCAGGTTTTCTTATTACCACCTGTGTTTTTTTGGTGATTATTAGTGTATTGTAAAGGTACAAAACAGACGTATGTGCTTTGGTAGGTTGGTATATTAACATTTTACTGTATAAGTTAAAGGCACAATATGTCAGATTTTTTTATTAAAATATCCAAAAACCACTAGAACAGTGTTATCTATTTTGCTGACTTGTGTACTTACATTATCCCAAATGTTTTGAAGAATGTTTAAATCCAGAGAAATAAGCAATTTTAACTAGTGACACGGACCATAGTGTCATTGTGTCGCCTGCCAATGACGTCATAACCCCTCGATTTCCGGTTTTGTTTTGTAGAAAACATGGAAACACCAAAGATGCGAGGTCGACTGTGGCATAATAAATGCTCCGCTGCTTTCGAGACGTGTGTCACGCTCGTTCAGCGGCCTCGTTTCGCTTCGACGGCTTTCAGCCTCACCCTGCTTCAATCTCTACACTGTAAAAAATGACGGTAAAAGACTGTAAAAATGCTACAGTAAAAACCTGTTAAATGGTTAACGGTAAATTCCCCTACTATATACAGTGAAAAACTGTATTGGACATTACATGTATTGGACATTAATTTTACGGTAGTATACCGTTTTTGGAAGTGAAAAAGACGTATAATTTACAGTGAATAACCGTAAATTGACATTCCCAGAATTCCCTGCGTTACATTTCAAATTGTATGTTTTTTTGTTGAAATAACTATGTTTCTTAGTTTTTTTCTTATCAGATTTTTATATTAGGGTTGTGTGTTATACCTAATGTTGTTAAATGAATGTTTATTGCATTATTATTTCAGTTTCATGTGTGTTACCGTGATGGTGTTTAGTGTTTGTGTGTATTACACTGTGCACCTTCTATATATGTTTTATTTAAAAGCTGCTTGTGATGGGCTTTGATTCATCATGTGACTTTCTCATCACCATCAGTTTTGGGTGGTTATCAGTGCATTACAAAGATACAAAACAGATTTCAGTACTTCAATTGGTTGGTATATTAACATTATATCAGTTAATGAAATTACAGTATTTAACTGTAAATTTAAGTTAAAAACGTAAAACCTAAAACGTTTCTACCGTAAAACGGTAAAATTCCGGCAACCACAGCAGCCAGTTTTTTACCGTAAATCTTACGTTTTTTTTTACAGTGTCCGTTAATAATCATTAGCTCCTCCACACAGCAAAACCCAGAGTTAAATAAACTCTGCTCAGAGTACATATTGTCCCAAACACTGAAGTAGAGTTACCACTGTTGAGGATTATGTGATATGTTTTCATGTCTAAAAGCCTGAGCAGTAGTTGTTCATCTTCAACATTGTTAACAGCGGGTTTTCTTTAATAATGCTCACTCATCACTTAATTAATTGCTTAAGTATCCCATTAACTTTAACTCGGCTTCAGTGTTAATTTAACACTCTGTAGATTGGGACAATACGTACTCTGAGCAGAGTTGATTTACTCTGGTGATTTTAGCTGATTCATGAACATGATTTCTGCCTGAGTCGCGTCGAATTGCTTCGGCTGTGGGGATGAAGACGACAACTCCATGATTCCACACTCAGTCACGGCGTCATCAAACTACGCCTTTGCCTCTTTGTTTATTTTGAATACGCGCCCTCTAGAGGCGAAAATTACATATTGTGCCTTCAATACAATATACTGTGAATTTAGTTCAATGTGTAAAACCTAAAATGTTCCTACTGTATTTTTTCCACTGCTGCCAGTTTTTTTTTTTCTGTAAATTTTTAATGTGTACAGTGTGGGAAATGTCATCTTTACCAGCTGCTGGCCTCGCGGTCCCCATCCTGCATACTGCAGATGAGCGTTTCGCACTTCTGGAGGGTTCAGGATCCACGTTTCCCTGTAAAAGTGAAGCAAAGCCATTGCTAAACAACTAGTTGGCTATTGGATGACAAGCAGACTAGTTGGCCATCCTGTTCCAGACAGACAGACAGGCAATCAGTCAAACATTCATGTCTTTAGAGGGCTAACAGCGCACACTTCCTCTATGTGGTGCAGTGGAGCGTGTGCCAACAGATATTGATTCCATCATGGTGTACTACACAGCCCAACACAACAGCACGGCGAATAAAGCACCATGAGGGAATTCCTGAGGCAGGGAATCTAACAGTGATAGCATATCCCGGTATGCTGTTAAATCCGGCCAGGGCAGCAGCCCAGCGCTGTGTCAGCATCTGTTCCATCTGACAGAGCTCATAAATATACATGCTTTATTCTGTTGCCGTTTACAAAGGCGCTGTTCACTGCAGGCCCAAAAATTACAGGTGGCACGAGCTGTACGTCCCTGTGCTAATCGTGGGACAGACAGGCAGGGAATTTGTTGGTAGGACCACATGATAGCAGAAAGATTCAGTTCTCTGAATGGCTTCGATGTGACGTGAGCAGCAAAATGCTGCATCAGTGTTTTCCTCGGTTGTATAATGACAAATGGACTTTGTAAACTAATGCGACTGTTATATGAGCTCAGCGACTTACGGAGTTTCCAGACTGCAAATGATGTAGTCCGCAGTGAAGGAGTGCTCGTAAACCTGAGAGTTTGAACAACACAAAGACAAACAGAGACAGAGAGAGAAATTAAACTGTGCAAGAACAGCAGCTACTGCCACTACAAGCACCAAAAAAAGCTCTATTAGCGATAACGTTTGAGAGGCTATGCATTACAGTGAGTTTACCAAGTTAAAGGGTGATTTTAGCCACAATGTGAAGAGGACAGATTTTTACCATGGTAAAGCACAATACTACACTACATCAAATGGCTTTTTTTAAAACAAAAGCAAAATGTACCAATGTTTAATAAATGAAACAATTAGTACAATTAAAGCATAAAAAAGTCGCGTTTCAAATTTTCTGTAGACAATATGATGATTGTTTTCCTGCGCTAAACTCACTGGCACAAATCAAAACATATTTTAATCGATTGATTGATTAATTGATTCATTCATTCATAAAATAAATAAATAAATACATGCAATACAGAGGATTTGAGTCATTGGTTCTAAATTGCATTTATTTATTTATTTACTTCTGATTTAAAATTACAACTGGTAATTTAGATTCACAATTACACATTTAGCAGATTATTTTGTATCCAAAGCGACTTCAAAAAGAGAATCCAAATCAATTTGTCAAAGAGCCAACAATATTTGTAATATACTGTACAATGGCAGGTTTATTAGACAATTAGATTCGGAAGCAAGCTAGAAGAGAGGATAAACGCAGAGAAAGTGTTTATTATCATGTCTGCATATTAAATGTATTAAAATATTTTTTTTTTAAATTGACATTACAAGGCTAGTTTAAATTGCAAAATCTCAAGATACACTATGATAATTATTATAAAATATTTTTGAATGTTTTGAAATTGTGTTATGTATATTAATAATTTATGATATTTGTTAAGCCTTTTACCTTGAATTTTTTTTTTTTAATATTTGTGATATTCATTTGGTTATTAACAAAGTACTTGAAAATAAGGATTGTTTGTTAATATAATGAATATTAGATTTTACATGATGGTTACACAACATGACATACAAATGATTTATTTAGCATAACTTATTTTAAATAAAATATTTTATATCACTTTTTTCCATGTGAAATCGTATGTTTTTCTAACTAACAATTATAAAAAATTATTACAACAAGCTAGATTTTTAAATATGGTTTTAAAGATTAAACATAATAATAATAATAAAACACACAACTAATAATACAATTTATAATAAACACACAAACAAACAAACACAACAGTACATTAGCCCCTCTGTAGGCTGCTTCTTGGTGCATTAATGCAGAATTCATATGATGTGTGGTCACAGATGTGCTTCAGATATGGCACGTCAAATCAGATTTCAGAGGCAGAACCAACTCATTTTATAAAATCCTAATCCATCGTTGCTAAAGAAGGCAGGAGCGATGTTGTATCACTCTGAGGACAGTGTCAACAGCTGTCCGTGAGCCAGAGGGCTGACCGCAGCATATGCTCACAGCTGACATGAGCTTGACACGTGTGCTGTAGCAGAGCTGTTAATACTGTCAAAGATTAACATTCAACACCTGTACTCACCACCGCCCTCTGTCTTACAGATGCAGAGAGATGGAGAGCTCCTTTGTGAAGGGCAAGCAGCAACATGACAGAGTTTGAGAATGAGGGGCGTTATGAACGCGTGTGTGTGCGCATAGGCAATGACAGCTGGGGGACGAGGTTGTCATCCATCAAGGTGATGTTGGGACGGGCACTGAATAACAAACTAGAGGCAGCACTCACACTCTTTTCTTTGGCTCACTCTTTCTTGTCATGTGTGTGTGAAGTGCTCTGGTGTCAATGTCCCAGAGCTGATGACACCTTCTCCTCCGTCTCTTCAGCTCTGTACGACAGCTGCCCTGATCAAACTAACTCATCACTTGCTGCTCAGACCTGTGGTGTCCGACTCTAGCATCCTTCAGAGTTTGTGCTTTCATCATTTGTTTTCACACTAAAGCTTTAGGTGCGGTCTGTATGAAGACGTTTCCTGAAAGTAGGTGTGCAGCAAAGAACCAACTCTGTGTTAGCTTGAATATATTGTGGTTTGGAGCAGGGTTACAGCACAGCACAGCACAATAACAACGAATGCTAACTAAATGGTAGGAATGATCCAAAAGAAGAAAAAATATATATAACAGAAATTATTACATGAATACAATTGTAAATGGGAAAACATTTAATATAGTAAAATAAGAAATGAAATGTTACAAAATTAATATTATTAAGAATAAATTAATATTACCATTGATTATACTATTAACAAAACTGTTACACTTGAAGATGCAAAACTATAAGAGTTTTTACCAAATTTATGAAAGAGAACTGCTACTGAAACACATAAACATAATTGAAAAACTGGCAAACAACATTTATTTCACACAGGCGTGTAAACCCCATCTTGCGTTTATATATAGATATATATATTAATTTTTTTTTAATTTTTAAATTTTTTTTTGGTGGGTCAATCAATTAAATTACTTCAGATATGAACCAAAAGATCTGCACTCAAAGTTTTCAAATCTGCTGTGCATTTGATTTACATCGTCACCACATGGGAAACACAAAAAGGTTAAGCTCATGCCTCTTCAGTGTTACATAGTTCATCCTCACACACTTATTAACCCATGTGTTGACGTTCATTTACAAAATTCGGATGGTGCAAAAGGTGACTTGGTTCGTATTGTGAAAAAAACATTATAAAAATATGATAAAAATTCACTTAAATAATATATTAATTCAATTAAGAGAAAAATAAATAAAAATAATATATTTTTCTTTTACAAATAAAACAAATTGTACACTTTAAAAAAAGTACAACTGGGAAAACATTGATATAGTAAAATAATTAAACAAAAATAATTTTAATACTTAAATTAATAACACTATTATTCATAACATATACAGCTATTTTATTTTAAAATACAAAAATAAAAATATACAGTTTTAAACATGAAAAACTATAAAAACGCAAAAGACAAATTTATGAACGTGATCTGCTATTGATGATAATTTGTGGGTAGTAGCATAATGCATTCCTTAGAAAGCACAACATTTCCTTTCAACTATGACTTTTCCATCTGATTGGATAAAGATCATTTAGTAGTAATTGTTAGCTGATGAAATACATTGGAACTGAAAAGTACAACATAGACATTTCCTTTACATTTTAAAATTTGCATTTCAATTTCAAAGTCTGGAAATCACACTTTCAAATTCCCTGCTATTTCCAGGCTTTTTGTTGCCATCTCCTTTTGAATTGTTGCCCAGCTAGCAACACCTGTGGCTAATTCTTACAATCATGCAGAAACCCTGTGGTTTGGAGCCATACTGTATAACAAAATATGAAAAGAGATGGGGGTGAGGGTGGAATAGAAGTCGAGCTCAGACCAACCAATCAAACCAAGTGTGAAAACAGCTTCTGTCTTCCTCTCCCTCGACTGGCAGGTGTGTGTTTGTGTGTGTGTGTGCCCGCGCTTGCTCGGTTTCTGTCAATCCAGTGGGGTGTATTTGGTTCTGGTGAGGCGGTGGAGTGTGACGGCCCTTTCACATCGTGCAATGATTACTTTCATCTCAACACACACATACAACACCCACATAAACACAGGCCTCACCGGCTGCACGTTGTAGGCAAGCAGAACGAGTTTCATATCTGGGGAAACCTCATATTTGCTGGCTTTGTACATTTCCTGGAAAAAAAGAAAAGAGAAAAGGTAAATGAGACTTTTTAGAAAGCATAGTTCCATTACCATATTCCTTAAATGACTGTGACAGATTGCAGTGAGCAGGCACAGGGAGAGCGCGGCATTAATCAGAGCTGTCACTCTTGGATTCTCAACAAACATCATGTTCTGTGTCCCTGCCTCCACTGTTTTGCATCCCAACTGCTCCACTTTAACCATCTGAGGCTGTTAACGAGTTACATAGAACATTGCTCTAATGATGGACACGTTCAGCTCTATTAATAACAATAGAACTGTCGGTCCAGTGATGTGCTGTTTGACGGTGGAGTAATTTATACTCTGCTTGCATGTGCTGAAGGCACAATATACATTCACAATGCATTTATCTTTCATAATGTGACATATTCATTAGGAAATAATTATAGGATGGTAGTGAATGTACACAGCACATTTCATTAGGTATTATATTATCAAGTACCAGTTTATATATATATATATATAGATATATACACACACACACATCCTATATTTATATCCTAGATATATTTATATGGTGCGTCAGCAGCAATGCCCAGCAGGTCTTACCCATCAACCGGTTTCTAATGTTATTATATTTATATTATATATATACTAATAATATAATATATTAGATATTATTATATATATATCTATATATATATATATAAATATATATAATAAATGTATATATAAAAGCAATTCTTGTGGAAAAGAAGGCACTTAAAGATATTGAAGTGCATTGTAGTGTGCATTCAAATCTAAAAGTTAATATATATAGAGTACCTTTGTTTTAAATCATTTGGAACTACTCTATTTCTTTATGTGTAAAATGCCTCTTATGGGGAAAAATTACTTGAACCTTAAACAATAAATGTACAGTATGAAATTTACTGTCTACAATATTTTCCTCATGTGTGGCCTGATTATGACAAAGTACATAGAATTTTGTGCCGAATATGGTGACCCCGAAAATATATTAACTTAAAAATGTATAAACAACCTACACCTATCAGGTATAACATTATGACCACCTTCCTAATATTGTGTTGGTCCCCCTTTTGCTGCCAAAACAGCCCTGACCCGTCGAGACATGGACTCCACTAGACCCCTGAAGGTCTGATGTGGTATCTGGCACCAAGATGTTAGCAGTCCTGTAAGTTGCGAGGTGGGGCCTCCATGGATCGGACTATTTTGTTCAGCACATCCCACAAATGCTCAATTGGATTGAGATCTGGGGGATTTGGAGGCCAAGTCAACACCTACAACTCGTTGTTGTGATCCTCAAACCATTCCTGAACCATTTTTGCTTTGTGGCAGGGCGCGTTATCCTGCTGCAAGAGGCCACAGCCACCTGGGAATACCATTTCCACGAAAGGGTGTACATGGTCTACAACAATGCTTAGGTAGGTGGTATGGGTCAAAGTAACATCCACATGGATGGCAGGATCCAAGGTTTCCCAGCAGTACATTGCCCAAAGCATCACACTGCCTCCGCTGGCTTGCCTTTTCCCCATAGTGCATCCTGGTGCCATGTGTTCCCCAGGTAAGCGATGCACACACACCCGGCCATCCATGTGATGTAAAAGAAAACGTAATTCATCAGACCAGGCCACCTTCTTCCATTGCTCTGTGGTCCAGTTCTGATGCTCACGTGTCCACTGTTGGCACTTTCGGCAGTGGTTTGCAGCTATGCAGCCCCACACGCAACAAACTGTGATGCACTGTGTATTCGAACACCTTTCCATCAGAACCAGCATTAACTTCTTGAGCAATTTGAGCTACATTAGCTCGTCTGTTGGATTGGACCACACAGGCCAGTCTTTGCTCCCCACATGCATCAATGAGCCTTGACCCTGTCGCCGGTTCACCACTGTTCCTTCCTTGGACCACTTTTGATAGATACTGACCACTGCAGACCGGGAACACCCCACAAGAGTTTTGGAGATGCTCTGACCCAGTCGTCTAGCCCTCACAATTTGGCCCTTGTCAAACTCGCTCGAATCCTTATGCTTGCCAATTTTTCCTGCTTCTAGCACATCAACTTTGAGGAAAAAATTTTCACATGCTGCCTAATATATCCCACCCACTAGCAAGTGTTGTGATGAAGAGATAATCAGTGTTATTGTCATAATGTTATGCCTGATCAGTGTATCAAAACAAGCGTCATTTATTCTAAAGAGTAAAGCACAAATGCATTTTCAGACAAATCCTTGCACAAAATAATGTTAGAAATAATAAAACAAAAGATTAAAGATTGTTTAAAAGTGTGGCATTTTCTAGTCAAATATTGTGGATCATGTTGATTAATGTGATTCTCTACACCTGTGGTACCTCTGCTAGGACACCTGTGTCAACTTGAGGAGAACTGACTTCATACATCCACTTAAAATCATCAAAACACCAGATGACTAAAAAGAAATGCCCCAAAATGATGATGACTAAATGATATTTAATACTTTTTGGAATCACTTTAAAAGATGAATCGTTCAGAAATAGCAGAAGTAACATTTATTAAACGGTTTTGATTTTCATATGTCTTCATAAGAATATTTCACCTCAAATTTTCTGAAAATGTACCCACAGGCCATGAAGGATGTAGATAAGTTTGTTTCTTTATTGGAACAGATTTGGAGAAATTTAGCATTACAACACTTGCTCACCAGTGGATCCTCTGCAGTGAATGGGTGCCGTCAAAATGAAATGAGAGTCCAAACAGCTGATAAAAACATCACAATACATCAAGTCATCCACACAAATCCAGTCCATCAATTAACAGTTGTGAAGTGAAAAGCTGTGTTTGTATAATCAAATGCATTATTAAGAATTTCAAACTTTTATTATGGATAGAGGACTCAAATTTTAGTTGGAAACAACGGTTTGAAGTTGAAAACATCTTGATGGATTATTTATGACAAACGTGCAGCTTTTTACTTCACAAGATGATAACCGATGGACTGGAGTCGTGTTGTGATGTTTTTATCAGCTGTTTGGATTCTCATTTTGACGGCACCCATTCACTGCAGAGGATCCAATGGTGAGCAAGTGATGTAATAGTAAATTTCTCCAAATCTATTCCGATGAAGAACAAACTCATCTACATCTCGGATGCCCTGAGAGCAAATTTGCAGCAAATTTTCATTTTGGGGTGATTTTCTAATTTTCCTTTGAAGGGCTTCACAATTTTAGGGGGAAGAAAGAGTTGGAGTAAAACACTTACAAACTTCCTGTTTGTGACCAGGATTGTACTCTCGTTGGTCTCCGTGTTAAAGCGGACCACATCACCTTCACGAGTACGATAGAGGAGCTCATTACCTAAAGAGAGAGTATCAGATGATGAGAGTTAGTGGGATA
Organism: Sinocyclocheilus anophthalmus; assembly: GCA_018155175.1. NCBI lineage: Eukaryota > Metazoa > Chordata > Actinopteri > Cypriniformes > Cyprinidae > Sinocyclocheilus > Sinocyclocheilus anophthalmus. Next base: position 75,198 of record JADLZN010009533.1, on the reverse strand, counting down.
AAAAGTGAAGGAGAAATTAGTCATTGACTGTCTCTCACTCGTGCTCTCTGTCAATAATATAGTCATGAATGTGCCCATCAATGCTCTCTAGCTGTACCGGGGGGCTGACAGTTGAAAAGGAATGATAAAACTTTTCATTTTTGGTTTTCCACATTTGACGCTGACTTTGGCAAGGACATCAGCAAAAAGCTCTTTGAGAGGTCTGGAATGTAGCACACAGCCCTCAGTGAGAAAAACGCAAAAAGAGCAAACAGCCCCATCGCCGCTTTTAATTGCGGATTAGGGGAGTGGTGCGCAAAGGCTTTTTTATCTTGTTTGCATAACTAATCGGTGATAAGAGGTGACACAGTTACCTTCACAGTCACATTAAAGCTAAAGTGGAAGGCACTGAAAGTCACATGGAACACATTTTTTCTTTTTTGCTGTAGATACGAAAAAAATGGAATTAGTATGAAATAAATAATCTGAGATGGACATAAAACACAAGTTACTTAATGTGCTGCATGCTGAATAATAATGGCTTAAAGCATGTTTTTTTTTCCCTTTAATGGTTGCTGTTATGCTCTGAATGTTAAATTTGCTCATTTTATGGTGATTGTTGGGACAAAGGTGCCCTTCACTCTGGTATTTCCATGCCTGAAATTGACTAGCAAGCTGATAAGATGCCAGAACAATCATTTGTCGACTTGACAAATTCCTCCTTTCTCGCTCTTCCTCTGACCTGATGTTGGGCTGTACATTTCAGATCAGAACCTCATCAAGCATCTTCTTCCCCTCTTTTCTCATTCATCTCTCAAACTCTATCCATCACACAACATTCTCCGGGACTCCTGTAAGCTCATCCTAGACTTCAAACTGTCCTCCATTTGATCCACCACTCAGTCCCTTTCGCTAGCTCATGTTTTGTCATTTGATTGTGCTCCTCATGTGATATTCTCATGTGCGTCCATTGGATCATGTGTTATGTTTTCATTGGTTTGTTGTCCTGTCAGGTGGTTCTCAGTTCTGTCTTGTCATTGGTTCATTGTCTTGATTACTTTCAGGTTTATCTTGTTAGTCATTAGTCCCAATGTTTCCTTTGTCTCTTGTCTAGCTTTGTTATTGTAAACTGCTGTTGATGAGTGTCATGTTCACGTTCAAGTTAAGTCATAATTTGTTCCTGTGGCTTCTGTATTGTTTGGTCATTGCTTGTTATAAACAAAAAAACTGCACATGGGTTCTCTATTTCAAAATGGATGGACAGATGATTCAAGTTTAAAAGATAATGGCATTACAGTATATTGTAGTTTATAAATGCTTTTTAGTACATTCAGCAGGACATTTTAACCATATTTTAAGAGGTAATTATGAAATTACATATAACTATGTAACTAGTGTCGCACTTAAGTTGGTCACAAAGGCACTCTAAAATTTAACTAATTGCTTTTAATTTACATTTAATCTATCATACACTTTCATTTAATCATGCAATTAACATGCAATTAAGTATTCAAAAACATTCAGTTCCCTTTCAGTCGGTCACTCTCGGGATCTCGCTTAGAGAGACCAATCTACTTCGAGTGTAAACTAAACGAGCCAATGCACATTGGCATGTGCTTATTGCATCCAGCTGCCGCTGATCACAGGGTGAGTATAAGTAGGCAGCAGATGCAGCACATATTCAGTTTTTTTCGCTTCGGAGCCGAGCGATCACATCAATTTGCTCCTGACTACTCTATTGAGAGAAGAAGACTGAACGAGTTCAGCGCGTTCTTGGAGAGCTCTTCGTGTTGGTGGATGGCGCTTCAGCGGTGGTGGTTTTTCCCGTGTCGAGTGGGTTGCACACATCGGGCTGCACTACCCCCTGTTGTGTTGCAAATTATCATCTCCCCTGTGCGCCTCAGCACACTGAAATAGCTTTTTCCCCTAAAAGAACAATTTCGGGTGTGTCTTTTTAAAGAAGATGTTGCCTGGCAAACTTGACGTTACGTCTTTGTAAAGACGACGTGGGTCTTGCTATAGACAACATATCACCCGAGCGTTTCTGGATGCAGTTGTTACCTGGCGCTGGGTGATGGTCACGATCGCCTTGCCTCACGTGCCTGGGATGTAGCACGATGAGGTGGGTTGTGATGAGTATCTTCTCATTGCGGGAAGATGATCATCTCGGAGTCGCTGGCCAAGCTCCGTTTCCTCAAAGGGGTGGAGTTCCGTTGCCTCTGCCTTGATCTAGTTCTCCTCATGGTGGCAGCCAGGTGGGCTACTTCAGGCAGTAGCGCGGGCGATCTGAGGTATTCCGCAGCCAGTTGAGCTGCCAATGGAGTGTGCTGGGCCCTCTACAAGGAGCGTAACAGCCGTATCCTTTGGTGCTCCTCCCAACAACCAGATATCGATCGCTGCATCGGAGGGTGAGCCAAAGCTTTCTGGAGAGGAAGATTCGGCTGTGCTGCTGCTCTCTGGGACTGTAGCAATGCCTGAATCGGATCCGGAAATGACGGCTGTGCTTTCCCGGGCCGCCGTAGGAGTAGGGCTCGAGTGGAGACTTCCACCGTGTCCCGAGCCCTCAAGGTTGCACGATTGGTTCTCGGGGTGGTCCGCGCTGGTTCTCAGCACCCCTGTGGACGGCACCTTTTTACTGCCGGAAACCGATCTGCTGGTTCCTCCTCCCTCACTACCCTCGATGGTGGGGCAGCTAAGGGGTTACAAGGGTCCCCCCTGTGGACCCAAACTGCGGTCGGGTGGTTGCGATGCAGTTGTGTCCTAATACTGCCTCCAACCGGCAGGGTGAACCGTGCCTCCCCTCCCGGGTCTGGAGGTACTCGACTGGCCAGCGATGCCTATACGACCTTTGGAGAAGCTGCCTTACACGCTACGGCGAGATTGCAAGTGCACCAGGCCAAGGCACTAAGGGACTTGCATGAGGGTGGTCACGACCCGGAAGTTCGCAGAGAACTCCGCACCGCGGAGGACCTCGCACCACGAGCGACGAAGGTTACGGCGTGGTCTCTGGGTCGTGAGATGTCCACTATGGTGGTCCAGGAGTGCCATTTCTGGCTGTGACTGGTGACATGCGCGAGACGGCAAGACACGATTCTTGAACGCCCCCGGGTCCCAGGCCGGCCTGTTCGGCGACACGGTGGAGAACTTGCCCAGCGGTTCTCCCCGCTGACCAAAGCAGACTGAGGCCATCAGGTAAATCCTGCCCCGGCGTGCAGCTGCTGCAGTCGCCGAGGGCGGCCCCCCCTGCCACCGCCCTGCTCCTGCGGCCTCCAGCAAAGCTGCACCGTGGAGCCGGTCGCAGGGCAGCCGCCCCACCCGTCCAGGCCCCCGCCAAACCTGGTGGCAAGCGAAAGAGCAGAGGCCCTGAGACGGGCAACCCAGAGGTGGAGGGACGTGCTCTTCAGGTGATGGTAAGCACACCACTCCCTCCCCGGAGGAGGGCCAGGCGGAGAATATTTTTCCACCAATGACATCTCGGTCGGTGGTACCCAAATTCTCAACAAAGAGCAATTCCTATATTTCTGGGTCCCCAGAGGGGACGGTGGGTTGTGGACGATCTAGTGCGTATCCCACTCACCCTCCTCTCTCGCCAGTGAGCAGCAGTGGGCGGATCGGGAGGACGAACCAACGGACTACCCACGCACCCTCTGCTCGAACGCAGGTCAGTGTTACACAAACCAGACCCCGCCTCGGACCGGCTACAAGACACCCGGGCCGGGTCCCTGCGTTCTTCAACGCTGCCCCACTGCGGGTACGCCTGTAGTTCCGTTGATGCCACTAGCGCGGTGTCTGGGAGCCTGGCTTGAGCTACCCAGCCCTTCTCGATGGCTCCTTTGAACCGTCAGGCTCGGCTATGCCATTCAGTCGCCCGGCGTCTCCCCAAGTGCAGTGGCATCCGCTTCACAACAGTGAAATCGGCCGATGGTCCTGTCTTGCGGGCGGAGGTTGCAGTCCTACTGGCGAAGGGTGCGATAGAGCCGGTCCCTCCAGCCGTTATGAGGTCGGGGTTTTACAGCCCTTGCTTTATTGTACCCAAGAAAGGCGGTGTGTTACGACCAATCTTGGACCTGCGTGTCTTGAACCGGGCCCTTTGCTGGTTACCGTTCAAGATGTTGACGCAGAAGCGCATCATCAGATGCATACAGCCCCAGGATTGGTTTGCAGCGGTTGACCTGAAGGACGCGTACTTTATGTGTTGACCCTTCCGCACCACAGAACATTGCTGTGGTTTGTGTCCGAAGGACGAGCATATCAGTACGGGGTCCTGCCCTCCGGGCTGTCCCTGTTGCCCGTGTCTTCCGTAAGTTGCGGAGGTACCCCTTGTGCCCTTGAGAGAACAGAGCATTCGCATACCCAAACTACCTCGACGAAGCAGTCTCAGGAGCAGTTGTGCGAACACAGGGATTTGGTGCTCTCACACCTCAGCCTGGTGGGCCTTCGGGTCAACTGGGAAAAGAACAAACTCTCCCAGACGCAGAGGATCTCTTTTCCCGGTATGGAGTTGGACTCGGTCGAACAGACAGCACGCCTCACACAGGAAAGTGCTCAGTCGGTGTTGAACTGCTTGAATTCATTCAAAGGCAGGATGGCGGTGTCCTGAAACTGTGTCAGAGGCTCCTGGGGCATATGGCAGTTAAGGCGGCAGTCACGCCGCTGGGGCTGCTCCATATGAAACCGCTGCAGCACTGGCTCCATGGCCGAGTCCCGAGGTGGGCGTCCCTGACAACGCGGCAATTTTCAAAGTTACACGGCATTTGTCCGCCCAAACCTTCACCCCTTTGTCAGACCTTGCGTTTCTCCGGCAGGAGTGCCCCTAAGAGGTCTCCAGGCTTGCAGTGTCAGGGGTTTGGACGGGGCCACGACTGCACTGGCACATCAACTGCCTCGAGTTGCTGGATGTGCACCTTGCCCTGAGCCGTCTCAAAGTGTGCTTACGAGGCAAGCATGTGCTGGTTCGAATGGACAACACAGCGACCGTTGTGTACATCAACAGACAAGGTGGTCTGCGCTCCTGTCGCATATCACAACTTGCCCGCCATCTCCTCCTCTGAAGTCAGAAGCATCTGAGATCGCTTCGTGCTGTTCACATTCCTGGGCCTGTTTGCTTCCCCAGAAACCTCTCACTGCCAGTTGTTCTTCTCCCGCCGAGGGAAAACTCAGCGGCGGACACACTGGCACACAGGTAATCCTGAGGCCCCGGCCCGGTTACGTGCCCAAGGTTCCCGCGACTCCCTTCAGGGATCAGGTGGTGAACCTCCAAGCGCTGCCATCGGAGGAGGCAGACCCAGCCCTAGCATTGCTATGCCCCGTCCGAGCCTTAAGGTGCTACGTAAACCGGACACAAAGCTTCAGGACCTCAAACCAGCTCTTTGTCTGCTTTGGAGGACAGCAGAAAGGAAAGGCTGTCTCCAAACAAAGAATGGCCCACTGGATTGTGGATGCCATCAACCTGGCTTATCAGGCACAGGGTGTCCCCTGCCCATTCAGGCTGCGAGCTCACTCAACTAGAAGTGTTGCATCCTCCTGGGCGCTGGCTCGTGGGAGATATCTGTAGAGCTGCGGGCTGGGAAACCCCTAACACGTTCGCTAGATTCTACAGCCTCCGTGTGGAGCCGGTATCCTCCTATGTTATCACCTCAAACGGGTAGAAGCACTGAGAGCCCCGGCTTCGGGTCGGCTTGCAAACCGCTCCAGAGAGTCCATACTGTAGACCCTGTTGAGTTCCTCCGTCCTCTCGGCAGCCAGACGTGGTGGAGTGTCCGGTGCCAGGCCTTCACTCGTTGTATCCTCGAGAACCGGTAGAAGGCTGGTTTCCATATGTAAGACCTAAGTGGATCCATATGTGTAAAGTCCACGGTATAGAATAAGAGGCCGTGTTTCCCCGGCAGACTTCTGCCAATCCAAGAGGGTTCAATCACCTCCATTATTCCATATGCACCTAAGGAATGTTCATATGTGTATTGCTTCCGAAACCTTCTTCGGGAAGGTTGGAGCTTCCGCAACGTCCCTGTCCCAGGTGGAACGGGTACGTTTTCCCAGTGTCATACAGTCTTACTCTTTGGGTAGTGCCATAGCAGCTGTAGCTGGTTCTCTTGTGCAAGCCCTGGCCTACGCCAAAAAAGTTAGGCGCAGGGGCTCCAAAGGACACTGAAGGGTCAGTAGTCTGGTGGCCTTTGGTAGTATAACATTCGTTCGGTCATCCGACGTGACTCTAGATTGACGACTGATGAAAGGCGAACATCCGGTAGCGTATGGTAACCCTCGTTACATGAAGAAGGGAACGAGACGTCACGCCCGGTTGAAACAGCTCCGTACCACCGCCTGAGGGGGAGGTGGGGATGGCGGGTCACCGGTCGGTCCTCAGCGAAAACCTGAATTGCGCTGCATTCTGCTGATACTTTATACTCATGCTGGGATCAGCGGCAGCGGATGCAATAACGCATGCAATGTCATTGGTTTGTTTAGTTTACACTCGAAGTGGATTGATCTCTCTAAGCGAGATCCCAATTCGTCGGACATCCGACGTGACGTCTCCATTCCCTCCTTCAAGGAACGAAGGTTACATACGTAACCGAGACGTTTCCTATTCTTATATAGTAATTATTTAAAGTATATGTCTCTTTTTAAAAGTATGATAAAGTGAACTGCTTTTCCAAAAGAGTATATGCTTGAAATTAGCTTTTTCAGAAAAAACTTAAGTCTTAATTACAAAAAAGTATTAATAAATCTTAATTGAAAGTCTTAATTACAAAAAAGTATTAATAAATCTTAATTGAAAGTCTTAATTACAAAAAAGTATTAATAAATCTTAATTGAAAGTCTTAATTACATTGAGTGTATTTATATGCATATTCATTAAATATGTATTTATATTTATATGCAAAGTTAAAAAAGTTAAAAGTACATTTTTACATTTTAAAACTTTAAGTTTGATTACTGCAAGACTAAAACAATCTGTTATTTTAAACCTGAAATTGTAGCAGCCCGATTTTTGCAAATGTGTACTTAATCCTTCAATTATGCATTGTGTCACTGTACTGTAGCTCGACAACTCAAATAACCGCTGTAGCTCATGAACCACACAAAAAGAACTGCACAAGCGATTTGATTAATGCTTCAAAACTGTAAGCACAAAAACACATAAAACACAAATATTACATAAATGTGGTACATTTTTAAATAGAATCATTGCTAGAATTTTCTCCTACCTGAAACTAAAGGCTGGAATACATACACTACACACACACACACACACACACACAAATAAAAAAAATTATGAACAGAATTTTAAACACAATAGTGGTTTTCACTATATAGGCATCAGACATGTACTTGCTGAAAATACTAAACAACTGAAGACCACACACAGATATTCATGTCATTCCAAAATACAACAAACTCACACAGAAACATCTGCCTCATTGCCAAAATATGCATGACAGATGAAAACAAACATGTATGTATAGGAGCATGCAGTAGTTGGCTTTGTTCTGAGTGTGGAAAAAAGTCTTGGTGGGTCTTGGGTGGGTAGACATGGTCAATGTGCCCTGTACTGACAGCAATAGGGTATATGTTCTAAAACTGCCTCAAAATATCAAACATGCTTGATATCCTTAGGCTGGATGGTATCATATCTATCAACAGGTAGAACAAATTGGGGGAAAAAACTGCAATTATTATTATTATTTAATCGAATTAGAAAAAAAAAAATCAGTAAAGAAATATCACAGAATAATATCTGAACTATAATGTATTTCTATAATTAAATTCAATTATTATTTTATTAATTCATATACAATTATTTATCTATTTAAAATAATTTTGTTTTTGGATAACAAGTTACCAACCGTCTGGCAGGGAAACACTGGTTTCTACTGCCAACACAAATTTTACTTTCATTGGGGCTTGGCGAGTGTTAATTTATACTTCTTTTACATATAGCAAGGCAAATTTTTTATATCGCACATTTCATAATAATGGTAATTCAAGTGTTTACATAAAGGAAGTAAAATCTCTAAAAACTAATCACAAAATTTATAAACAAGAAATTAAAAAACTTTAAAATGATTTAAAAATTTATAAAACAGAAAAAAAGGACATTATTATACATAAAATATGGTGCAATCAGTTCGGACGTAGCACAGTGCTAATTCAATAAATGCGCAGCTAAACAGATGAGTTTTGAGTCTGGATTTAAATGTGGCTGATGTTTTAGCACATCTGATCTCTTCTGGAAGCTGGTTCCAGCTGCGGGCGGCATAATAACTAAAAGCGGACTCCACTTGTTTTGTGTAAACCCTTGGTATTACTAACTGACTCGATCCTAATGATCTGAATGGTCTGTTAGGTTTATATTCAGTGAACATATCTGCTATGTATTTAGGTCCTAGGCTATTGAGTGATTTATAAATGAGTAAAAGTACTTTTAAAATCAATCCTAAATATAACTGGAAGCCAGTTTAAGGACCTGAGGACTGGTGTAATATGCTCAGATTTTCTGGTTCTAGTTAGAATTCTGGCAGCAGCGTTCTGGATGAGCTGCAGCTGTCTAATGGTCTTCTTGGGAAGGCCAGTGAGAAGACCATTACAATAGTCCACCCTGCTGGTGATAAAGTCATGAACAAGTTTCTCCAAGTCTTGATTGGAAATAAAACATCTAATTCTTGCAATGTTTTGAGATGACGATGTGCTTATTTAGTTACTGCTTTGACATGACTATTGAAACTAAGTTCTGTCTCCAGAATCACACCAAGATTTTTGACTTGATTTTTAGTTGTTTGACCCCGAGAGTCAAGGTATGCATTCTCCTTGAGAACTTCATCTTTGTTTCCAAATGCAATGACTTCAGTTTTCTCCTTGTTTAACTGAAGAAAGTTCAGGCACATCCAACTGTTAATTTCATCAATGCATTGAAAGAGGGAGTCAATGGGGCTCTAGTCATTTGGAGAAAAGGCTAGGTAAATCTGGGTATCATCAGCATAGCTGTGATAGGCAATTTAGTTTTCCAGTGTCTCTAGAAGTATTTTATGATCGACAGTGTCAAACGCAGCACTAAGATCTAGTAGAACCAGCACTGATATTTTGCCAGAATCAAAATTTAAGCGAATATCATTTATTATCCTAATGAGCGCTGTCTCTGTACTGTGACGAGGTCGGAAACCAGATTGAAAATTGTCCAGATATCCATTTGAGTTTAAGAAGTTGTTCAGCTGATTAAAAATACCTTTTCAATAATCTTGCCTATAAAAGGTATTTTTTGCTTTCTGTATTTTCAGAAGGGGTTTAACAACTTCAGTTTTCAGGGAGTTTGGAAAAGTCACAGAAAGAAGTGAGGCACCACTTCTAAGAGATCTGCTTCCAAACAGTTATGCACCCTTTTGAAAAAATATGTGGGAAGTCTGTCAAGATAGCAGGTTGACGATTTAAAGTTCTGTACTATTTCTTCCAAAATTTTGCAATCAATCTCTTCAAAAGCAGACATAGCATCTTCTTTTTGATATTGTGGTCGAATCTGTCTGACCTCTGTATAACTTGAGGATGTGCCAATCGCCTTTCTGATATTATTGATCTTCTCAGAAAAGAAGGAAGCATACTCATTGCATTTGCTGTCAGAGAGCATTTCACTGGGAATCTGACTTGGGGGGTTTGTCAGTATCTCAAAAGTAGCAAAAGTATGGGCGAGTGTTGTTAAGTTACAGTTTATAAGGTTTGAGAACAAATCCATTTTTTTTGTGGTTATTAAGTCATTGATCAGAAACGATTTATTTTTTAGTGAGCGAATGTTTAAAAAATGCTAACTTGATGGCATTACTTTGTGTTAGATAGATGGGTCAGTCGTGTATGCAGCCCAAGAACCATGAAACAATGTAGTTCCCCGTGCTGGGAGTGGGTCCACATAAAGGACTGAAATCCTTCTTAAAGGGGGTCATATGGGCAAATAAAAACATTTCTTTCTCTTGAGTGTTACAAGCTGTTTGTGAATAGTTAAGATCTGTGAAGTTGCAAAGACTAAAAGTCTCAAATCCAAAGAGATATTCTTTATAAAAGGTAAAGAGTCAACCACGCCTATCTAAAACGGCACATTCTAACACGCCCCCACATACCTAAGTCACAATGTGGGAAGATTTGCATAAAGCCACCCAAATATTCATGCAAAGATAGAAGGCGTAACTTTTATCCTCGCTGTAGTATTTGTTGTTGCCGCCGCCGCCATGTCGTGAAGGCGCTGTGTGTTTTGTTGTGAAAGCGAAACTACTTTGTTTGGTTTTCCAAAAGCGGACGATATCCGCTTCGTCATGCCTAAATCTGATCCAAGCTGGTCGCTGAGGAAATACATCAACATCGCGCTGTGGATCGCCGGATCGGCTTTCACCTGTGGACGAAGCGGAGTCCAGCCCTGGGTAGTCACATGTGGTTGACGCAAGCCCGCCCACCGCCGCTCACTCAAGCCCACTGGCCTCCGCTCACTCTAGCCCCCGGCCTCCTCTCACTCTAGCCCGCCGTGTGTGACGATGTGTGTTTTGTTGTGAAAGCGAAACTTTTTTGTTTGGCCTTCCAAAAGAGGACGCGACTATAAATCAGTGGTTAAGTTTGTATTTACAACACTGTTCCAGCACAGTTCAATCCAAATATTCCGATGTGTCCAGCGCAATTTATGGAGGACTGTTTCCTGATTCTGTTAGAGTAGACTACAATGCCGGCTGTTGTGACTCACAGACTGTAAGTATGTTTTCAATTTAAGGATTTGTCACTGATGATTTAAACGCGAGTTTGAGCAGTGTAGAGTTGCGTTTGTAGTTTGTCATTTCTCCGAACACAAATGCATGGTTTTATGTTTACGCAGCGCGAAACGCAACGCAACGCGTAAAAAGACAATACAAGTCATAATCCATAATTATGTCCCCACTGGACGCAACAAATGCATCGTTATAATGTTTTTTTTTAATGTTTTTGTCTCGTCGCTCTGGCCTGACAGGGCATCACAATATGGCATGGGGCGTAACATTTCCGTCACACGCTTTAGGTTTTCGGCCAATCACAACGCACTGTATATGTGGCCAATCAGAGCACACCTCGCTTTCAGACCGATTAGTTTTGTAAAAATCTACGCATTTCAGAAAGGCCCCACATGGATGATGATTCGATTTGCAGTCTTGTGCTTCAATAGATGTCCGAGTGTCCGTTCACATCAGAGAAAAGCAGCATGTAGTTGTAGTCCTGCTACTAATGTTTCTGATAATGGAGTCACCCACTATCAGAGTCCTGGGCTCTGTTCAATCACGTTTACGGATTCCTCACCGACATTCATTAATGCTTCAAATCTGTTCTCAAGATGTATAGGGGGTGGTAGAATACCAGTGTTTGCAAGCCTTGTCATAGCTGTATCTGGGTTAGAGGATGCTATGGCAGCAATACAAGATACTCGTGACAATCTGATGTCTCCAGTGCCTTTGGGTCCCATTCCCTGTTTGTGTTGATCTGTCGATCAGTTTCGGCTTGTTCCTCTGCACTCGGTATAACGTTGAGATTTACTAGATTCACAGGACTCACCGGCTGTATGCTGAGGGGTCCGTGATGACGGTCTGCTGTGTGATCTGCCTGTTTTGGAAGTCCAGCAAGTAAGTTTGTTTCAAGAACCTCAATCCTTTGTAGAAGTTTGCAGCAGTTCATGCAGCAAGTAGATTCCACAAGAGGCATTTTCTTTCTTGTCTGTTTGAATGTAGGCAGCTGTGTTTTCCCATCTCCGGAATGTACTGTAAGCTGCTGGCAGTGGGAGGCAAAGAGTCTTCTTTTTCGTAGTATTATTCCAGTCCCGAAAAGTTAGTGTTTGTGCCAAAAATGTATTGTTTGAGCACTGTGCTGATCTGCTGAAGTTAAAATCATAGAAAAATTTGAGAAAAGTACATAAATAGGGAACAAAGCGCAGAGCAGTAAGCAAGAGCGTCCGAACAGTAGCGAAGCAGGAAGCGAACAGTAGTGAAGCTGAAAGCCGGAGATTAGGCTATAGTAAAAACTATAGTCTAATCTCACCTAAACTTTCCACAATATTATTTTGCTACCTTGCTAACACTGATATTTCCTTTGGGAAATACAAATCTAGTTGAAACTGATATTTCCCATGACTCCGTCTTTCATCTTGGATGAAACTTTTCCCTGATCTTTTTCTGATTTTGCCTTATACATAAAAGGATACAAGCAACGCTGCCCTAAATTCTGGGTAAAAACAAAGTAACTTATTATAAGGCAGCATTATTTTGGGGCCTGCTCTTTGGAACAGCCGTCACAAGTGTATACCTTACCACGTTGCTAGGTGGGTGGATTTCATGTCATTTCATATGCTCTCTGTTTCCTATGGTTTGTTTTGCTATAAAGAACTTTCTCTTCACTTCATTCCTGTCAGTAAAAATTGTGATCTCTGAGTCTCCTGGCCCCAGCAAACCCAGCGTCTCTCCGGTGCTCTCTAAGTGTTTGATGGAGGTGAGCAGCAGGAACTGGCACGCAGCACTTCCTGCAGTGGAGCCCGGGGTCACTCACTCAAACACAACACTCTCCTTCTCTCTGCTTCTTTGTTCTTCAGGGCATAACACACTCACCTTGACTTTCTTTCTATCTTTCGTTTCCCCTATTGTCCTCTCTTACACACTCGTAAGCATGAATCCTTTCATCCCTCATTACCCTGCTCTTTCTTTATCTGTCCTTTCTGTCTCAGTTTGTTCTAGGACAAACTTCTGCCTCTGATCTGACTTTTCCGCATATCTCCATCTGACAGCAGGTCTTTATTTCTGTCTCTCTGCCTGATGCATGTTGGCCATGAACATGCTATAAAGTTTTAGGAGTGACAACCACATTTATTCATGAATGTGAATCCCCCAACTTATCATTCTGTGAGTATACAATAAAGAAGTCACTTCTATGGCTACCAACATCTGTAAGCCCACATACATTTCAAATAAACACCTGCATTTTGATTAATAAACTAATTAAAAAATTGGATAACCTTGTGAAAAGAAGTGTGCTTAATTGTACTAAATGTACATTTGTAGTGTACTTAAAATCGTAAAAGTTTTCTTATAAACTGTATTACAGATAATATATATTGAATTAAAAGACTGCTTAAGTGTACTTGAAGTGTACACTTTCATAACTGTTTAACACATTTAAGTACACTTGCAAATGAATGTGTAAATTAACAGCTTTACTTTAATTTTAAAAAGTTTTAAAATAATTTGTTTTTTAAATAATCTTTTGCCATGCTTTATAGAAGTACACTTATTTTGATGTGTTGAATGACATGCATTTATGTATGTATTTATTCATTTATTTATTTGTGATGAATGTAATAAGACTAAGGCCTTTCTTCATTTGCTTCAAAGAAAACAATGTTGAAAATAAGTCGGTAAAGTGATATAATAATGAATAATAATAATTTAAATAAAATGATTATTAAGAAAATAATAAAAATTTTATGACAACAAATGTGCATTTGCTGTGTAACCAATCATTTATCTTGTTTTCTGTTTTATATTTTCTGTTGTTATCTGTTTTATAATAAATAAATAAAAAAAGGCTGGCCTATTTGGTTCACTGGACTTGTTTGAGTTTGGCTTTGTACGAATGTGGATTTCAGGAAAATTTGTTTGTCACTTTTTTGATTTATTCAGATGTAAATTTGATTGTAGAATGTGACTGTCACTCCTGGAAAATAACTGGAAGGTGTTAAAAAGCGCACCCACGACACTATGTACAGTGGGGAAAAAAATATTTAGTCAGCCACCAATTGTGCAAGTCTCCCACTTAAAAAGATGAGAGAGGCCTGTAATTTTCATAAAAGGTATACCTCAACTATGAGAGACAAAATGAGGAAAAAAATACAGAAAATCACATTGTATGATTTTTAAATAATTTATTTGCAAATTATAGTGGAAAATAAGTATTGGTCAATAACAAAATTTCATCTCAATACTCTGTTATATACCCTTTGTTGGCAATGACAGAGGTCAAACGTTTCTGTAAGTCTTCACAAGGTTTTCAAACACTGTTGCTGGTATTTTGGCCCATACCTCCATGCAGATCTCCTCTAGAGCAGTAATGTTTTGGGGCTGTCGCTGGGCAACAAGGATTTTCAACTCCCTCCAAAGATTTTCTATGGGGTTGAAATCTGGAGACTGGCTAGACCACTCCAGGACCTTGAAATGCTTCTAACGAAGCCACTCCTTCGTTGCCCGGGCGGTGTGTTTGGGATCATTGTCATGCTGAAAGACCCAGCCACGTTGCATCTTCAATGCCCTTGCTGATGGAAGGCGGTTTTCACTCAAAATCTCACGATACATGGCCCCATTCATTCTTTCGTTGACACGGATCAGTCGTCCTGGTCCCTTTGCAGAAAAAACAGCCCCAAAGCATGATGTTTACACCCCCATGCTTCACAGTAGGTATGGTGTTATTTGGAGCAACTCAGCATTCTTTCTCCTCCAAAAACGACAAGTTGAGTTTTTACCAAAAGTTCTATTTTGGTTTCATCTGACCCATATGACATTCTCCCAATCCTCTTATGGATCATCCAAATGCTCTCTAGCAAACTTCAGACGGGCCTGGACATGTACTTGCTTAAGCAGGGGGACACGTCTGGCAATGCAGGATTTGAGTCCCTGGCGGCGCAGTGTGTGTTACTGATGGTAGCCTTTGTTAGTTTTGGTCCCAGCTCTCTGCAGGTCATTCAATAGGTCCCCCCGTGTGGTTCTGGGATCATTTTTGACCCCACGGGGTGAGATCTTGCATGAAGCCCCAGATCGAGGGAGATTATCACCCCCCCCCCCCCCCCCTGTGGTATGTATGTATTTCCATTTTCTAATAATTGCTCCAACAGTTGATTTCTTCACACCAAGCTGCTTACCTAGTGCAGATTCAGTCTTCCCAGCCTGGTGCAGGTCTAAAATTTTGTTTCTGGTGTCCTTTGACAACTCTTTGGTCTTGGCCATAGTGGAGTTTGGAGTGTGACTGTTTGAGGTTGTGGACAGGTGTCTTTTATACTGATAACGAGTTCAAACAGATGCCATTAATACAGGTAACGAGTGGAGGACAGAGGAGCCTCTTAAAGAAGAAGTTACAGGTCTGTGAGAGCCAGAAATCTTGCTTGTTTGTAGGTGACCAAATACTTATTTTACCGAGGAATTTAACAAATTAATTCTTTAAAAATCATACAATGTGATTTTTTTGATTTTTTTTTTCTCATTTTGTCTCTTATAGTTAAGGTATACCTATGATGAAAATATTAGGCCTCTCTCATCTTTTTAAGTGGGAGAACTTGCACAATTGGTGGCTGACTAAATACTTTTTTGCCCCACTGTAGCTGTAAATAATGGAGGCATACAAATTATTATAACAAGTACATATGTACTGTACTCAGACAGGTCAAAATATTAAGAAAGTGAACAGAGAGAAAAAAAAATGGTAGTGAACAAATCTCAGTCCATGCACACTTTTTTTGGGGGGAGGGGATCCAGACCACCAGAATATTATGGTAATTATAATTACAATTCTTATTTTTGTTAAATTGTAAATATATAACACAATTTGTGCTTTGCAGTCAACTTTATTGGTTTGGCATGAATTTTTCTGGACCATCCATGAGTTATGCTCTAAAATATCTGCAAACAATTCTCAGACCCTTGAAATGAACACAGTTGGACCCATGTTCGACATTCACTGACAGCACCTTTGTGGAAAAATGCCCGCTTGTCAAAGTTTGTGCTGACTTTGCAGAACCCAGCATTTTTCCTGAAAACACCTCAGTAGGAGATTTCTTACACAAATAAATTCTGACATATAGAATGCATGTGAGCGTCAGCACATACTTGGTGCTCTTACCAACTGTGCTGTTCTAAAAGACGCTTCACGCTGAGCAGGGAATGAAATCTGGTGATTATGTAACAAGCGCATCTTTTCCTTTCGACTCCAGCTCCTGCTTAATTGTTCCTGTTTAAATCGATTTCTTCTTCTCGTACAGATAATCTGCTGCAAGAGGTGTCTGCTAGGGCTGGAGAAACAGAGTGAGCCGCAAAAGAATGGAAATGTGCTGTGCTGTAAATCCACCTTAAACCTCAGCTGCCCTCTGGCTCAGGCCACATATAAAAGGAAATGCAACAATAAATTATTCAAAATGCTTTCAATGTAAAGGTGATCCATCGATCCTGGTGTCACATCATGCAGAACTGAGATTGATGTCATTCAATTCCCTGAACTTCAGCCTATAGCATTGTCATTCCTTTTTGAACATTTACCATGGTAAAACTATAGTAGTCTTGTACAACGTAAATACCATGCGCTATTTACATTTGGTTGCATTAGTACAATAGTATGACTTCTGTATACTTAATAGTTTCTTGTCATTTTTAACTGTTATCTCAATAAAAAGGCAACTAGCAAGAAAATGATTTCCTGTCAAATATGCAGATCTTATTTATACTCAAACTTTAGGCTTTTTATATATACAGTGGTGTGAAAAAGTGTTGGCCCCCTTCCTGATTTCTTACTTTTTTGCATGTTTGTCACACTTTAATGTTTCAGATCATCAAACCAATTTAAATGGTACACAAAGATAATGCAAGTAAATACAAAATGCAGTTTTTAAATGATGATCTAAAGAAATTCAAGAACATATGATTATCAAAACAGTTGACATGTATCAGTCTGGAAAGGATTATAAAGCATTTTCTAAGGCTTTGGGACTCCAGCGAAACATGGTCAGAGCCATTATTCACAAATGGGAAAAACATGGAACAGTGGAGAACCTTTCCAGGAGTGGCCGGCCAACCAAAATTACTCCAAGAGCACAACGACGACTCATCCAAGAGGTCATAAAAGAACCCAGAACAACATCTAAAGAACTGCAGGCCTCACTTGCCTCAATTAAGGTCAGTGTTCATGATTCAACAATAAGAAAGAGACTGGGCAAAAATGGCATCCATGGGAGAGTTCCAAGGCAAAAGCCACTGCTGACCAAAAAGAACACAAAGACTCGTCTCACATTTGCCAAAAAAATAACTTGATTATCCCCAAGACTTTTGGGCAAAATATTCTGTGGACTGATGAGACAAAAGTTTAACTTTTTGGAAGGTGTGTGTCCCGTTACAAACCAACACAGTATTTCATAAAAAGAACATCATACCAACAGTCAAACATGGTGGTGGTAGTGTGATGATCTGGGGCTGTTTTGCAGCTTCAGGACCTGGACAACTTGCCATAATTGACGGAACCATGAATTCTGCACTCTATCAGAAAATCCTGAAGGAGAATGTCCGGCCATCAGTTTGTGACCTCAAGCTCAAGCGCACTTGGGTTATGTAGCAGGACAATGATCCCAAACACAGCAGCAAGTCCACCTCTGAATGGCTCAAGAAAAACTAAATTAAGGTTTTGGAGTGACCAAATCAAAGTCTGGACTTAAATCCGATTGAGATGCTTAAACAGTCCATTCATGCTCGAAAACCCTCCAATGTGGCTGAATTAAAACAATTTTGCAAAGAAGAGTGGGCCAAAATTCCGCCACAGTGATGTGAAAGACTCATTGCCAGTTATCGCAAACACTTGATTGCAGTTGTTGCTGCAAAGCGTGGCACAACCAGTTATTAGATTTAGGGGGCAATTACTTTTTCACGTAGGGCCAGGCAGGTTTGGAAATTTCAAAGCTGAATGTACTAGTTGCAGTTAATGTCAAACTGGCTGTCCACTATAGGTGGAATTAGCTTGATCTGGTCTTTTTGTGAGAAAACTCGATTGCTAATAGACACATTATGTGTATGTTACTACACAACTTTGTGCACTGTTGTTGTTTACGTGTCCATTTTATTAATACATGCTTTTACAATTTCATGTAATAAATAGGGATGACTAAACAAAAGCAATGGAAATTTGTTATCTACTATCTACAATTGAGGTCACAATTATTTACATATGTAAAATAAAAGTTCATTTAATTTGTATCAATTTTATAAACATGGCATTTAAAATAATTGTATAAGTCTCATCACATATATCTGTATTATATTGTTTATCAGCTGCCTTCAAATCTATTGTTATTTGCTATCATTGCCATTAACTTTTTAATGCATATATTCCATTATCTGGTTAACTGCCATTAAAATATTATTAACTCAAATAGTTAATCATATTTACATTAACATTTATAATAATATGACCATTATTTTATTAAGTCTGCATCAACTTCAAAAGTATCTTAAACCAATGACTAAATTATTTTTATTTCCCTAACATTAGCAGTGATGTAATGGAAATAGTTTTCCTAAAAGAAATTCCTCAAGAATCCAGCAAACATATGTGCATGCAAAATATAAATATATTACTGTTAAGTATTTTAACAGCAAAAATTACATCAAAAACACTATGCTGCTGTTTTTTCAACATATATACATGCAGAGTCAGTGAATGCATGAATCTGTTCCATTGATTTTAGATATCTGTTCCATTGGAGCAAAGACTGATCCTCATTGGAAAACAAGCTTTAAACTCATCATTTTGGGTTTCGTCCAAATGCCGTGCTTCACTGGTCTGGTTCCTCATTATCATCAGCATCATGAGTGCTTTGCATAGGGAAAATGATGGACAGCAGACATTCATTTACTACAGTTGGAAGCAGATATAAAGTCTTACATTTAATTTAGATTTGATTTAGTTAATTGTGTTATTGCCTACTGAAATGAGTAAATATTACAAAAAATACAGACCGAAGTTTGTTCAATTATTTTCTTAAATTAAATAAAAAGTAAGTTTGTATTATTACTATTATTATTAGTAGTAGTAGTAGTACTATTAGGTATTGTTTATTTGTATTGATGGTTGATGTTTTTCTTTGAAAGAACAGGCACTGACAAATAAGCAACATAAGAAAGAAATGTTTTAAGACCATTTTATAAATGTTTAAGATATTTTGATCTGTGAGTTAAATAAACATTTGATCTTTGTTTCTTCCATTTATCAACGGTTCAAGTAAAATTGGGCCAGTATGCACAAATGTTTTAATTTTTCATTAAATTTTAATTTTTTAATGTGTTATGGCCGAGCAGAGGAGGGAAATCAACTATCCGGAAGTGAGGAAATGTGTATTTAAGGTGGAGCTGCAGGAGAGCGCAGCACTAATTAGCAGATAGATGCAGGTCACCTGAATCGAGTCAGACGCTGTTGCTGCATTGTGGAGACCTCACTGTGTTTGGGCAGGGTGGATCGCTATGAGCGCGAGTTGCCGGGCGATCGGTTGAGTATGCGTGCTGCACCTCCGGACACCAGCTGCAGAGCGAAGCAAGTCTCTTATACTGACAAGTGCGAGCAGGATCTCAAGGTGAATTGCTGTTGTTCATCTCCTAAACCTCCTGTTAAGAAAACTTCCCCCTGCCGTTAGCGGCCAGCAATCCATTCTTATCTCAAAAACCCACACTCTTTTTTGGCACACTAATATCGCAAACATCCACAAACATTAACGTGGGCACTTTCACAAAATATTTAACATTAGTAATCTAAGCTACAATCAAAGTGGTTTGAGTTTGAGCTCCGTCAAGTTAATTCTTTGTCGTCCCATTTTTGATCTTAAAATCAATTTTATAAACAATCCTTTTCAAGTTCTATACACGCGGTGATATATATCGCCTATCATAGTCTACAACACAAACAATCAGAAGCGCTTTGTTAGCATGTTCTATTTTGACTTCCGAGCCGCTGGAGATATAGCCCGCTAGCATCGCAGCGTGGTTGCCGCCTAATCTCGATTACACTAAAATCTATTCACCCATATTACCATCGTTTACTCACGTGTTACTGCTTTAATGGGAGGATGGGGTGTCTCCTTTTGGAGTGGGTGAGGACCGTTCGAGCTGCATCGGTGGAAGGTCGAAGCTGGAGGCATGGAGAAGCAGATCCGGGACATCCCGGGGCAAAGTAGAGCCCAGAGAGAGCGGAGAGCCGCGCTGGAAACTTCCCAGGCTGATGCTTACAAGTCCGAGGTAAGTATACAGCGCGTTGCTAATTCTCCCACCACCTCTACTCTGTGTGTTTCTCTACATTGGCCCTGAGCACCCAGGACGCGATCTTCCCAGATGCCCTTCACTCCGTCGCCGGGACACCACGGACCCTGGGTGCAGCCGCAGCGGAAGACGCGAGCCAGGTCCCGGGCGACGACCTCTCCCCCTCCGCCGCCTCCGATCTTCGAGATCTCCACCCGGAACCGCTTTGCTCCCCTCCGCGACGCTGTGATCATCGGAGACTCCATCATCCGGCATGTCCGTGCTACGTTAGCTGAAGGTAAAGTGCACACTCACGGTTTCCTTGGTGCTCGTGTTCTCGATGTTTCTGAGCAGATACCCGCGATACTGAAGGGTGACGAGAGCCGGAGCGGTCGTGCTTCACGCGGGGGCTAATGACACCAAGCTGCGGCAGATGGAGACGCTGAAGAGGGACTTCAGGAGCCTGATCGAGACGGTGCACCGCACATCGCCCGCGACGACGATCATCGTGTCAGGACCGCTTCCCACGTATCGACGAGGACATGAAAAGTTCAGTAGGCTTTTTGCTTTAAATGAATGGTTATTGTCATGGTGTAAAAAACAGAAACTGCTCTTTGTTAAAAATTGGAATCTTTTCTGAGAGTGTCCTAGGCTTTTTCGCGCTGATGTCCTGCACCCCAGCAGAGTCGGAGCAGAACCCCTGTCGGACAACATCTCCAGGACGCTGCGCTACATGTGACTAGTAAGTCAAATCTCAAATAACTACCCTGATGACTTTTGTTCTACCCGCTTAAATGATAGAAGTACTTGCGCTGTACAAACTATGAAGACTGTGTCTGTTCCCCGAATAGTAAGGTCAAAATATAAATTTAATGCAGGAACTAGAAAAAATCTGATCGTGATTAAACCATAAAAAAATAAAAATAAATGAACAAAAACAATTTTTAAAGTTTGTTTTTTTTTTTTTTTTTTTTTTTTCCGGCGACCTAAAATTAGAATCACTCTTCACCCCCAAGCAGTTATTGTAAATGAAATGAACACAGATAATCGTTTTGATGTACTCTGCTTGATTGAAACCTGGCTAAAACCTAATGATTCTATTGGTCTAAATGAGTCTACTCCACAAAGCTACTATTATAAGCATGAGCCCCGTCAGACTGGGCGTGGCGGCGGTGTTGCAACAATATATAGTGCTATTCTCAATGTTACTCAGAAGACAGAATACAGGTTCAACTCATTCGAAATACTAATGCTTAAAGTTACACTGTCAGATATGCAAAATAAATCTATGTATCTCTTGCTCTGGCTACTGTGTATAGGCCACCAGGTCCGTATACAGATTTCCTAAAAGAATTAGCAGATTACCTCTCAGACCTATTGGTTACTGTTGATAAAGCGTATATTGTCGGAGATTTTAATATTCACGTTGATATTACAAATGATGCATTAGGACTTGCGTGTACTGACCTAATAAACTCTTTTGGAGAAAAGCAAAATGTCACCGGGCCCACTCATAATTTTAATCATACGCTAGATTGAATTATATCACATGGAATTTATCTTACTGATATAGATACCTATACTTCAAAGTAATGATGTTACCGAACATTTTCTTGTATCGTGCATGCTGCGTATTACAAATATTAACTATATGGCTCCGCGTTAACGTCCGGGCAGAACTATTGTTCCAGCCACCAAAGACAGATTCACAAATAACCTGCCTGATTTATCTCAACTGCTCTGTGTACAAATAAGTACACATGAACAGACGAACTAACTAGCAACATGGGCACTATCTTCTCTAATACATTAGAAGCTGTTGCCCCCATCAAATGGAAAAAGGTTAGAGAAAAAAGTACACCAGTAATACCCATTCTCTCAAGAAAAAAAAAACTAGTAGTCTTGAGTGCAAATGGAGAAAAACAAACTTGTAAGTTTTTAGAATTGCGTGGAAAAACAATACGTCCAGCTATAGACAGGCTCTAAAAGATGCCAGCGCCGAGCATATCCACAAACTCATAGAAAATAACCAAAACAATCCTAGGTTTTTATTTAGCACAGTGGCTAGATTAACAAATAACCAGACGCCACCCGATCTAAATATACCCTCACAGTTTAATAGTAATGACTTTAATTTCTTCACTGATAAAATAGATAACATCAGAAATACAATAACAAATGTAGATTCTACAGCGTATAATACTTAGCTTCATTCATCGCACCAAAAGATAAACTCCAGTGCTTTACAGCTATAGGACAGGAAGAGCTAAATAAACTTATCACTGCATCTAAACAACAACATGCCTGTTAGATCCTGTACCCACTTAATTACTGAAAGAGTTGTTACCTGTATCAGAAGAACCGCTTCTCAATATTATTTACTCGTCGTTGTCTTTAGGTCACGTCACAAAACCATTCAAGCTGGCGGTTATTATGCCTCTTATTAAGAAACCACAACTAGTTCCTAGTGAATTGGCAAATTACAGACCCATTTTAAATCTTCCTTTTATGTCTAAAATTTAGAAAAAGTTGTGTCTGCTCAATTGTGCTCCTTCCTGCAAAAAAAATGATCTCTATGAAGAATTTCAGTCATGTTTCAGGCCCCACCATAGCACAGAAAAAAACTGCACTTGTTAAAATTACAAATAAATTGCTTCTTGCGTCAGACCAAGGCTGAGTCTCATTGCTAGTTTTACTTGATCTTAGTGCTGCATTCGATACTATAGATCATGACATACTCATAGATTGATTACAAAACTATACAGGTATTCAAGGGCAGGCCTTAAGATGGTTTAGATCCTACCTGTCAAATCGCTACCACTTTGTTCATTTAAATGGGGAGTCATCTCAAATAGCCCAGTAAAATATGTGGTACAGTGCCTCAAGGATCTGTCTGGTCTCTGCTATTTTCCAATCTACATGTTGCCCCTTGGTAATATTATTAGAATATACGGGATTAGTTTCCACTGTTATGATACTCAACTATATATCTCAACATGTCCAGATGAAACTTCTAAATTATCTAAGCTAACAGAGTGTGTTAAAAATGTAAAGATTGGATGACCAATAATTTTCTCCTATTAAATTCGGATAAGACAGAGATATTACTTATTGGACCAAACGACAGTACACCGAATCTCGTGGATTACAATTGCAACTAGACGGATGTACTGTTACCTCCTCTACAGTCAAAAATCTGGGTGTTAAATTAGACAGCAACTTGTCTTTTGAAAAACATATTTCCCATGTTACAAAAACAGCATTCTTCCATCTTAGAAAATTGCCAAGTTACGAAACATGATACCAGTTTCTGATACAGAAAAGCTAGTTCATGCATTCATGACCTCTAGACTGGACTATTGTAATGCACTGCTAGATGGTTGTCCTGCATCTTCAATAAACAAGCTACAGGTAGTCCAAAATGCAGCGGCTAGAGTCCTACCAGGTCAAGAAATCATGATCATATTACGCCAATTTGACAGTCTCTGCACTGGCACCTATAAGTCCGTATCAGTTACAAAATATTATTACTTGCCTATAAGGCCGTTAATGGGTTAGCTCCTGCGTACCTAACTAGTCTTCTACCATGCTACAATCTATCATGCTCCCTAAGGTCGCAAAACTCTTTTTGGACTTTTGGTAGTACCTAGGATAGCAAAAGTCCACCTAAAGGTAGGTAGAGCTTTTTCGCATTTGGCGCCCAAACTCTGGAATAGCCTTCCTGAAAACTTTTGGGGTTCAGACACACTCTCTCTATCTAGATTAAAGACACATCTCTTTAACAAAGCATTCACATAATGTATCTCATAACCTTGTACTTCAGTTCTATCTAATCAAATGCACATTATTATTCTTAGTTTGGGTTAAACAAATAATTTTTTGCTTGGTTGGAACAGCAGCTAAGCTAATTATGTTTGTATTTGTTTCTCTGTCTGTAACTAGGATTTACACAAGCTTCAATCTGGATCCAAATCACCTGAGAAGAGATGATGCCAACCCATCAGAAAACCTCAGATGATGCCAACCCTCAGACAAAACACAAAACTACCAAATGTTGCTATAAGTTTGATTGCATCATATAATAATTGCTGTTAATATTGTTCATCATCTGTTTTATTACGTCTTAAATTGATTTTTCCGTACTGCTGGTTCGTCTGGTCAGAGGAGAACTGGCCCCCCGACTGAGCCTGGTTTCTCCCAAGGTTTTTTCTCCATTCTGTCACCGATGGAGTTTTGGTTCCTTGCCGCTCTGGCTTGCTTAGTTGGGGACACTTCATTTCCACCGATATCGTTGACTTGATTGCAAATGATCAACTGAACTGAACTGAGCTGGATGATGACAACACTGAATTCAATGATGAACTGTCTTTAACTGAAAATTAGTGTTTACTATTGTCACTTTGCATTATTGACACTATTTCCCTAATTAATGCTGTTCAGTTGCTTTGACACAATCTGTATTGTTAAAAGCGCTATATAAATAAAGGTGACTTGACTTGACTTAATCCTTGCTGTTTGGTATTTGTATTATCTACAAATATAATCAAGTGTTTAATTGTTTACGGTGATCTAAGAATTCTATATTTAATGTTTTCTCCCATGTTTCTTTTGTCTTTTGTTACTACTTTCTACACATGGGATCTCAAGGAGTGTTGAAGCTGCTGAGGTTTACATGCATCAGTGAAACTGCTACCTCAGAGGCACCTTCTTCCATTTTCTTTCAAGTTTTATTATTTCCTTGTCATTGTTTGACTGCAAAATCGGTAGAAAGACTATATTGGAACTTAGCCACAAAGCTTGTTTTTTTTTTTTACTTTGGTGGATTGTTGAAAATATGAATGTGAACCAAAGTACTAAGTTTTCTGTTTGATTCCATATTGATTGCTGAAAGTATCGCTGTGAAACTGAGGTTGCATTTGTGCATGTGAACTTGAAACCGAATGCAACGTTTTTTCTGTTTGTTTTTTCCCCCATTAATTGTTAAATACAACTTTGAAGCTATGAACCTGAACTTATTTTGTGTGGACATTTCATTCCAATTATTTTTGTAACAGGTGGCTTAAAAAAGCTATTCTGGGTAAAACGGTTATATTTGACAAGACTGAGCTTGTCTGGCGCCCGAACTAATCCGATCCGATTTGTTAAATTTTTATTTTTTTTATCGTTAATATTCTCTCCTTAATCTGATAGCAAGGTTCCTTAGCGCCCGCCACCGCTACAAAATAACCACCAATGAAGCGATTCTTAACATCTGACCTCAATAAGGCATTACCCCATGCTAGTGTTAATTTTTTCAGCTATTTTCATTTTAGTCTTAGTCCCATGTTAAAATGTCCTTGTTAGTTTTTATCATATTTAGTCAACCTTATCCTATTTAATTTTATCGACTAAAGTCTCAACATTTAGTTAGTTTTAGTCATGAAAACTTGAATTTGCAATAAGATTATATTAATAACCATACAGCAGATTTTGGTCATTGTATAATGGTTAAACTGATAATTATTATTTTTTTCAAAATTATAATCGTAATGATTGTTGCCATTTGAGAAATTTACTTTTGCATTTCAGGTACTGCACTTTCTCCAGTAAGCACAAATCAATAGAATGTGAACACATACATGGTGTATTTTATCTCATCTAGTGTACTGATTTATTATAGGCTTTTTATTATATAAATCAACACCAAAGACTTATGAAATATCTCGGTCTACATCAGGGGTGCCCAACCCTGCTCCTAGCAATCGACTGTCCTGCAAAGTTTAGCTCAAACCCTAATCAAACAACTATACCTGTGATTTTCTAATGATCCTGAAGACACCGATTAGCTTGCTTCAGGTGTGTTTGATTAGGGTTGGAGCTGAACTTTGCAGGACAGTCGATCGCCAGGAGCAGGGTTGGGCACCCCTGGTCTACATTATGATAACAGCTAAAACAAACGAAAAAATTATAACTAATTACATAATTGCAATAGTCTATTTCTCTATTAAAACAACAGCGATTGAGTAAGTGTATTTATTCAGCGATCATGATCGCAAACAATACAGTCGAGATCTCATGACAGAACATAGACCGGCTGAATGACGCTTTCATTTAAGCTAAACTGCAGCTTGCTTGTTTGTCTTTGTCCAGTGTTTTCAGACTATCAGTAGGACGCGAGCGCCCGCGTGCGCATGGTTACCAGATTGCTTAAAATAAGCAAAACACACCATGCAGAAAACGTATGAATTTAACAGCGAAGCTCTGACTCGGGATTAGAACTCTTGAAATCCGACAACCGCACTCATGAAAGCTTGTGTAGTAGAGGCATGTAGAGCAGTCTGCAATAACATTTTGTCTCCTTTTTTGACAAAGATAAAAATAGGTTTTTGGTGAAGTTTTTATCTTTTTGAATACATTTTAGTCTCGTCTTATTTCGTCAACGAAATTGCATGTTGATATAGTCTTAGTTATCGTTTATTGACCTTATTTTTGTCTCGTCTTCATCTCGTCTTAGTCATGGGAAAAAAGCTAGTCAACGAACATTTTTCGTCATAGTCTTCATTAACGAAATTAACACTACCCCATGCGTAACTGAATCAGCGTAAATCACACCCTCAGCCTCTTGAATTGGACCAATGTCACTTCACATATCCTGATCTGAGACGTGTATCCTTAGGGAAGGCCTGCCACGTTCCCCTTCCTTCTCCAAAGCAGATGTAATATAACAGAACCACCCATGCCTCCTGCCTGCCTTGAATGGCTGTTTTCTCTGTGATTTATAGTTATCAGCCATGCTGATCAAGGTCGACCGTGTGGCTGATTTTTCATCACCTGCTGTCAGAACCCAGAGCGCGAACCTGCTAGCCACAGGAAAGCCTGCCCCGAGCAGCCACATTAAAGAACATGATGCTTTATTATACATAGCCATGGCTGTCCATCACAAAGCTGAAAACACACACAAACATTGGTCAGATACACTTGATCAACCACACAGACACTACACTTGCAAAGCTCGTGTTTGAGTAAATTGAGTAAATCGGGCCTGTTTAACAGGAGATCATGTTAAACTAGAAAAGTTTGTTTAAAAAAAAAATCTATTTATCTATCTTGTATGCAGTGTATGGTGGGGAAATAATAATAATAATAAACTTGGAACTGTTTGTAAATGTTTTTGAATCAAACTGATGTACATAAGTGATGGTCATATAATTATAATAAAAGCATATTATGCTGCAGTTTTGTGGTTGCAGGACAACTAACAAGTATTTGTATATCCTCATCATAGCCAATTTTTACAAAAATTTTGGCTGTTAATTGTGGACCCTGCTACTGTACCAAAGAAAAATATTGTTCAGCTATCTTATTGAAAGCACTGAATATGATTACACACGTCATCTCTCTGATAATCAGTTTCAAGTCACACAAACACACACATTTCCCTTCAGTCTTCAAGGCACTCAACCGTGATTCACAGGATACATAAACCTCATGGGTATTTGATCAGGGCTTCTTTCTCAACCTCTGTGTACTGATACAATTAACAACCCCCATAATTCTCATCCAGCCAATACAGTGTGAAACTCCATGTTTTACAAGTCAATCACTCTGCACAGTCTCGTAAAGCTGTTCAAATATTGGTGCCTACTGAACTGATCTTTTATAACAGTCTAGCTCATCTTATGAAGCACGGTAATTGATGCACAGAAGCATAAAAAAACCCCACATTTATTGATGTGTATGAATCGACTGCATGTGATATGGCTGAAACAGAAGGTGCGAAAGCTAATCTAATTAAGAGCTGATTGAGAGCAGAGGTCACCTCCCACAGACAACACCCAAAGAGAACAAGATATTTATTATGAAAATGCATGCTGGCAGCTGCATCACACACTACATATGAATATAACCCTACATCTCACCACATCTCTTTGCTGTCTGCTTTTCTGTTTATCTTTCACCCTACCTACATGGGGCGCACATCTGATGATGTGACGCCAGTGTTCATTTTCACAGTCTTTTGTTTTAGACTTATTTGTTTTGCTTTTTGACATTATTATCTAAAGTGACTTACATTGCAAGTTGTTCATTTGATCAGTACATTCATTGCCTGGGAACTTCATTTCCTTGGCCTTAGCATTGCTAGCAAGGTTATAATAGTTCCCTTTCAAGGGAACGAGACACTGCGTCCTCTAGGGGTCGCTATGGGGAACGCCTCGTCGTGACCTGTGTCTGAAGCATACATTGAAAAAACACCAACAACACGTTGGCCGGCAACAGCCATGCACTACGGGTTGCGCCTTATAGTCAGAAATAGCACCGGATAACACATCAGCGTTAGATTCTTGGCTCCCATTGTCATCATTATTTGACACTGATGACACACACGATCTATGGTTGTTTGTTTGGGCAAAGAGCACGCACGCGATGTCCTCGAGGGGGCAATCTGCGTGCACTGTGAGCATTTTTCAATGAACGTTTGTCTCTCTTTTCAAGGAAAAAGGGGCAGCCATCTGCTTCCCGCGGTTCAGGACCCACCACTGCTGAGGCACGGAGGGGAATGAGCGTGTGGGGATCGCAGGTGGATCTGGCAGATGAGTTTAAAGAGAGCTTTCCCTCTCGCACTCATCGGCTATGGACGGATTATGTTATTTCATTAACATCGTCTGATCCAAGGGCCAGTGCTCTGCTGGAAAGCAGGAAAATATCTGGGCAAAAGGAGGAGGGCAGAAAGCTGAGGCTGAGCCTTCCCAATCCACCTGCCCTGCGTATGATGAGCTTTTGGAAGTTATGGATCGCGCCACGGCGAGGCTTGACTTGCCGTGAAGCGGGGGAAGAAAGTGATGTCGCGAGTATCTTGATGAACGTTATTTTTCTGGCCATAATCCTCCAGCTCAGGTGAGCCTTCCTTTATTCCTGTTTTTTCATATAAAGATTGAGGAATGGAAGAGGCTGTTTTTCCTCTTGCATCCATCGATTCCAGCATACAAGTCATGCCAACATCGAGGCGATGCGCAAAAACAGCTATGAGAAGATGCCCCCATAGAAGAGACGCTGGCTAGCTATCTCTCCATGGGTGAGACATCTTCTCTCAAAACTCCCTCCTTGCCATCCAAGCCCCTTCAGATTACATCTCGCTTGAATGGCAGGGCATACGCAGCAGCAGGTCAGGCTGTTGCTTCGTTGCACACGATGGCGGTGCTTCAGGCATATCAGGCTGATCTACTGATAGACCTGGATAAAGGCGAGGGCCTTTATCCTGATGAGGTAGCTGAGTTGCGCCTCACCATGGATCTCGCTCTCCGTGCTACTAAGCTACGGTAGTGACGGAGAGACATCTGTGGGTGAACCTGGCAGATATCGGGAAGAAAGAGAGGGGTTTTCTTCTCGATGCTCCGGTTTCACCTTCTGAACTTTTTGGTACCTCCGTTGAGACGGTGGTCGAAAAGTTCAGGGAGGCGAAGGCGCGCTCAGCGGTTGCGGATCAGAGACTGGCACAGAAGGCTAGTGTCGTGACTCGCGCTCCTCCTCCGCCTGCGGGTAGGGGTAGGAGGTATCGTGGGTCAAAGGGAGGTAGGCAAAACCTAAGGGATGTGATCCAGACAAGATGTCAGCGCTTTTGTCTGGATCAGAGTGATACTTGAGTATCTACTCGTTTCCTTTGGGGGTTTTACATCTGCCTTTATCTTCACCTTCCTAATTCCCCTGTGACCACCATCTCTCCACCTTACCGAGGTTAGGTGGGAAATTTCCTGCATTAGGTTTGGTTGGTTCTATGGCTTCATAGAGACCACCTTACTGATGTCCGTACATAGAGGCTTCTTATGTATATATATATATATATACTGTGGTGTGAAAAAGTGTTGGCCCCCCCTCCTGATTTCTTATTTTTTTTGCATGTTTTTCACACTTTCATGTTTCTGATCATCAAACTAATTTAAATATTAGTAAAAGATGACAAGTGGACACAACATGCAGTTTTTAAATGAAGGTTTTTATTATTAAGGGAAAACAAAATCCAAAACTACATGGCCCTGTGTGAAAAAGTGTTTGCCCCCTAAACCTAATAACTGGTTGGGCCACCCTTAGCAGCAACAACTGCAATCAAGCTTTTGCGATAACTTGCAATGAGTCTGTTACGGCGCTGTGGGGGAATTTTGGTCCACTCATTTATGCAGAATTGTTGTAATTCAGCCACTTTGGAGGGTTTTTGAGCATGAACCGCATTTTTAAGGTCATTCCACAGCATCTCAATAGGTTTCAGGTCAGGACTTTGACTAGGCCACTCCAAAGTCTTCATTTAGTTTTTCTTCAGCCATCAGAGGTGGACTTGCTGGTGTGTTTTGATCATTGTCCTGCTGCAGAACCCAAGTTCGCTTCAGCTTGAGGTCACGAACAGATGGCCAGACATTCTCCTTCAGGATTTATCACAGCAAGTCTTCCAGGTCCTGAAGCAGCAAAACAGCCCCAGACCATCACACTACCACCACCATATTTTACTGTTGGTATGATGTTCTTTTTCTTAAATGCAGTGTTACTTTTACGCCAGACGTAATGGGACACACACCTTCCAAAAAGTTCAACTTTTGTCTCGTCAGTCCACAGAGTATTTTCCCAAAAGTCTTGGGGATCATCAAGATGTTTTCTGGCAAAACTGAGACGAGCCTTTATGTTCTTTTTGCTCAGCAGGGGTTTTCGTCTTGGAACTCTTGGAACCATTTTTTCCCAGTCTCTTTTTTATGGTGGAGTCATGAACACTGACCTTAACTGAGGCAAGTGAGGCCTGCAGTTCTTTGGATGTTGTTGTGGGGTCTTTTGTGACCTCTTGGATGAGTCGTCGCTGTGCTCTTGGGGTAATTTTGGTCGGCCGGCCACTCTTGGGAAGGTTCTTCACTGTTCCATGTTTTTGCCATTTGTGAATAATGGCTCTCACTGTGGTTCGCTGGAGTCCCAAAGCTTTAGATATGGCTTTATAACCTTTTCCAGACTGATAGATCTCAATTACTTTCTTTCTCATTTGTTTCTGAATTTCTTTGGATCTCGGCATGATGTCTACCGTTTGAGGATCTTTTGGTCTACTTCACTTTGTCAGGCACGTCCTATTTAAGAGATTTCTTGATTGCGAACAGGTGTGGCAGTAATCATGCCACAGTTTTTAACATGGGACAAACACTTCTCACACAGGCCATGTCGTTTTGGGATTTTTTTTCCCTTAATAAATGAAATTTATTTAAAAACTGCATTTTGTATTTACCTGCTTTATCTTTGTGTAATATAAATTTTTTTTTGATGATCTGAAACATTAAAGTGTGTCAAACATGCAAAAAAATAAGAAATCAGGAAGGGGGCCAACACTTTTTCACACCACTGTATATGTGTGTTTGTGGTAGTATGCGCTGGGGGTTGTGTGTGTATAATCCATCTGCTAGCTTTCTTTGCAGTGTTTTCCTGGACCTGTGTGTTTCTGTCCCTTTTTTTAGGGAAGGTCCTCGGTGAGCACCCCCTCTGCTGGATTCAGAAACCGGGTGCTCGACTTGCAGTGTTTACTTCACTCGTCGATATGATGTCCAGCCAGTATGATAGCCTGGTTTCGGCTTCATACTTCCTGGATCAAGCGGCCATAACACAGGCTTCTGCGGGAACCTTCGTGATCATCAGGCCCCCCGCGCATCACTGCAAAAATTTCCTGGACGTCCGGGCTGGGCTTATGCTTTCAGGCTGCCCTGTCTGGTATACCGTATCTAGGTCGCCCTGAGGGGCCTCCTAGTCACCAGGATATTCCCTCTTGCTGAGGCATCGAGTGGGAAGTATAGGTGGCATTTGTGAGAACCTTCTTGTTGTAATGCTGTCTCAGGCAGTGCTCCATTCGCCTTTGAGGGTTGTATTTGAGATTGCCTCTCCCGTTTGGCTCAGTACTTCCGGGTATCTGTGAACAGATGCTTGGAAAACTCTTAAATCCATACTATAGTAAGTGCACACGTTAAGCTTTGCGCACTTACTAAAATCCACATAGTGGTATGTGTGCACGTTATGCTTTGCCCACTTTTTTTCTGGAATCCTGTATGGTAAGGGTTAACTGTTATTAGCCTCATTCCCTTTCTCTGAGTCGGTTTAGACCCCGGTACCTTGGGCTCCACTCAACTAGTGTGTCTCTGTCGACACACTTTGGAAGCATCGTTCCCCTCACCATTGAGGGTTATTGTGATCATGGTGCTTTCTTTCAAGCGTTTGAATTCGCTCCCTTCTGAGGAGTTGGATTCCTCACTCCGTGGGCTGTTCTCATGGTAGTGTTCAGCAGTGCTCCCCTTTACCAAAGGGTTACCTATGAGCACGCTACTCATTTCTGAATTCGGAGTTTTCCTCTCACGTGAGAGTTGAGTTCGCTGTTACTCTCCTCTTCTCTGCTGGCGCTGAGTTTTTTTGGCATCGTGCAGTACGCTTACCCTTCTCTTTCTAATGATCTTGGCTGTAGGTCGTCCCCCCTCTCATTGCGAGCTGGGTGTTGTGCTCCCTCAGCTGAGGTAACTTACTGCTAGCCATTCCAGCATTGGAACATGCTGTAGGTCGAGCCCCCTTCTCGGTTGAAAACTAGGTGTTTGCTCCTTCAGCTAAGTAACTGCTACATGCTGTAGGTCGAGCCCCCTCTCGATTGAGAGCTGGGTGTTTGCTCCCTCAGCTAGAGATTTACTGCTAGCCACTCCAGCTTTATACTTAGATCGAGTTGATGACTTCTCAAACAAAGCGTTTTGGGATGCACCATTTCCATATATGGGCTGCTCTTTCAGAGTACCACAAGGGCCACTTAGAATGGTTTTTAAATCCATGTTATGGTAAGTGTGCATGTAAGTCTGTGCACTTTCTAAAATCCACACTGTGGTAAGTTTGCATGCTAGTACTCTGCGTTCTTTTCTAAAATCTTGTATGGTAAGAGCTACGCACGGCAGCCTCGTGCTCTTTCTTGAGTGGTTTAAAATCCCGGGTCCGCCTTGGGCACCACTCCACCTATGTATCCTCTGGATACCTACTTTAACAGGGTGTTGCTACTAGGGGTCTGTTGAGACCGTTCCTTCAGCATATGAACAAAGACATGTGTAAATCTCCCCCTTTGTGCACAGGCCAAGCTGAGTAAATCTAGGCTCTTGGTCCTATTCCCATAAAGGATCTAATATCCATGATTCCAAAGACCTTACCGCTCTCAAAACCCCTGGGCCATAGTATACAGAGCCCTAACCATAAGTACTTTTGGGGATAAGAATAGCAACTAAAGTCAGCCTTTGATCGACCCGTAGGGCCATACATGTCACTGACAGCACGTTCTTACATGTACCCAAGGGAGCAACTCCCATTAGCTATGGTCGAGTTGTACTTAGTGCTTGCTATGGTTCGGGCATGCACTCCCCTCAGCATGGTGGCGTGGGTATACCAGTACCCATAGCGACCCCTAGAGGACACAGTTCGAAGTTCCCTCGAAAGGGAAAGTCTCAGGTTACTTATGTAACCATGGTTCCACTGAGTAGGGAACGAGACACTGCGTCCCCTAGGTTTCTTGCCATGCTTCAGACGAAGAAGTGAATGATGTGTATCTCCCGGCGCCTATTTATACTGTAGTCGCACCGGTAGTGACGTCATGGCTGTCGCCGGCCAGACAAGTTGGTGTTTTTTCAATGTATGTTTCAGACACGAGTCATGACGAGGCGTTCCCCATAGCGACCCCTAGAGAACGCAGTGTCTCGTTCCATACTCGGGGAACCATGGTTATATACGTAACCTGAGACGTTTTGCATTTTTAAATTCATTTTTATTTTAATATCGTTTTCAAATTTGGAGACAATAGCAGAGACCATTTAGACTCCCAATACCTGTAGGACTCTACCTACCCATAGATACCCACTGATTGGCAGCTGCCTTTAAACTGTCTTGTGCTTATTTGTGTTCATGCTCTGAATACCGTCAAAGATTCTGATTTATAATTCGATATGCAGCGTTGCACATTATAGCCATTCGCGCTGCAGCTGAACTGAATGACAGCTTGATTACAGGGAGCACTCTTTGCTCTCTTTCTGTAGGCCTATATATGATTTATTAACAATTTGAATAAAAGTTTTATTTTTAATGTTAAAAGACCAAAGGAGAGTTTCAGGAGAGACAGTCGTGTTTTGGATGTTCTTTTAATTTATGGAGAATTATAAGCGTGTGTATGACTTGGTTTATACACATTTATTCAAAATAGCCTGTATGGGCAGATTGTTCACATGACGTAGGCAAAAGTTTTGTATTGTTTACAGACAAAGAATGCACGTTCTCATCTTTTTTTTCTGTTAATTGCCATGTTGAGCTGCGTGTCTAATTTTCTTCAAAGCACCAACTTAGAATGCCTAATGTTGGTTTGATTGGTGTTTGTAACGTGAGGTTTGGGTTTTGTTTCTTGTTTTCATGTCTTTTATTTAGTAGTTTGGCCACAGTCATGTTCTGTCATGTGATTCCCTTGTCTGTGTGTTATGTTCTGATTGGTTCCTTGGTTCATGTGTCATGTCCTCATTAGGTGCATTCGACTTCATGCAGCACTGCACAGATCGATCGCAATCTGACTTGAAGCAGTGCATGCCGGTTAGAAATGGTCACGTGTGGCATCAAAGCACCGAGCGTTTCTAGAACAGCCAAAAACTGACTCAGCCGGCGCAGTTTCTCCAGAGCGGCTACAGGAGCGCTGATGACGACAGCTAATTTACGATTGGCCAGATTCACCGCATGACAACGATCATGTGTGTTTCGGGTTTATTATTTTTTTTTTTTATTCTAACATCTTCAATTCCAATACTGCTCAAAAATCTGTGTTTTTAGAACAGTAAAAGCTTTTTTACTGTAGTCGCAATGTTATTTTGAGTCACGTTTATCATAAAACACTGATGAAAGCATATATACCCCCACTTTATTAGTATTTAAATAGTATATATGAAGAGTTCGGTTCCAAAATGCGATAAACACCTCTTTTTTTTCAGTTTCTGCCAAAATCAGTATTGTATCTGGTCGGTATTGAAAAGTAAATTTTAAATTTTACGCAAAATGCGATATCCGCAAGTTATTCTGTCATGTTTTCTCCCTTTCTTTCCAAACTGCGACAAACGCCAGTCTCCCTTCTCTGCAGAATGCGATATATCCGCTCAACCAATCACAGCGCACCATTCCACGCACTGTAGACAGTAATGGCGGCGCTTTGAATACACCCGGCATCCTAGTTTTCCTCATCTATTTTGTACTTTGTGATCAACAAACAAACTTAGGGCTGCACAATAAATCACATGTGATTGTCATGCGCATCTCATCAGTAAAGACGGTTCTGTGAATAGTAAATCTCAATCACGTGCTTTCAGATGGAGCGGCAGTTACTACACAGAGCCGTAGTTCACTCCTACTATCACACGTTCCTAAGCAGCGCAAATGAATCCCATTCGATTATGAACGCGATATTGCGTACCTTGTCAGTGTAAGTGTTAAGTGTAAATACAGCGTAGCTATAGCACTAGTCAACTAAATGAATGTAACATGGCAACGATGAATGCACTTTTGGAAGTTGAATGTAAAGGAAATGTAATTTTGCGCAACAGAAGAAAAATAAGAACGTGCATCCTTCCAGTAAACAATAAAACTTTTGCCTACATCTTGTGAACAATCTACCAGACTGTTTTGAACAAATGTGCATAAACTACATACTTAATTCTTCATAAATGAAAAGAACATATTTAGATATGGCTTTACTGTTAAGTGCCATTGTCTCTCATTAAACTCTGCAGTGTATAGGCTATGCGCCCGTTTGTCCTTTACAGAAGCATTAAAAATAAATATTAAAAATAAAATGATATAGGCTGCAGAAAGCGAGCAACGAGTGCTCCCAGGCTGTCATTCATTTCAGCTGCAGCGCGAATGGCTAGAATGCGCACCGCTGCAAATCAAATGTTGAGGCTCCACTATTATTATTTAATTTCATTAGTCCCACTTATTTATGAGCGTTTGTTCTCGGGAAAGTGAGCAAGACACGACAGTTACAATACCATGATTATGGTTAAATAAGAAAAAAGACATCTGACCATCATAACCAAATTAGGCTACATTTATTTTCATATTAAATATCCCAACACACATTTATCATTCAGTCTAGTGCGTTTTACATATAATGTAAGTGCAACTTGTGTAGATTTAAAAAGGCATGCTTAATTTTGGTGTGTATTTGTATACTTTTACCATCTAATAAATCTCAGCATGCTTTAATTTTGTGTCGCTAGACGTTTGCATCAAATTAGCCTAAGTCTTTCTTTGGCCTGCGTTCTGGAAGTGATCTGTTAATTCTGCTGAACTTTAACTAAAACTGAAACTAAACTATATACAAACTAAATAGAAATGTGTTCACAAAATAAAACTAAACTAAAACTAACAAAATTATTAATGAAACTAATAAAAACGAAACTAAATTTTATTGCAAATTTGAAAACGATATAAAATAAAACTAATTTAAAAACACAAAGCTATAATAACTGTGGGCACTCCTGGCTGTTGTCAGAACCTGTTTACTTTAGGTTTGAATACCGTGGAAGCAGATAGAATTAAATAAATATTTGAAATTGTGTTTTTTATTTGTCTGTTCTTGTTTATGCTTGTAACATCTCTCTGACAAATGATTAACTCTTTGTGAATTATGTTATTTTGGTCATAACATTAAACATTAATAAAACATCAGCCACACGAATTTTTTTTTTACATCTTATAAAGGTTTTAATTTAATATATTAAAATGCAATTAACTCCACTTTTATACTTTGTGAGAGTTAGGTTGAGACAGATGTGTGATTGTGTGGTTTGTTCCCGACCTTGTTGATCAAAAGCAGATTCGGGTCTCAAAACACTTGTGAAACGCCCAGATGCTTTGATTCGCCTTAGTCACGTGACACAGGTGTTTTGAATCACACTTCGGAGCAGTGTTTCGAAACATCTGCGCTTCGGGATCTCGACACCGTGTCGAAACGTCAGTTTCGCATCAGCCATCCCTAGTTGTAACCTTGCTGTCGGTGATTCTGTTTATGCCAAGTCAAGTCTGTTTCAAGTCAAGTCTGTTTCAAGTCAAGTCTGTTCAAGTCAAGTCTTTTGGATTATGTTTTGTCTTTATGTAAATAAACTGCACTTGGTTTCTCACTTCAACTCGCCTTCAGTGGACCATTTGTTACACTGAGAAAAATAAATACATTTTGCCTACCTGATCAGTAATTTAATTGCCGGTGCGACAAAAGTGTCGGGCCGGTCTTGTCAAATGTTCGGTACAGAATTAAATTAGTGCTGCTTTTGGATAATGGGTCAGGTGTTCTGTTAAGTACTGGGGGTGCGGGTTGGGTTATAACCAAACGACCTGTTGCAGGATCTAAACTGCTTTGCATCTCTCTGTCAGATAACCGCCACACGGCTCATATTTTTCAGCCACGGGGTGAGAACGTAATGATTATGAAACCGATTTATTATTTTATTTCAGTTAGTTTTTCAATAACTGTTGTTAGTTTCATTTCGTTTTAGTTTTTCATTTATTTATTTTTTATTTTATTTCAGTTTACGTCTTTTAGTCTTATTTTTAGCTTTCGTTTACCAAAATAAACTTGGTTGCTAGCATCATGCTCCACTGTTTGAGCTACAGGCATGCACTGTATGGTGAAAGCATTGTATCGTGTTATGTTTTAGGGTTAAAGAAAATCTCAGTAAACTTAACAGATAATGGCTGAAATCCCTGAATCTCTGGCAGAATCCCTGGCAGAAAATTACCAGTATTTTTTCAGTTTTTCCATTATAATTTATTTTCTTACAGTGTCCAAGAGTTTGCACCATTTTATGCAGAAAGTTGTAATATTACATTTGTGTTGTGTACTTATCAGAGTCAATCAAGTTGCTAACAAAGCACTTCAGTTTATGGGTGTTCATGCATTGTCATGCAGCTCAAACATGTCAGTCTCCAACATTATTGACTATAATTGTATAAATATTTTTTTCTATTGGTTTTCCACAAATAGACTTAATTCAAACAGATATTGATGTTACCATGTTGATAATAACCTGACTCTGAAAAGCACAAACACATATTGGGTAAATTGGCCCATTTTTTGAATGCTAAATGAAATAATCAACGCTACTCAGAAATATTGACTGGATTCGATTTTTTCCAATAAGCCTACTTCACTGGATTCTTGGATTTATTCCTGAAGAATATGTGCTATCCCACCTTTTGAAACCGTATTTATGACAATAGTGTGCCCATGATGCCTTAAAATACTGTCAAAGTAGGCAGCACACTAGCTTTTGGAACAGCTTATATATGCCTTCTCTTATCTCCAGATAAAATAAATCTTTTCACTCCGTAGTCTTTGTTGGGTTTAGTCATGTTGATAAATATGCCAGGAATTGAGGATTAGAAAACAACTATAATGCAAAGGATTTAACCTACAGCAAAATTAGAATTCTGTACATATCCCTCAGTAAAGGGCGGTTGTTCTTGCTCAACGAACTCTGACGGCAGTGAGAGTTTTGACATTGGGGGTGCTGGTCTGCTTGAGCCTGCTGCTAACTTCGACAAATTATCATATGAGGCAAGTCGATGACTCCCATCAAGGTTAAAATACATTTATACCCTTGTTTGCTTAACAGCATTAAGTGAATCTGCGTGTGTACACACTCAGCGTATAAAAGGCTCCGTGCGGCTGCTTAGGCTAAGGACACAGGGGTGGGCCATTAAAAAGGAACCAGATGGTTTAGGCCACAGCAGGCATTAGCTCAGTTTAATTTCTGGTGTTGTGTAGTGTTGAGTAATGTCGATGATGTATCTGTTTGATTTAGACTCCTAGCTAGAGAGGCAGATCAATGGACTCCACTAATTATGCAATTATATAGCTGCGTTAGTACAATCATAATGGGGCAGGCAGACAGAATCAAAATGAAAGAGTCTATTACAGCCAAAGGGAGATAGAGGACAGAACAGTGGGATGAGGAATGCTGAATGACAGCCGCTTACTGCAAGATGGTTTGGCAAAAGATGATTCATGATGGCATAGATGATTCAAGACAGATCTTTAAGGGTTAGTTCACACAAATGAAAATTCCATCATTTACTCACCCTTGTGTCGCTTCAAACCAAAAAGACTTCAGAATACAAATTAACTTATTTCTAATAATCACTCGTCATTTTTGTCCATCGAATGCAAGTAGAGGTAATTGGCATTTTCATGCTTCAAAAAGTTCATAAAGACATTGCAAAAGTAATCCAAATGAATCAAGCGGTTTAGTCTTCTTCAGAGAAATTATCACTTTATACAGTATGATGGACAGATTTAATTAAGTTTTTATTCACATTTTATTCAGATTATTCATTATAAACAATTGATCAACACAAACACAGAGCACATCAAATATGATCAATGGAAGCTCAAATGTGCTTGCTTGACACACTGGAACAAATGAGGTTTGTTCTCACGAGTCAAGCACGTACGTTTAAGCTTCCTTTGAATCAAATTTTCATTTTTGG
Source organism: Sinocyclocheilus anophthalmus (assembly GCA_018155175.1). NCBI lineage: Eukaryota > Metazoa > Chordata > Actinopteri > Cypriniformes > Cyprinidae > Sinocyclocheilus > Sinocyclocheilus anophthalmus. The sequence continues at coordinate 35,683 of JADLZN010009533.1, read as the reverse complement.
GTGAACTAATCCTTCCAGAGGGAGTTCAAGAGCTTTTATTTCCTGAATTGAATGTGATCCTGTTCATTCATAATAGCCCATGTTTCCTAGAAGGCAATGACGAAATCCAAGTGTTATATTTGTTTTAATTTGTCAGAGTTTTACAACCAGAGCACTTCTGAAAACACTAGATTTCTGTGATGGAAGCAAGTGGTCGATGGCCGGAGAAGCCAGAGGGACAGAAAGTCATTGCTTGTGTAAATAAATTACCTGTATCATTGATTCATTTATAGATTAATTCAGTATGAGCTGCATCAGCTGTGACGTTCTGACTTTGAGTTGTGGAAAAAAAATATAGAGGGAAAACATATTTTGCACCAACTCGGTATTAGAAAATTCAATTTCTGGCCTGTCCTTGGAAATCAAGTAATAGCTAATGTTCCAGACAGGAACTATGGGCCCTGTTGTCTGTGGATCTGCCCAACTAAGTGCTTCTGACACGTTAACGAAGATCAAATAATCAGCCAATGATGGCCAGAGCAGTGCTCTTTCCTTTCTCAAATTGACTGTGGCAAGGCTTTACATACATTTATGATTTCATTGCAGGTGAGTCATGGGGGGAACTGCATAATCTTTTTAAAAATGACAAACTGTCACATCCCACATTACCTACTGTTAAAAAATGTTCAGGTTTCTCTGAAAAATAAAATAAAAATGTTGCACTGTATGAGTTTTTGTCTTACATTTATATCATATGATTAGCGATTTTGCACAAGCAGTGAGAGCAAAATCACACAAGTGCTGTTTTTGCACTTTTTTTTGTTTTTGTGAGTGCAAATGTAATTAATTGCCACACTGTGTAATGAATTAGATTAAAAATGTTAATTGACAGAGCCCTAATACATATATTATAATTATTATTTTGCTATAAAAAAAAAATTCTTTATATAGAGAAACGTGTTAGGCGATTTTTTTTTTTACTCTGTTAGCTGACTGAGGCTCCTTCTCTTCTAGAATGGTGCCGCAGGTGTTTTTTCAAATTTTAAGTGCTATTCTGAAGTGTTCGTCCCCTTGACAGTCTGCATTCAACGACTAAACCCCTGTGTAGATGGTCACACTGTTTTAAGCATGAACAGCTTCGCTTATTAATAGGAAGACCAATTTTTTTCCCCACACTGCATCACTGTCACATGCGGTCTACATGACTATTTTATGAGCAAGGAAAGGTTTTCAATTGTATTTGTGGGCCCAATTTATATTAGGCGTCTTTAACTATACTTTCATCCAAAAAATAAAAAAAGGTACAGTGTACTTATTGTGGCCATGGTCTATTGCAAAACATGGCTACACTTTATTTTAAGGTGTTCTTGTTACAGTGTAATTATACATGCAAGTACTGAGTAATATTAATTAACTACATGTACTTACTATTGTCACGGTTGTACTACACTGATGAGCGAGGAGACTTCGCAGTAAACACAATCTTTAATCCTGTAGCATTTGGACCAATCAGACACACAACTTTTTGTTATATTTAACAAATAATATCTAACTCCCCCTCACTTAACCAAATGGCCAATTACGAGGGTCTATGGACCCTTCGCCCGAAATGCACCTAACACCTCAGAAAGGCAGAACAGGCCTCTGGTTCCATGGTAACCAATGCTGATATCACTGGTTTTATGGACTAAAGGAATGCGGGCAGAGAAACTCCCTCATTTTCCTCATAAGAAAGACACATAATGCCCAGAGAAATGGACTGTTCTCTAATTAATTCATAGGAAAACCTTTCTTTGATTGAATACACATAACCTTTGGTCATTGTGTATACCATTACAGTCTTGTATATTGTCTGTTGTAGTGTAAACTGTTTTATGCATGTTATCATAGACCAATAGTTAATATAACCTCACCTATTTCATATTTGGTCTCTATGAATTCATCTTCGGATGAACTAACTGAGAGTGCATATTACATGCTGATACATATGCAACATATTGATGTTCTAATAATATGTACTAATTCGTGCCTCAACACTCCAACGAATTACATATGCAAAATACCATGCTTAGAGAACAAAGGGTCGTAAACCCTCCAGCAATTGCCACCTCCCGCTCGGAAATTCCATTTTGCTCATTGGACAAGCCCATCTTGAAAGGCGGGGATCTTCTCCGACCTTAAAAGGCCCGGCTCCAGGGACCCGCCCCAGTAGGTGGTTCGGTCAGAAGCAAAGATGAAAATGTGAGAAAAACGCTTCAGGATACCAAAGCATTGTGCCAGGCCTTTCAGCCTTGACTTTTCCATTCACCAAAAATTCTCTGACTCAAACTGGTTCTTTTCATCAACAAATTTCAGCAAGATCTGGGGCCTTAAGATCAGGAATCTCTTTCAGACAGCCGAGATTCGCAAGTATCAAATTTAGTCTTATTAATTGATACATTAAGTAGCAGTTACACCTTTTTACAAAGGTGTGTTAGAACTAAGAATCTGACGTTTCCCTCAGGTTTTAGATCTGCTGATTATGCAAAATGGTTCCATAAATGTCATTCTTTATGCCTCTTTCTGTACTGAGTTAAACCTTGAGCCCCTTTTCCTATACAACGCATATGTGTGTGTGTGTGTGTGTGTGTGTGTATGTTAGACCAGCTTAATGTGTTTATGTAGTATGTTAGACTAGTTTAAGTGTTTATGTAGTTAATAAAACCTTACTTGTATCACACTTGACGTGTTCATTGTTTGCTCATAACTGGAGTCACTTAATCATGCAGATTTACGTTACAAGCTTATAGAATTGTCCAGTAAGAAAGTTATTTCCCTTAACCAAAAAATAAACATTCTTAGAATTGACAGACAGTTAACCCTGAGAGGTCAAGTAAATATCTACAGCGGATCTAAAATATGAATAGTTAATTATAACTAGTTATGGTTAATTATTCATATTTCCCCATGAGCTGATTCGCTACATCCTTCCATTACTGGGTATACAGGGCAGACAGGAACACATGTAGCACAAGATGAACATTCAATACCAGACGCTGAGCTAAAAACAGGGAACACTATTTAAACACATGACAAGACGAGGGGATGACGAGACACACCTGGGATCAATGGAAATAAACAGGGAACACCTGGAATAAATCAACATAATCAGGACAGGAACAGGAATCTAACTAAATATGGGCATAAACACTGGAACACAGGGAGCACATGGGGAACAAAACACAACACAAGCCTGACATCTATATGGTTAGGGTTTGGCTTAGGGTTACTTGCATGTAATTATGCATAATTGTTATTATAATAGTAAGTACATGTAACATGTGTAAAAAGCACACCTTAAAATAAAGTGTTACCCAAAACACTTGCTGCAATAGATGTGAGATAGAGGTAATGTTCATAATTTAGGTTCTAAGATATAGATTTATCCCTCTGATTTGAATGCTCTGTTGGAAGGGGCATGCGTGCCCATTGCTGTGACTGGCTAACATCTTTAAATATGAAATGAGCATTACATGTGGAACTCTCAAAAACTTCTACTGCGTTTTTACTATAACAGCCATCGAGATTAACGAATCGTGAAAAGTGTTATCGCATTATATTTAGAACTACTCTCTTTGCATCTAAGGTTGTAGCACTGCATGGTATCTGAACACATTCATGTCTACTGAGCACACGATATAATGATCTCCTTATTGCAATGCAATTTTTGCACAATCTCATGAATACTTTCATCATAACTAACACAGTGAAAACACAATGTAGATAAGAAACTCGTTGAGCAGTGTAAACCGTGTCACTGATTATAATGAGAATTTTGACTGAAATGTACAAATCAAATCACTGTTATAAAACGGATAGTTCCGGTCCTTGATTCTGATTGGTTGAGCCGCGTTCGAAGCTGTTGTAAATTACTCTACAAGCATACACCTTTGTTTACTTTGTATGTTGCTTGACAACCACTTTGTTGCAACCACAACTGTTTCTGAGGAACTACATTGTTTGGTGGAAGAATAATGTTTTTATTAATATCATTACACTATATCGGAACTATAGATGGAATAACCGTTTTATAAAAGCAATAAGCCCGTGAAGCCATGGTTTACAGTGAATTTATAACAGCTGTTATAAATTCACTGTAAACCACGGCTTCACAGGGCTTATTGCTTTAATAAAGCGCTTTGAGTGCCTAGAAAAGCGCTATATAAATGTAATGAAAATGAATTATAGACTGATCTTGATTTGACTTGATCTTGAATTTGAAAAAAATACTATTCATCACTGTTGGCGGAAATTAAGAAAACTAAGTTTAACATATCTTATATTAATATGTTATGTTTCTTATTTTAATGTTTAAATAATGTATTAGTATGCATAGAAGATTTAAAAAATATATATATTTTTAAATTGTGTAAAAGTATTTTCCATTTTAGTTCATGTAAACTATTGTGTGCAATTTTGTGTTTTTTTTTATGCTACCAGTTAAATAGAAACAAGTATAAAAGTAACTGAGGCATAATGGTGTACATTCAAAGAGTACCACATTATCCATCTAACATACATCTAATGCAAACATTTCCAAGCATGGAAATAAGAAAGAACATTATTTGAAATTACTGAAGCAGAGAGGTTTCCCCATCAACGTTCAGTTCATTACTTTCCGGCAGATCTGTTTACCTTTGCTGGACTGACATGAACGATAACAAGCTAAAATGATGGTGTGAAAAATGGGCAGAGCATCAATCAATACGAGAGCAAAGACATTTTGCCATAATTTCCAGCTAAATTACTCTACCCGCTTGCTAGGCAGTGAACTGCGCTTTGTTATGCTATGAATCAAAGCCAGATGAGATGAATGACTGTGAGCGCTGAGTTAATGTTCCTGTGTGAGAGTGATGAGGGTCTGCTGATGCCTCCATATAGCTGCAATGCAGGAACATGAACAAAATTGTAATGAACGAAATGATCATCACTGTGGTTAAAATGCATCACAACATCTATAGAACTAAGCAACATAGCTTTTGTTGAATTAGCAAGTCTTGCATAGCATGATTATCCTGCAGCCAATGTTATGCTTGAAGATGATTTCAGACATCCCACCTCTCCCGGAAGCTCCGGGAGTCTCCCGCATATTAATAGTGGCTCCCTGACGCCCGCAAATTAGATACAATATCCCGGAAATCGTGGAGGCAAGGGAGAGTACGAGCAAGAGGAAAGAGCGCCACTTAAGCATTTACATTTAGTCATTTAGCAGACACTTTTATCCAAAGCGACTTACAAATGAGGAATAAGCGAGAGAGAGACACATGTAGTGATATATAATCATAACCGTAGCCAGCTTGAGATCACCATATGAGTGTTTGCATGTATAATTCAGTTTAGACAGTTTGCAAGAATGTTTAGCGTCCGTGGCATGATCGCTGCGAGACGCTGGTGGAGTGAACGAATCTTGAGAGCGTGGGCGCAGCCTCCGCCGTGTTACCAGATCCAGCGATTATAGGCGTTTTTGGACTTGTCTTTTCCACTTAATTTGACACTTTAGAAAGTTAATAGAGTGGAAAGTTGCAATTTAGGGTCAGCGATATCCTTATCTTATCTGCAAAATATTTGAAATAATTTCAGTTTATTTTTAATTTTTCTGTTTTTCTTTGTTTTAATAGCAATATCTGGCAACACTGCATCGCCGGCATGGACATGCTATTGCTGACAGGATAGCACATTCGGTAAGGGAAACGCAAAAAAAATATCATGATATTATCTATTAGAAACGTTATCAAAAACAGTAGCATTTAACACTAGTACACAGATCTGTAGAACAAGTAGGTTACAGAATGAAATGAAATACGCAAACACTAGCCATGAAGAAGTCTATACTATTTCATTCAGTAGTAGTTACATTTTCACAAATCATGCTTTAAACTTTCATAAGAGCACTAGACAAACTTATCTATATAGCAACGGTTATTAATGAAAACTGTAACAGTAATATGGATTGTTGCATGAATAATAAACAACTGATAAAAGTGTGTGTGGGGGGGGGGGGTGCGGGGCTGGGGGTGGTACTACCTCCCTGAAATTAGTTTTTGCAGGGTGGGATGTCTGTATTGTATCATCATTAACATTCCCAAATGGAAGATTTTGAGTGGGAAGCAATTTAAATTTCTGTCTATTTCGCACATAAAGCTACTGTATAACAACAGAAGATATGGAATGTAGTACACAAAAAGTATGGATCACTTTAAACTTTAATGGTGCATTTATGTATTTTTTTTTAAGCTGGAAAACTCTAGTCCCTGTTCATTGTAACTGCATGGAAAAGGTATGGAAACAGAATAAAGAAAGTCATGCAGTTTTGGTACAGCAAATGACAACAATTCTAATTTTGGGGTGAACTATTTGGGGTAAAAAATAAAAATTCCATATGCATGAATGGAATGTTCACAATAAGATCAATAACATGCATTTAGAAAATAGATATGGTGAATTTTCATTTCATACCGTCTTTAAGGGTAAGTTAATCTGAAATTGATAATACTGCAATAATAGGCAAGAATTAATTAAAATAAATAAATAAATAAAGAACTTCAGTGAGCTTTTGGCCATTTTTGTGTGCAATATGCATGTGATTGTCCCTGAAGCGTTTGTGGCTGAGACTAGAGCATGAAGAGAGCTTCCATATCTGCACAGCCTAAAGCAGCTGATTAGAGGAGACAGCTCAATGAAGCTCAAACCAAATCAAACTGCTTGATTAATCTACCCGCTGATAAACGCCTCCCTCCGTTCACATGAAGTCATCTGTCTGCATGAGGAAAAGACATCACAATCCAGACACGTGTCCACAAAGATTTAATCACCCTTATTCTGACTTAATTCAGTGTTGTATAGTTGCCCCAAAAAACAATTTGAAAACCTTCAGACCCACTTAAACAAGTTTGAATGGTTATTTCATTAGAAATAAAATATCAAAGCAGGTCATCTGCGCTTGAATGCACCTGGAAATTTTTGTTCAACTTTTCTAAGCCATTTTTGCAAAGAATTATCATGTTTTCACTTAAAACAAAGTGTACAATGAATGAATGTGACTCTTAGTGTACTTCAAACCTTTAAAGTATATTTAAAAAAACAAACTCTGCTTTTAGATATTGTAATATTAATTAAATAAAATTAATTATTAAAAGTAATTATGAAATAACATATAAAGAGGTAAGTAAGTCCTACTGAAATGGGTCAAAAATCAAAGCGAAATGAATAAAAAAAAAATAGAATTTAATATAAATTTAAACTACAATACATTTTCATTTCATTGCAATTAACATTCAGTAACTGTCTGAGTAGTGTATTAAGTGAATTAAGAATATATTCTTTAAAGTATATTATTTTTGTAATAAGCACTCCTTTTAAAAGTATGCACAAGTGTACTTCTTTTCACAAGGGTTAGTGGATGTATGATTTAATTCTCAAGTTCACATAGGTGTCCTATGCAGATGATCAAACCACACATTTCACAACCACAAAGTGTCACAATATTTTTGTCTCATTTTCAAAACTATATCTATCATTTAAATCCTATTTTTTAATGTTTTGTTTGAAAATTATGCTTATGCTTTCTTCAAAATAAATTCCAGTTTTTATGATTAAGTCATGTAAGCCGTTACATGCAATTCAGATAAGACGCTACTATATGTTCAGTTCCCTTTCAGTCGGTCACTTTTGACGTCACGTCGATGACCGACGAACTGGGAGTCTCACTAGAGAGGTCAATCATCTTCAAGTGTAAACTAAACGAGCCAATGCACATTGGCATACGATCATTGCATCCAGCTGCCGCTGATCACAGCGTGAGTGTAAGTAGGCAGCAGATGCAGCGCATATTCAGCTTTTCAACGTTGCGTGGCAAACTTGATGTTACGTCTTTGTAAAGACGATGTGGGTTTGATATAGAAAAAAGATATCATACCATCCGTGTGTTTCTGGGTGCGGTTGTTACCTGGCACTGGGTGATGGTCACGATCGCTACCTCACATGCCTGGCCGTTAAACACACTGAGGTGGCCTTTGTGGATGAGTCATGTTCTCATTGCGGGAAGATGATCATCTCAGAGTCGCGGGCCAAGCTCCGTTTCCTCAAGGGGCAGAGTTCCGTTGCCTCTGCCTCGATCTAGTTCTCCTCATGGCTACTTCAGGCAGTAGCGCGGGCGGGCTGAGGCACTCCGCAACAGTTGAGCGGGCCAAGAACATGTGGGCTCTCTACAAGGAGCGTACCAGTCGTATCCTTTGGAGCTCCTCCCAACGACCAGATGTCGATTGCTGCATCGGGAGGGTGAGCCAGAGCTTTCTGGAGAGGAAGTTTCGGCTGCGCTGCTCTCCTCCGGGAACGTAGCAATGCCTGGATCGGATCCAGTAATAATGGCTATGCTTTCCCGGGCCGTCGTAGGGGTAGGGCTCGAGTGGAGACTGCCACCGTGTCCCGAGCCCTCAAGGTTAAACGATTGGTTCTCGGGGTGGTCCGTGCTGGTTCTCAGCACCCCGCATCGGTGCCTTTCTTCCCGGAGGTGCAAGAGGAGCTCAACAAGTCATGGACGGCACCTTTTTACTAACCGGAAACCGATTGCTGGTCTACCCCTCAACAACCCTCGACTATGGCTGCACTAGGGGGTTACAAGGGCCCCCATGAGGGAGCGGTCGGTTGCAATGCATAGTGTGTCTAACACCGCCTCACCCGGCAGGAGAAAACCGTGCCTCCATCCCAGGTCTTAGGTACTCGAACTGGCCAGCGATGTTATACAGCTGTTGGAGAAGCTGCCTCCACTTATCGCTACGACGGTATGCGGTTCTTCAGGCTGAAGACACTGAGGGACTGACGAGGTGTGGTCACGACTCACGCACCTACGTTACCTCGTGCCCGAGCGATGAAGGTTACGGTGTGGTCTCTGGGTCGTGCGATGTCCACACTTGTGGTCCAGAAGTGCCAAAACTGGCTGTCTGGTCGAAATGAGGGACGCCGACATAGTTCGGTTCCTTAATGCCCCTGTGTCCCAGACCGGCCTCTTCGGCGATGCGGTCGAGAGCCTGGCCCAGCAGCTCTCGGCTGTACAGAAGCAGACTGAGGCGTCCACCCGTCCGCAGCGCCTCAGCCTGCTCATCGCCAAGGGCAGCCCCCTGCGTCCGCCCCCCGCTCCCGCACCGCATCCGCTCCGGCAAGCGGCACCGTGGAGCTGGGCGTAGGCAGGCAGCCCCACCCATCCAGGCCCCCGTCAAACCTGGCAGTGAGCGAAAGAGCAAGAGGCCCCGGGACAGGTGACCCAGAGAGGGAGGAAGCTGCTCTTTGGGGGATGGTGAAGGCACCTCTCCCTTCCCCGGAGGAGGGCTGGGTGGAGAATATGGGAAATCTCGATGAGAGAGCGGTTTTCTCTGTCCCTGGGTCCCGGGATGGTACGGAGAGTCGTGGACGGATCAACACCGGACCACGCTCATCCTTCTCCTTCGCCAGCTGGCAGCAGCAGGCGGTTCGAGAGAGTCAACGAAGGCCCCACTCACGCACCCTCTGCCAACCTGTGGAACCAGGTAAGCACACTCAGACCCCTCTTTGGTCCGCCCACAAGCTGCCCGAGTTGGGTCCCTATGTTCCACCTCGCTGCCCCACTGCGGATACGGCAGTGGTTCCGCTGGTCCTGTCATGCTTACACATATCTGGGTGATGGCTAGAGTACCAGCCCGCTCGGGTTTCTGCGGTCCATCAGCCTGGCTAGCGATTCAGTTCGCCCGGCGTCCCCCCAAGTTCAGTGGCATCCGTTTCACAACAGTGAAGGCGGCCGATGGTCCTGTCTTGCGGGCGGAGGTCGCAGTCCTACTGGCGAAGGATGCGATAGAGCCGGTCCCTCAAGCCGATATGAGGACGGGGTTTTACAGCCCCTACTTCAATGTACCCAAGAAAGGCGGTGGGTTACGACCAATCTTGGACCTGAGTGTCTTGAACCGGGCCCTTCACAGCAGTTACCGTTCAAGATGTTGACGCATGAACGCATCTTCGGGTGCATCCGTCCACGAGATTGGTTTGCAGCGGTCGACCTGGAGGACGCGTACTTCATGTGTCGACCCTTCCGCACCATAGACCATTGCTGCGGTTTGCGTCCGAAGGGCGAGCATATCAGTACGAGGTCTTGCCCTCCAGGCTGTCCCTGTTGCCCAGTGTCTTCACGTAAGTTACGGAGGTACCCCTTGTTCCCCTGAGAGAACATCGGCGGACTGGCTCATATTAGTCAGGATCAGTTGTGCGAACTCAGGGACTTGGTGCTCTCACACCTCAGCTGGTTGGGCCTTCGAGTCAACTGGAAAAATAGAAAACTCTCCTCGATGCAGAGGATCTCTTTCTCGGTAGGAGTTGGACTCTTCGATCGTGCTGTTCACATTCCTGGGTGCCTCAACGGGAGCAAGAGCTATCTCGAGCTGCGATCCCGGAGAATGGCGACATCCATCCCAGACGGTCCAGCGGTTTGGAGACCTTCGGAGCGCCTAGGTAGACCTGTTTGCCTCTCCCAGAAAACCTTCACTGACAGTGTTCTTATCCCTGACGAGGGAACAACTTGGCCAACGGGGCTTTGCAAAATATTTGTTTCCCAGGGAGCCCTTCTGCACAGAATTATGTGCAAGGCTAAGGGGAGGCGAGGAGGAAGGCCTGTAGGGCACCAATGGTCGAGCTTGACAGTTCTCCCTCCGCTGCATTTGCCTCCATCAAGAGGGGGGGGGTAGGGGACCTGCACGCATTTTCGGTCAACGATTTGTGCCTAGAGTTCGGGCCGCTGACTCCCAGGTAACCCTGAGGCCCCGCCCGGCTATGTGCCCAAGGTTCCCACCACTCCCTTCAGGGATCAAGTGGCAAGCCTGCAAGCGCTGCCCCCGGAGGAAGCAGACCCAGCCCAAGCTTTGCTCTTTCCCGTCCGAGCCTTAAGGTGCTACAAAGACCGGACGCAAAGCTTCAGGACCTAAGACCAGCTCTTTGTCTGTCACGGAGAAAGGGGAATGCCGTCTCTAAGCAGAAGATGGCCCACTGGACAGTGGATCCCATCACCCTGGCTTATCAGGCACAGAGTGTGCCCTGCCCACTCAGGTTGCAAGCTCACTCAACTAGAAGTGCTGCATCCTCCTGGGCACGGATCGTGGCGCCTCTCTGGCAGATTCTGTAGTAGAGCTTGGGCTGGGTGACCCCTAACACGGTCCGCTAATTCTATAGCCTTCGGGTGAGCCGGTATCCCCTGGGTTCGCACCTCAAATGGGGGTGAAGCACGTGAGAGGGCCCCGGCTCCGGGTCGGCTTGCTTAAACCGCTCCAGAGAGTCCATATAGTTGACCCTGTTGAGTTCCTCCGTCCCCTTGGCAGTCAGACGTGGCGGAGCGTCCGGCGCCATGCCTTCACTCGTTGAATCCTCGAGAACTGGTAGAAGGATGGGTTCCATATGTAAGACCTAATTGGATCTCATATGTGTAAAGTCCACGGTATAGCCTCGAGCCCGTGTTTCCCCGGCAGACTTCTGCCATTCCAAGAGGGTTACAATCACCTCCATTCTTCCATATGCACCTAAGGAATGTTCATATGTGTATTGCTTCCGAAACCTCCTTCGGGAAGGTTGGAGCTTCCGTAAAGTCCCTGTTCCGAGTGGAACGGGTACGTTTTCCCAGTGTCATACAGTCTTACTCATTGGGTAGTGCCATAGCAGCAGTAGCTGGTTCTCTTGTGCAAGCCCTGGCCTACGCCAAAAAGTAGGGGCGCAGGTGGCTTCCACGGGACACTGGAAGGGGCAGTACCTGTGGCCCTTTTTTAGGGATCCCAATTCATCGGTCATCCGACGTGACGTCGAGAGTGACCGACTGAAAGGGAACGTCTCGGTTACGTATGGTAACCCTCGTTCCCTGAAGGAGGGAACGGAGACGTCACGTCCCGTCGCCACAGCTCCTGTACCACCGCTGAGCGGCCAGGTCACCGGCTCGGCTCCTCAGCGAAAACCTGAATATGCGCTGCATCTGCTGCCTACTTATACTCACGCTGTGATCAGCAGCAGCTGGAAGCAATAATCGCATGCCAATGTGTATTGGCTCGTTTAGTTTACACTCGAAGTAGATTGGTCTCTCTAAGCGAGATCCCAATTCGTTGGTCATCCGATGTGACATCTCCATTCCCTCCTTCATGGAACGAGGGTTACCATACGTAACCGAGAGGATACTTTTTGCGGTCACTGTATTTGGAAACTGTTAAGACCATTAAAATGGGAAACTTATTTTTTAGGCCACTGGGATTTTACTTGAGTTTTAGGAAGATCATGATTCTCAAATGTTTGAAATTCATGACTTTGAAAGAAAAAATAAATCAATACTTTCGTTTTACCATGAAGAGGAAATTAGCAGTGCAAAAGCCTTCATTTCACTGCCTCCCTGAATTGATTATGGGCACAATGAGAATTATAGTACTCAATGCTGAGATAATCTCTGCAATCGTATCTGATACTGGGCAGCAAATGTAAGAACCACACTAGAAGAAATCAAATGTCTGCTGATGAGAGCACTTACTACTGATCCACTTAGCATTTGGGTCGTGAACTTTGAAGTCTTTTTTGAAGATTTCTTCCACTGTCACTTTCCCTTTCAAGGCCAGGCTATCGTCCTCACCTATAGAAAGAAATACAGAACAGAAAAGACTTTTAGCTAGCGATGGAAGAAACAAAGCTTTGAAACTTTGAACTAATTGAACCAATTGCTTCACAAAATGATTCACTGATTCGAAGCTCTCAAAATGCCACACACTCGCGAAGCCTGCTGGTGAGAATGGTTTTACAATGTTAACTCAGCTCAAACATGCATCAGAAACATATTACAAACCAATTGCAATTGTTTTATTGAAACTTTAATCTATTAAATGTAATTACAAATAATCTAATACTACTGAATATGAAGTGTCTGTATGTGTTTACTAAATTGTAGGACTATCCGGCCAATAAGAGACTATTAACCACAACTCTTATTTTTTATTATACAAATGTGTCATTAAATGTCTCCAAATTTATAAAAGTGATCCAAGATCAGACAAAAAATACACTGCATCCATACATATACCTACTTCCATACTATATAATATGATCTGAGCAGAGTAGTATGTCCGAATTCATAAAATAGTAGATGAAAAGTACTCGGATGACCTACTACTTCCGGTAAGATTATGAAGTGTGCATCCAATAGACACTTTACTATCCCATGAGGCCACAGGAGAGGATTTGTTAATAAAAGTGAAGCAACAAAACAGACATTACAAAGACAACATGGCAGATGTTCAACAGATGTCCAAATTTCATTCATACTACATAGACATACTTTTTTAATGGTTGCAAAGCAAGTTTCAAACCAGATGTTGTACCTACTACACAGTATCCGATTTCGTATGCAGCCATAGACACTGGTTTCGCAGACATCACCCCCTAGTGGCGAACCATTGAAATGAGAAAGATTTCAAAACAGCCATGATGTTAGAAAGCCGCATTTACCGAAATCACGTGACTTTCACGGTTTGATAAGTGCTCTGAATCACCAATTCAGAATAAATAAATCGCAAAGGTTTTGAAACTTCACAAAAACTTCATAAAAAATACCCATCACTAGATTTAGCACCGAGACCGCCAAGTTTATATGGAGCAACTCACAATCTTCACACTCCATCCTCTCTATAGTGCATGTCAAAAACTCTCAGCTTTTCAGGTTCACAGAAGGCAAACTGCATCTGCATTGAGCTGAATTGGCTGACAGGCTCTTCTTAGAGGGCAGCCTGGTGATTTTTCCTCTAAAATAGGCGATAGTCTCTTCATGGCAACTGCAGCTCCTGGGCTTGATGTGAAAACCACAGTGCTCTCTTAATGCTGTGCTGGAAAGTTCTGACTGTTCCAGCTTCCAGCAGCGCCTGGGCTCATTATCTCAGCCGTACCGCTGTGCTTAGGGCCCAAAGATCACCTCCATCAGGCCACCTCTGTTTGACATTACCACTCATTCGTTCAGCACGTGGTGCGAGTGCACCAACCCACCGCCACATCAATACCTAGAGAGACCGAACACGTGGCGTAGTGGAAAACCATTTTAAATCGCACGCATTGAAAAGGAATGTGGCGGCAGCAGAGCTTTGCATTAAATGACAGTCCCATAAGGTGAGAATGAACACCAGAATGTATTCAGTGTGTTTGACAGAGAAAGCGGGGAAGAATCTATCAACTCACGCGCACTTCATCTCGCCCTGACTAATATTACACTGTCACTTTGACTCGTGTACACGCCAGGTGCAATTCTCCAGTGCCGCAGAGGAAGGGGGGAAAAAAAGGCAGGACATGGAAATAAACACAATCAGGCATCCCTCCAGGCTCTGCTTAAAACAAATTGAATGTTTCATTATTAAAATGGACTTTGTGCATTTACAGCTGATGCCAGCACTAACCTGATTTATTTAGTCATAATTCTGCACATCAGATATGATCACAGAGTGCTTTCGTCTAGCATATGACTCATTTTATATGCATAGGAAGATGCAGAAAAAGCAATATCTGATTTGTTTCACTTTGCTGTCAGGATGAGCAGTTTTGTATGTCCTAAATGGGAAGACTGCAAAAGAGCAAACATCAGAAACCCTCAGAAATAAACTTTTTGAGACAAACTAAAGAAGCATTTAGTCTTACATTGGCTAGTGGACTATAGTCTGGTCCATTCTGCAGATTATTCTGGACAACAGCTGACAGGAAAGGGCTGTCTGTCTGATGTTAAATGGCCAACCACAGTATATTTCTTTATGATAGCCTATATAGGAAAATGGATAAATGTGCATTTGAACATAACTAAGAACAGAATACACAGTTGTGCCCAATGATGTCTCATTTATTTGTTACTAACAGGGTTCCACATGACCAATAATACAACCAATGAATTTCCGTGGATTGTTTATTAATACCAGATAAGGATCTAAAAATCATTTTATAGAGATTACATTTAAAAAAGGCAATTTTTAGATTATATGTTTCTAAATTATTTTAAGGCTTAGCATAACTAGAAATCCACATGGCTTTTTAAGGTCAGGGAATCACAATTTAAAAAATCATATGTCCAGGTTTTTCATGGCAATGGGATTCTTATAGACGGAACAGATTTGAAGCCATAAACCTAGCAAACTTTGGATATTCCAGTTCTATTTAAAAAATACATTTTAAAGAATCTAATCTCTTCTGTGATAAGCAGGCGACCCCCCCCCCCCCCAGATTTGTATACATATTTTTTATTATAAAAATATTCTATTTATTTTTTCCGTAAAATGTTCTTTTTTTATGTCAAGGTGATACAACTGGTGATACAAAAAATTACATTATTGAAATTGAAATAAACTATTGAAAACTGTATGTTTAAGGTGGCAAAAACATATGAGATATAGTTGCGCAACTGTGTGGTGGGAGTGTTCAATTAGAAATATTGTTTAGTTTATTGTATAATTTTTTCTTTAATATGTGTCGGTTTACTAAACATTTAAAATTTGTATTAAACATTTAACAGTAAAATGTAAAATAGCCCCAAAGAGAGGACTGTGTGACTGTGAAGGCGTCTGTAGGTCTCTTAAAATATCTGATAATTTGACCTTTTTATGACAAGGCAAAGTTAATGTATTTATGAATTATTAGTTCATGATATTGTCAGCTATCATAGTAAAACATGTGTAAAAGTTTTTCAAACCCATTTGAAATCAGCCAGATTACAAAGAGTACATCTCAAAGAACTCAACACAACTTTTAAAATACTTTTCCTTTCCTGTGTTCTATTCTGTATCTTATTAGTCATTGACTCCTACGGAGTGAGAACCTCTTGAATCATGTTCTGCCCCAATTGTCTATCCCTGCAATTTCCTATTGGTTCTACATGGTCTCATTTAATATAATGGAGAGAAAAAAATCAGAAGTGCTCACTGTAGCAGAATTTGTAAACACGACTTTGTTTCCTGGTGGGCTGTTAAAAACTGCATCAGACATTGTACAAAATCCAGGCAATCTGATAGGAGCATGTGATGTCAGCCACCGTTTTTGTGTGCGATATGCATCAGGTGGCCCATGAACGGTCTGTGGGAATGCTACCTGAGGCTGATACCAGGAAACATTTAAACGTGAGCAGAAAAAGAGCTCAGCCGGTAAACCGACACATTACATAAACATTCAGCTATTAGGCAAACAAGATATAATAATCCTTGCCAATGAGCTCAGTCAAGTGAATTTCAAAGAGTGAAAACAAAAGAAATGTCTTGGACGCGTATTCAAGTCTTATGCCCCGCTGTTGTGTCTATGTTAGAGCTGACAGCTGAGGGCTGATTTTCTTGCATGGTGCAGAGAGGAGAAATGAGCCCAGCTGGAAGCTTCTCCGCCTGGTTGCCTGCTATAGACAGAGTCTGCAGCATACCTGGACTGTGCACTATTAAAGCTGAGCTGCACACCATTGCAGCTAGATGAATATTCATCACAGTAAACGCCCAGATACGAAGTGTATTGCCATAAGTAACCATTTAGAGCACAGAACTCAGTAATATGCCTTTATTATTAGAGAAAAACAGTCAAGCACTCCAGCAAGTGGAAATGAATAAGATCTTTGGAGAATTACAAAAAACATTGTGCACATGTTGTGGCAGTTTTGGCTCTGCATTTTGCCGGAAACTCCAACTCTTCCGTTATGGGTTTTGAGTAATAGTAGCCTAAAATCTGCCAGAAACCGTTTCACATTCAAGCATTTCTGGCACTCTGTTTTTCATCACACTATAATTTTGAAGGAAATCACAGGAACCACACTTGCTATATAGTATGCAGACTGGGATGCAGCATGTTGACTGAGAATATTGCACTTTAATGAGCAAGATTATTCTATATACAGTACTCAAAAATGTTCAGTCATTCAGTCAGGTTTTTTAGTGCTTTTACAAAATTTTCTTAAAGTGTAAGTGATAGTGATATATTAGGGCTGCACGATTATGACAAAAAAAAAATCACAATTGTCAATTATTCCCTTTAAACTGTAATTGACATTATTAATTATGATTATCACAATTTAAATTGAATTATGTTTATACCATTGTTTAATGCAACCGCATGCCGAATTTTTATATAAAAAATAAGATGAAAACACTAACTGAAAAACCTTTAATGCTTTTCTATAATATTAAGCCTCAAATGACAACTATACATCGGATTGGTTTCTTCTTTAAATTATAAAAAAGTAAAATATGAATGGTATTATAATGTTATAATAAAACTAAAACAATGGAAAAACCCTTTAAGATAACATGTACAAAGAAATAAAGCATCTTAAGCATGCAGAATAACAAGTGGACTATGAACGATTAATTGCTGCTTTGAACGATTAAGTAATTGTGGCATCCATAATTGTAATCGCGATTAGAAATTTGATTATTGTGCAGCCCTATGATATAGAGATATATATATATATATATATTATACAGTGGGTACGGAAAGTATTCAGACCCCCTTAATTTTTTCACTCTTTGTTATATTTCAGCCATTTGCTAAAATCATTTAAGTTAAATTTGTTTCCTCATTAATGTACACACAGCACCTCACATTGACAAAAAAGCACAGAATTGTTGACATTTTTATTAAAAAAGAAAAACTGAAATAATCACATGGTCCTAAGTATTCAGACCATTTGCTGTGACACTCATATATTTAACTCAGGTGCTGTCCATTTCTTCTGATCAAACTTGAGATGGTTCTACACCTTCATTTGAGTCCAGCTGTGTGTGATTATACTGATTGGACTTGATAGGAAAGCCACACACCTGTCTATATAAGGACCTTACAGCTCACAGTGCATGTCATAGCAAATGAGAATCATGAGGTCAAAGGACCTGCCTGAAGAGCTCAGAGACAGAATAGTGGCAAGGCACAGATCTGGCCAAGGTTAACAAAAAAAATTTCTGCTGCACTTAAGTTTCCCAAGAGCACAGTGGCCTCCATTACTTAAATGGAAGACGTTTGGGACGACAAGAACCCTTACTAGAGCTGGCCGTCCGGCCAAACTGAGCTATCGGGGGAAAAGAGCCTTGGTGAGAGAGGTAAAGAAGAACCCAAAGATCACTGTGGCTGAGCTCCAGAGATGCAGTCGGGAGATGGGAGAAAAATGTAGAAAGTCAACCATCACTGCAGCACCTCCACCAGTCAGGGCTTTATGGCAGAGTGGCCCGAAGGAAGCCTCTCCTCAGTGCAAGACACATGAAAGCACGCATGGAGTTGTGAGATGGTGAGAAATATGATTCTCTGGTCGGATGAGGCCAAGATAGAACTTTGGGCCTAATTCTAAGCGGTATGTGTGGAGAAAAAAAGGGCACTGCTCATCACCTGTCCAATACAACCCCAACAGTGAAGTATGTTGGTGGCAGCATCATGCTGTGGGGGTGTGTTTTTCAGCTGCAGGGACATGACGACTGGTTGCAATCGAGGGAAAGTTGAATGCGGCCAAGTACAGGGATCTCCTGGATGAAAACCTTCTCCAGAGTACTCAGGAAATCAGACTGGGCCGAAGGTTTACCTTCAAACAAGACAATGACCCTAAGCACACAGCTAAAATAACGAAGGAGTGGCTTCCAACAACTCTGTGACTGTTCTGAATGGCCTAGCCAGAGCCCTGACTTAAACCCAATAAAGCATCTCTGGAGAGACCTAAAAATGACTGACCACCAACGTTTACCATCCAACCTGACAGAACTGGAGAGGATCAGCAAGGAGGAATGGCAGAGGATCCCCGAATCCAAGTGTGAAAAACTTGTTGCATCTTTCCAAAAAGACTCATGGCTGTATTAAAATCAAAAGGGTGCTTCTACTAAATACTGAGCAAGGGTTGAATACTTAGGACCATGTGATATTTCATTTTTTCTTTTTAAATAAATCTGCAAAAAGTCAACAATTCTGTGTTTTCCTGTCAATATAGGGTGCTGTGTGTACATTAATGAGTAAAAAAATGTAACTTAAATGATTTTAGCAAATGGCTGTAATATAACAAATAGTGAAAAATTTAAGGGTGTCTGAATTCTTTCCGTACCCACTGTATATATTATCTTTATATATCATTCATCTTCAGTAAGGTTCACTAATTGATTTTCTAATCAGTAAGATTTTTGAAAAGAAAAGAAAAAATCAGCAAGGACACATTAAGTGGATCAAAAGTGACAGTAAATACATATAACTTTCAAAAGATTTATAGTTCAAATTAAATGCTGTTCTTTGAACGGCTATTCTTCAAGGCATCCTGAAAAAAATAATTTGTTTCAAACAGAATAAGAAATGGTTCTTGAGGCACAAACTCCGCATCTGCAGAATGATTATGAAGAACATGTGAGACTGGAAAACTGGCACATTTCCATCACAGGAATCAATGAATTTTAAAAAGACTTTTATTTTTTTAAATATTAAAAAATGCTTCAAATTTGTACTGATATTCACATGACTTGTTTTTCTGTATTTTGAACCAAATCTAAAGGTTTCAGTTAATCAATCAGTTTGTGATGCCACATAAGAGACTTCTTTCAAAAACATAAACAAATCTAACCGACCCCACAATAGGAGTTTTTAATCATTTGAAATACATTATTTACATTTGTATATACATAAAATTTATAAAAAATTGCATTGAAATAGTTGTTTAAAAATGCCTATTTTCTGCAGTGAGCAAATATGATTTTTCCATCCCAAAACCAAGCAGATTTACTTAAATCCATGTATTGCGGCACTGTATTTGTCACTACTTCCATGCATACAGAAAACCTGCAAACTGTGCAGCATGTATGGTATGTAGTGCAGAAATAGCATGATGTTATGATGCTATGTTATGACGCTATTTCGCATATATCCTGCATAGTGGATGATATGTGTGTAATAAGCTGTTAATGGGTGAAAATTCCTGTATGCATGTCTTTGTGTTATATTAGAGTGGTGAAGAACCTCTCCCAGAAATCCACTGTCAAGAAAAAACTAAACACAGAAAATGAGGACAATCACAGGCATTAATTAAAGAACAGCAAGAGCTTTCATAAGCAGCAGAAATGTGAGATGCTCTCCACTTCAAAGAGTCTTTTGGAACTTTTGTTGGTTAAGAAGATCACAGTGTTATCTGTAAAACCGTGCCGATTTCATATGCACTGCTCTTTGTTTGACAGACATGTGGATCCTACTTGTCAGCCCTTCGGCCCAAAGTTAATGAAACGATAAAGAGGAAATGAAGACCTTCCAGTTCGGTGAATGACTCATTATTTTTCTTAATAGATGGCGCTTCGTTGATGTGGAGCAGAAGTGTTATTTTCATTTGCCAATGAGAAAATGCAATGTGAATGCTAAGGGAGGAAAATTATTAAAGGCCATCTGTGTTTTTGATGCCTTGACAATGTTTTCATTGAATCTTGTGCTTTAAAACATGTACACACAGGATTGTCTATGTACTCTGACAGTGTTAGTATTCATGAGAGAGTCTGGCGTAACTGACCCCATTCACTGCTGTCAGCTTAGATATCAGAAAAAAATGTTAAAAGGCGTTTAAAAGAACTTTTGTTTTTCGGGGAAAAATTTCTCTGGCAACTGCATTGAAAAATTCCTGGAGAGTCAGAAGATGACTTGGCTGATCACTACGCACAAGGAAAGTGCAATTTCTCTAACAACAGGACAGAGAAGCGGAAATAACTGTGGGAAGGTAATCTGACAGACCCCCCGCTATGCTGCCGTGATGTGCAGCTGAGAGATTCGTGAAATCGGAGAAAAAGGAGTTTCCATCACAAACACAAAATGAGCTCCTCTGACATGTCCAATTAGCTGTCATTGTGTCAGTCAAGCGTCAGTCTTCAGTGGGAAATGTTCCCTGTGAAAACATAATAAAGCTGGGATAAAAGAAGACCTGACCCAGATTTCCAGTCAAAGCACTGATCGTGGCCCATCATATCAACCTATCCATTACATGAAAAAGAGGACGTGTCACAGCAAGACAACAGCGGAGATTGAGAAAAAACACTCGGGCTAGAGGAAATACAGAGTAACATCAATGATGGAGTGTGGTAGGGTGTCAGGAGCATTTTGTATCTGGCAGTGTGGATAACTCTGAACTGTTCATCAGTGGGGCAGCGAGGAGGGAATATTGCTTTTACTATGACCTTCTCTTGGGATTCGCGGGAAGGGCAATGTTTTACAGTTGAAATGATTTTTTAGAAAAAGAGGTTCTTTACATTGTAAAAATTTTAGTTTTTTTCCCACAAAATGTCATTATTAATGTCTGTAATATTTTTTAATGCCTTATGGCTTACCAAGGCGCTTTATGTGATTGAAATGACAAGTAATAAGGTGAAATATTATTACAGTTTAAAACGACAGTTTTTTTATTATTATAATTTTAAAATATTTTCAAATAGTATGCAAAGCTGAATTTTCAGCAGCCAATACAGAAAATACAAGAAACATTTCTTATTATCATTAGTTGAAAATGGTTGTGTTACTTTATGAAGTATGGAAAGTTTTTTTTTCCTTCAGGATTTTTTGATGAACAGAAATTTTAAAGCACTGCTTTTATTTGAAATAGAAAGTATGAACATCTTTATGTAGTGGGACAAACAGTGCGTATTACAGTGTTGTTGTTGTTGTTTTAACAGGCAATGTGTGAGTTGTCCAATCACATAATTTCAGTGTGTACTGTATATAAAAGGGAATTTTAGGGTACCGCTTCTTGTGTCACCACTCCGCAGCAGGGACTGGAGCACTTGTCAGGATAGAAGGGAAAATGAATGGGGCAAAATACCGTCAAATTCTTGAGGAACATCTGCTGCCCTCTCCAGAAAGTGGTCAATGGGAAGAAGGTTTACATTCCAACACGACAATGACCCAAAGCTCACAGCAAAACTGACCACACAGTGGTAGGAGAAAAAGGTGAATGTCCTTGCAAGGCCTAGTCAGAGCCCAGACTTAAACACCACTGAAAATCTGTGGAATGAAAAAGCAGTCAGGGGCATAGCAGCCACGGGGGACAGGGGGGGACATGTCCCCCACACTTTTAGTAAAAGGTTATTCTGTCCCCCGCACTTTGTTTTGTACCCACTGCCGATATTTCTATATTTCCGCCCGTGTTCTCTGATTTGTTACTTAGATTTGAACTAACATTCAGCCAATCACAAGGCGAATCATCTCTTGGGCGCGTGGGTCATGAGCTTCAAATCTCCTCCTGTTGTTCTCGCGATTTCACTTTGCTCTTTGGGCGGTTTTGGGGTAAAATGCACCCCAGAAAAAAGCAGATGATTACGTCCTTTTTCAAACACTGTAAGTATGTGTTATGTCACGATGACACAAATAACGGGGCATCTACATCTACACCCATCTACACCGGATGCGAGTGATGCGACAAAAGAACCCGTTAAGAACTAGGCATGTGACCTCGCGCTGGATCCAATGTGTGTTATATGCTCTCCTACTTGTAAGTCACTTTGGATAAAACCATCTGCTAAATGAATAAATGTAATATGGAAGCATAATTGATTATTGGGTTATTTTGTCGCGTCGCGCCGCTCGCGTCTGGAGTAGAATTATCCTTTCCCAATAAAGCAAAGTTGTTTTGCGCCGAATATTTCTCATCATACTTTATCATATTTTAGTACTTTAATTCATTACAGCTATGTTCCTAACTTTAACTGGTCTGTCACTGACAGAGAGAGAGGGAGGGGAGCCTCTCCAGAATCTATACAGGTGAGAACTGTTGAAAGAAGAGAATTATTATAAGGCAGTGCTTTTTTTAACTGAGACTACTTGCCAATGTTTTAAGGAATTAAACAATTATTTTTTCATTTTATATTTTTTTTTTAATTTTATGTTCAAATTGTTAAATACAATTTGTTGTATAGGTAAAGGCAGTGTGTTCCAATAGTTTTTAAAGACACTTTTTTTTGTCCAACTGTTAAGAATTAAGATAAAAGTTATTGTTCAAGTCTAGTGTGACTGAAATATTGTGCATAAAATATCTTTATTTAATAAAAAAAAGTATAGATGTTCACAGTGGTCTCAAAGTCCCAAGTCCTGCAGTTATTTTTAAATTGGGGTTAGAGTTAGTGTTTTTGAGTCTGATATCACATAAAAATAGGTCTCTGTAAGCTGTCTTGCTTCCTGTAATCTATCATGGCATATTCCCAAAAATGCCATTAGGGTGCTCTAAAACAGTGTTTCCCAACCGGGGTGCCACGTCTGTCGAGAGCAGGGGTGCCGTGAAAAAAGTCCTTTATCAATCTTTTTAAATTTCTAAAATGTTCAAAAAAGCAGCTATTATATGTTATCCATTTCTGATGTCGCCAATAATTAGAGATGCACAGAAATTCCGGCTGCCGAAAATTAGTTCCCCGCTCAGGTTTCACTTTCACGTGGTTTGACGCTCTGTGTATTATCCCGCTCTATGCATGTGCGCTCAGTCGCTCCACTCGTATACCGTTCATGCTCATTGGAACAGCAAAGTCCACTCAAAAAATCAAGCTGACAGGAAACATCTATGTAGTACAGTATTGTTTCTGTTTGCAATAGCCCTACTGTGTTGTAACAAGGTGTGGTAAATGTGTAACTCTGGTAACGCTGCCCTCTCATTCATTAATCTGCTGCTAACCGTTATGTTATGCTCGCTTGTCCTCTGATAATAATAGCTTTCTATGATTAAATATTATTTGGATAATTGGTAAAAAAATAAATAAGTTAAATATCTTAACCCTACTGTTAAACCTACCTAAAAAACTAAAAAGCAATTTATTTAATCCGAAGGCCTGTCGTTATTTTTATTTGTGCTATCATTATTAATGTCTTTAGTTTTTTTTATTTGTTCTTATTTTATTACTGCTTACTTGTCATTTTTTATTCACTTCAAAGTTTGAAATCAAGCTATCTCGTGCTACTGCACCAAAATTACCCAGCTGTAAAATTTAAAAAAACACTTGAGTGAGCAAAACTTTGTGAGATAGCTAGTTACAATGGTAATTAAATAATGTTTACATATGTGTAAAAGCCTACATTAAAATCTGTCATATAATTGGTCTCTTCATTAGAAATTAGACTACTGATTGCCACCATTGATGGACAAAAAAAATGTAATACTATTAAAAATATCTGTATGACATTATATTCTGCAGTTCTTCCCTGTTGTACTGAATATCTATACTTTTCAAATTATCAATTTGAAGTTAGAAATTCAAATATTGTGACAAATTAATTTTGTAGGGTGCCACAAGTTGTTAATTTCCAAAGGGTGCCGCTACTAAAGAAAGGTTGGGAAACCGCTTAAAACACGCCAATTCCGTAAATTCTATATAAAATTTCTTATGTGAACATGATTACTTTGTACATTATGTACATATTTGTTTGTCCGTTGAGGGCACTCACCTGACAGCTGTCCCCCCCCCCCCCCCCACACACACTTTTAAAATGACTGCTACGCCCCTGCAAACAGTCACCATTAAATTTAACTGAACTTGAGCAGTTCTGTAAAGAAGAGTGGGCAAATATTGCAAAATATAGATGTTAGTAGTGACAGATCCCAACAGACTAAAGGCTGTAATTAAAGCAAAAGGTGGTTCAACAAAAGACTTACACAGGGGTGTGTGTGAGTGTGTGTGTGTGTGCATGTGTGGTGTGACCTGTGCACTAGGTGGTCATATTTTTGTGATATAGGAGCCTTGGCTCATTGACTAGCTTACCTCCATTGGTCAATCCTCTGTCCCTTTCTCTTGTTTATTTAGTGTTTTTCATTTTGTTCCAGCCTGTTCCCAAGTCCATTAGGGTGCTTTCACACTAGCACTTTTGGTGTGCACCCGGGTTTGATTGACGTCAGAGTTCTGTACATTTGGCTAGTGTGAAAGCTGTCAAACGTGGGTGCGCACCGGGGTACTGAACCTGAGACTACCTGAAGGAGGTGGTCTGAGTTCGATTGCACTCGAACTGTGGCTCGGTTCACGTGAATATGAAAGCAACACGTACTCGGGTGCACACTTGTTCAGGAAGTAAACTGCACATGCGTTTTAGGTGATTACAATGTATTTTCTTCAATAAAACACATCTAAGTGATGATAGTGTTGCTGATTTACCTTGGATTTGAGCGAGAGTGTGCCTGTAGTGTATTCGCGTGCAATCAGAGCAGCAAATGAATGGTAATCCGCTGTCTCCTCAAAATAGCCGTCTCTTCAAAAATAGCCGTCTACATGCCCCTCACATACAGTAAACCCATATGTCGTTTACTCTGCTGCACATAATAGCAACCAAATTAATAAAAAAATACTATATATTGACCCACTTTATTGTTTCTATCATATGTTGTGCACGTTTGTGATGAGGTAAGATAACCGCAAATGCACTGAGGTTCGATAGAACCATACGAGTGTGAAACCAGACCAATGCTGTGGTGGGTGCCGGGAACAATCGCACTCGGGTTCGAACCACAGCAAACAACCCCAGTGTGAAAGCCACCTCAATGATTTTAAATTTAAAATAAAGTTTTGTATTTTGGTATCCACATCTCAGGCCATTCTTTTTGAAGGGAAGCTCCTGTGTGCCCTTTTTCAGTGATTAATTCATAAGGATTTAGATTTCCCTGTCGACAGGGTGGCATGGTCAGTTACATCTTCGAGCTGTTTCCCCTTTCCGACCATATGCCCTGCTACATTCACTATAACTTTTGATCAATTTAATGTGTCCATTTATACTATAATTGACCATATTTTAATGATTAGGTATGATTTATTGTGCACGTGAATTAAAAGAGAAAAACATTTTTTTTCAAAGCATTTGAAGCATTATCCCCTTATTTTTTAACCCCTTCCCTCTATGCACCTGTCATATAGAGACCAACTCTCATAATCCAATCAATTCCTGATGAATAAATCCCACCCTACATGTTTTCTCATTAACCTCCTGTTTCACTCTGAATGGTCAGAAAAAAAACAAATAAAAAAAAAAAAAAAAAAAAAACACTGTAAAGTGTAATGTTGTTGCGAATGATACGTCATGTTTGACTTCAAGAATCGGATTATTTGCAATGTGCCTTTCCTGGATAAATCAGGTGCCCTTATATAAGTTACCTGTTTTACAGACATACAACAGTCTGCAGAGATCTTTCAGATGCTGTCCTATATGTCCCGTCCCGCAGTTTTGGAGAGGTGTCAGAACTCAAGCTAGAGACACCACCTGCTCAGTCTGTATGACCTGTGCTCATTCTCTCTTCCTCTGTTAGCCCGACTGCTTGAACTGTCCCCTGCTCCAGTTAAGATAGAGCTCAGATGTGAAGTAAAGGACTGCAGCCAGACTAGGTGCCCCATGGACAGAAGAGGATGTGACAACACCTACACACACACACACACACACACACACATACACAACCGACCTGCTCTCAAGCTCCCAGACAAAAAAAAAAAAAAAACTCAAACAGGGTGACACATCTCAATCTTTGCCTCACAAAAGACTTTACACTAAGCTTAATTATTAGAGAAAACTGTAAATGTATGGAACAGGACAAAACTTCTCATGTTTATCAAATATGGAACCTGCTAGCTTTAATGTAGCAAACCACATTCCAACAGCACATCATTAAAGCATGGCTGGGAATATTTTATGCTTCTAGATCAAGAGAAACAGAATTTATATTGCCAGTACGCTTCCCTGCACACTGCATTTAAACAGGTCGATCCTCCTCTAGTGGAGCTTAATCCCGGCGTGCATAGAATTGATTGCTTCTTTTTTGGTGCTGTTTCATGGGAGAGAACAACTACACCTAACTAACTGATTTTGGCTGTGGAACTAAGCAAGTTTGGTACACTTTTACAGTGTATTGTTTTACTGTTACATGTATGTACTATAATATAAACATTACATTAGGCTACTTACAAGCAACTGAATGCCTGACACTTTACAGTATATTAGTCATTTGTGTAATTACACTGTAACAGACCAAAAACACTGTGAGCTGACTGACTTACAAACATTCAATTCTTAATGGGGGGGGGGGACAAGGCAGATCTATATACCGTACTGTGATATGTTTTCTGCATTCAAGGCATAATCTACATTTGACTCAAGGGCTACCACTGGCTTCTAAAGGTGGAACAATTTCGTACCCAAATGACAAGTTAAATGAGAAAAAAAAAAAAAAAAACAGGATCACACAATGGTTCATCGATGGTTATGCAGAAGCGTTTCAGTTCAATGAGTCAATGAGGACATAACTTGTTTCCTCACCTTTAAACAAGTCACTGCTGTGTGTGCTATGATGGAGAGATGTTTAGTATTCAGACCACAATAATTTAAGTATTTATTAAATTAAGTAATAATTTACGCATATATATTGATAGAATTAAATACTTTTATTCAGCAATGATGCATAAAATTGATCAAAAGTGACAATAAAGAAATGTATTTTTTCATGTTTCTACTAAACTTTCGATCATCAAAATGCTGATTTCCTTGAGTTTTTACAAAGTATTACATGCTTTTTTTAACATTGATAATAAATCAGCATATTGGAATGATTTCTAAAGGATCAGGTGACACTGAAGACTGGAGTAATGGCTTTTGAAAATTCAACTTTGCCATCAGAGAAATAAATTACCAATTTAAAATATATTTAGTAGTAGGGAATATAATTAATAATTCAATCAAATTGTATATTATTTCAACATATTTTTTTTGATCAAATAAATGCAGCCTTGGAGATGTTTTAGAAAATCATAATAACATCTAACCGACCTGAAACTTTTGAACTGTAGTGTACACTAGAGTGTGTTTTAGTTATAAATGAGTTCCTATCAAATTCTGTCACTCTAATGATCCTGATTGTATTTGTGTCACATAAATATTGTTCTGTTTTGTATCAATAATGCTTGTTTGGGGGAAAAAATGGTGTACTGATTATGGTTCCAACAGGCCTCCCTGAAAAAGTTGATACAGTCTAACAATTGGATCTCATGTGCCAAGTAACAACAACAACAAAAAATGTGTAACAGTTTTTCCTGGCTGTGGCCAATAGTGACTACATTTTAAATTATTTTGGGACACATTCATTTTTTGGCACATTTGCAACCAATTTAGTTGCAGTTTGAAGCCTGCTATTACACTTCACTAGAACCCTTCTAAGTGTTAATTTTGTTCGTGTGGTTGTGTCGCATAAGTGAAAACTTGTCCCAATTTAAATTTCTAAGTACAAGACAAGATGTTCTGGAAAACATTCAAGGTGTTCTGGCAGGATGTGGTGACATGAGAGGCTGTGTCTGTAATAGGATTGTGCACCTGTATGTAGACACTTGAACCGTGCTGGTTGTTTACAGCATTATACCGTACGTGTGTGTGTGTGGTGTTGGGTGTGTGGAGCTCCATGGCCCCGCCCTTTGCTCCCAGGCTGCGTACCTGGAGTCAGCAGAATGACAGAGGTGACGATCAGAGAGCAGATGACCAGAATAACAAGAAGTGCAATCGCTATTCCCTTCCAGTTCCTCTGCGGAGGGTTACTTCCCACCAGCTCCTAAAGAAAGAGACGGACAAAGAGAGAGAACGCATGTGAGTCGATGAATGCAAATGGGAGGTTAGTCAAGACAGTTGTGTGTTAAAAAAAAGGAATCGTGAGCATCACTCCTTGACACTGCTGTTTGCCTAAAATTTCTTCCCACCACTCCTGTATCTTATGGTGCTTTTCCACTGCATGGTACGGCACGGCTCGGCTCGGCTCGGTTTGCGTTTCCACTGAAGTTCAGTACCGCTTTAGAGTGGGCGGGATTATTCACATTATAGTGTCATTATAGTTGCGCCGCCTCTATTGCCGCGACTCCTGAAAAACTTTTCCTTCGCTTGCTGTGCTGATTTAAATCTAGCGGTTCTGTTGTGTTTGTGTCGCAAGTTCAGTGTAGTGACGATTCTCTCCGGCCGATCAGTGATCAGCAGAGTTTACACGTCGCGTTTTGGTAACGGTACGGTTCACTTGTAACCCCAACCGAGGTGGTACTAAAAATAGTACCAGGTACCAGGTACTGTACCCCGTGGAAAACCCCCCAAAAGTGAACCGTACGAGCCGTACCGTGCTGTACCATGCAGTGGAAAAGTGCCATTAGTGTGACATACAGTTGATTTATCTCATAAGAAGAAGTATCTTATGCTCAATTAGGCTGCATTTATTTGATAAGAAATACAGTCAAATTAGTAATTATGTGAAAAATTATTACAAATTTTTAATAACTGTAAAAATAAAATACATAAAAATGATTGCAAAGCTGATTTTTTTAGCAGTCATTACTTCAGTCTTTAGTGTCACATTATCCTTTCCAAAATAATTTTAATATATTGATTGGCTTCTCAAGAAACTTGTTCTTTTTATTATCAATGTTGAAGGCTGTTTTGCTGCTTAATATGTTTGTGTAAACAGTGATACGTTTTTCTTTCCAGGATTATTTGATGAATAAAAAGTTCAAAAGAACAGAATTTATTTGAAATTTTGTAACAGTACAAATGTCTATACTGTCACTTTTGAGCAATTTAATGCATCCTTGCCGAATAAAAGTATTCCTTTATTTCAATATAAAAATATTTTACTGACACCAAATTTTGGTTGTGTTGATTTTTTTTTCCAGCAATGCTGGAAGATTTATTTGTTAAATAAAGTATAAGGCTCTGAAAAGCCTGAGGGCGTTTTAATTTCTAAAGGCCAGAAAATGCATACATCATTTGTATTTGGTCCATGTGTTGTAAAAACTATGTAGAGCAGTGGTTCTCAATCTTTTTTGGGCAAGCGTCCCCCTACCCATTAGCCAGGTCCCTCACTGCCCCCCATCAAATGACGTGACATGACATGTGACATGTGGCCAAGTATGGTGACCCATACTCAGAATTAGTGCTCTTCATTTATCCCATCCAAAGTGCACACACACTGTGAACACACACCCGGAGTAGTGGGCTGCCATTAATGCTGCGGCGCCCGGGGAGCAGTTGGGGGTTCGATGCCTTGCTCAAGAGTCGTGGTATTGAAGGTGGGAGAGAGCGCTGTTCTTCACTCCCCCCACCTACAATCCCTGCCGGTACGAGACTCGAACCTGCAACCTTTGGGTTACGAGTCCGACTCTCTAACCATTAGGCCACGACTTCCCAAATAAAACATAGTCTAAATGTCTTCACCGAATATTAAAGTTGATTATTATGTTGTGCTTATAATGAGGACTGTTATTATATTTACAGTACCAAATTCCAAATTTAAAGAGACTTCAGAAAACAGAAAATTCCTGTTTAGAATATACTGTATCCACATGGGGCATTTTTACTGAAGAGATTTTAGTTTGTTCTTCCATTCCTGGAACTCATGTACACAATTTTTACTGCTGTCATATGTTTGGATGTTTTAGCTTTCAGTGAAAAAAATATATATACTTTCCCATTTTAGAAAAGACCCTGTTTTTTGAGAATACATTGATATAATTTCCTTTGTTTCTAACATAGTGGGCAAGCTAATTTTGGTGGGAAAATATCACATTTACACAAGCAAATGGAAGAAATGTAAACCCTTCTTTACTATATTTCATGATTTTGTGAGAATATTTCAAAGTTTGCTTACAAATACTTCAAAGAAAACGATTTTTCAAATAGGTTTGATAACAAACGAAATTCACCTTACTGATCATAAGAGATGGTTTCAAAACCATTAGAAAATCCTTACGACTGCTTATTAAGCCCATTTATATTAAAAATATGTCATTGAATGCCACATGACATATTTGATTTGACTGGACTTGAAATATCATTATCATTAGTTTCCCAAGGAGTAAAAAGAAGCCAAAGCACGAGTTATAATCAGTCGTTCAGTAACTGAGAGCGAGTTACTATTTCTGATGCACTCATGCGCTTGCGCTACCGACAAGTTGACAGAAATATAGAAAGTGCGCTTTGATGAATCCACTGTAGAGATAGTGTTAGGATGTGGCAGAGCATTTTCTTTTGCAAGTTTCAGCTCATCTTTAGTGTAAACTTGCCTTAACCAAATGCCCCCCAAGAACACACTCTTCCAGCGCCCCCGATGCTCTCTGAACAGCCCCGTTGAGAAACACTAATATAAAAAAAGAACTATTTTCCAAATGTGAGACAAATAAATTGATATTAAGCCTAAAACAGCACGTTTTATTGCTAAATAGTTGGCAGTAGCTATAAATTAAACAAATTTGATAAATTAATGGAAGTTCCTTCACATGAAAACATCAACACGAGTGTGACAGGAGCTATTTCAAACTAACGATGAATCAGATGTGAATAACCAGAGCAGAGAACATTACATCTCTTGTTCATACAGATGCCGCCAAAATATAAGAATCACAACAAGCAGACGGTCAGTAGACACAAAGCATTTGAACTTAAAAGCAGAATGCATGCAAATAGAGTTGAAAGTAGCATGTGGCTGTGCCCTGTGTTCTCGCAGGTGATGTTTTTATTGGACGCAACACAGACTAATGGAGTGGAAGTCTAGTGGCGAGGGCGGCATTAAACTCTTTAAGGCCTGAGCTGTTAGTGACCTTGTTCATGTCCTAATTGAATAGCGCGGCAGACATCATTAGCCTGGAGATAACAGTAGACAGAGCCTGCTTACTGGGACACCCATTACAGAGACTCATTAAAGTCCCTTTCTCTGTCTCTGACTCTCTCTCTCTCTCTGTTTCTGTTCTTCAGCACTATTTCTCTCTTCCTCTCCAGGGTTACACAGACAGACTCTTCCTCTCCTGCATGCAGACGGAGCTGCTGAACCTGAGAGGGCATTACAGAGCTAACCACCAGTGGAGCCTTTCACCCTGTCCTGCCCCACATATGCACTCTGAATGACAATAACAGCTGTTTACCCACAAAGCTCTGCTTCTTAATGACATGAGACAAATTAAGAGAATGTATTAGTAATGAGTCTGATTAATGCTTAAATGTGCACACGCATAAAGGTGCATACCAGAATCTTAGACCAAATATTTGCCGATAGTTTACATTTTCTTTTGTTTTGTTTTCTTCTCTTCTCTTCTGTTTAAATAGTTAAAGTAATGTATAAGGTTTAGTTATATATTTAATAATATTAATATATGTACAAGCCATCATGATATAATTTGAGTGACACGTACAATTTTAGCTAACAGTAAACGGCTCACGATTTGTGGAAAAAATCTGGGGGAAAAATCTTTGCACATTAAATCTGAAAGCATTATACTATTCTATTAACATTGGATTGCATCCTGTTAAGACAATATAAAACGATTAGTGATATATATTATGTATATATATATATATATAGATACAGTGGGTACGGAAAGTCTTCAGACCCCCTTAAATTTTTCACTCTTTGGGATATTGCAGCCATTTGCTAAAATCATTTGTTATTTTTTTTTCCTCATTAATGTATACACAGCAACCCATATTGACAGAAAAACAAAGAATTTTTGACATTTTTGCAGATTTAATAAAAAAGAAAAAATGAAATATCACATGGTCCTAAGTATTCAACCCTTTGCTCAATTTAGTAGAATCACCCGTTGTTGATCAATACAGCCATGTCTTTTTGGGAAAGATGCAACAAGTTTTTCACAACTGGATTTGGGGATCCTCTGCCATTCCCCCTTGCAGATCCTCTCCAGTTCTGTCATGTTGGATGGTAAACGTCGGTGGACAGCCATTTTTAGGTCTCTCCAGCGATGCTCAATTGAGTTTAAGTCAGGGCTCAGGCTGGGCCATTCAAGAACAGTCACAGAGTTTTGTGAAGCCACTCCTTCGTTATTTTAGCTGTGTGCTTAGGGTCACTGTCTTGTTGGAAGGTAAACCTTTGGCCCAGTCTGAGGTCCTGCGCACTCTGGAGAAGGTTTTCATCCAGATATCCCTGTACTTGGCCGCATTCACTTTCCCTCGATTGCAACCATTCGTCCTGTCCCTGCAGCTGAAAAAACACCCCCACAGCATGATGCTGCCACACCATGCTTCACTGTTGGGACTGTATTGTACAGGTGATGAGAATTGCCTGGTTTTCTCCACACATACCGCTAGAATTAAGGCCAAAAAGTTCTACTTTGGTCTCATCAGACCAGAGAATCTTATTTCTACCATCTCACAACTCCATGCGGGCTTGCATGTGTCTTGCACTGAGGAGAGGCTTCCGTCGGGCCACTCTGCCATAAAGCCCTGACTGGTGGAGGGTTGCAGTGATGGTTGACTTTCTACAGCTTTCTTCCATCTCCCGACTGCATCTCTGGAGCACAGCCGCAGTGATCTTTGTGTTCTTCTTTACCTCTCTCACCAAGGTTTTTCTCCCCCGATAGCTCAGTTTGGCTGAACGGCCAGCTCTAGGAAGGGTTCTGGTCATCCCAAACGTCTTCCATTTAAGGATTATGGAGGCCACTGTGCTCTTAGGAACCTTAAGTGCAGCAGAATTTTTTTTGTAACCTTGGCTAGATCTGTGCCTTGT
The DNA here is from genome assembly GCA_018155175.1 of Sinocyclocheilus anophthalmus. Lineage (NCBI taxonomy): Eukaryota > Metazoa > Chordata > Actinopteri > Cypriniformes > Cyprinidae > Sinocyclocheilus > Sinocyclocheilus anophthalmus. Next base: position 2,205 of record JADLZN010009533.1, on the reverse strand, counting down.
CACAATTCTGTCTCTGAGGTCTTCAGGCATTTCCTTTGACCTCATGATTCTCATTTGCTCTGACATGCACTTTGAGCTGTAAGGTCTTATATAGACAGTGTGTGGCTTTCCTAATCAAGTCCAGTCAGTATATTCAAACACAGCTGGACTAAAAATGAAGGTGTAGAACCATCTCAAAGAATATCAGAAGAAATGGACAGCACCTGAGTTAAATATATTGAGTGTCACAGCAAAGGGTCTGAATACTTAGGACATTGTGATATTTCAGTTTTTCTTTTTTTAGTAAATCTGCAAAAATGTCAACAATTTCGTGTTTTTCTGTCAATATGGGGTGCTGTGTGTACATTACTGAGGAAAAAAAATTAACAAATTATTTTAGCAAATGGCTGCAATAAAACAAAGAGAGAAAAATTTAAGGGGGACTGAATACTTTACGTACCCACTGTATACAAGTGGGCAAAAGTTGGTTGCCCAAGGTACTTGGCTTGCTGATAAATTTTCATTTGCGGGTGAATGTCACAAAAACCAGTCCACTTAATGGCAAATTATTCTTAAGAGACAATTCCTTATACGGTATCAATTTTTAAAAAAAACAGGGTTTCATCAATGACTCGTTTGGTTTTTCAATCCTATTTTTTTTACAGCAATAGCGGATAGCTATATGTCCCTATTATTGATTTCCTGGAACGGCATAAGTTATGATTACTTCTGGTAGGCGTTTAGACTTTATTTTAGCACTCCATAATGCTTACACCACCCTATGTTGGGTAAAAACGAAAAAAATTTAAAATCAATATATAGAATAAAATAAATCTCTACAGAAATTTGAATTAAACATATGCAAATTATAAGATTTTCTCCAGTGCTTTACCAACTCGAGAAGTTTTCATTAATGTAAAAATAAACCTCATCGTCATGTTTTAGAGCAGAGGGGGCAAACTACGATCTGCTGGGTACTTTCATCTGGCCCGTGAGGCAGTTAGTCCAAAATGACTAATTTTAAACAATATCAGCAAATTCCAATAGATGGTGTGATAGCCTGCAGTGCAGTATATAACAGTTACGTATCTGGTAGGCCTATTTCCAATCAGAATTAAAATGTGCTCAGTAATATCGACTGGGTCGGATTTACCTCTTATTGTGACACAGGCAAAAAAAAAGTTTGGGTCCCCCTTGCCTAATTAATATATAATATTACCACTCCAAAACAGCAAACAAAAATTAATCATAATCCATAGAACTTGCTACAGTGTTCTCTAATGCAGAATCCCATTGCTGAATACAAAACGTCATTTTATTTTATGTATTATGTATCTATGTTAGTAACGGAGGCTTCAGCAATAATACGCAGACTAATGCAGTTATGAGAGAGAGAGAGAGACAGAGAGAAAGAAGGGAGGGAGAGAGAGAGAGAGATAGAGAGGCCGAGAACTTTTGAGCTTTTAAATTATTAACCAATAGTACAAAATACAATTAACCAAAAAAAAATAATTAACAAAAAATCAAAACCATTTTACCAATTAAATACTAAGCTTCCATTTTCACTCACAGATACCAGTGCCTCTCTCACACCCCACCTCCATTCAAAAAAGCAACATTATCAGTATATTGATAATATGTATACTCAATGATCACTCGGGATTCTATTAAAGACTTAAACATTGCTACCATATCAACATCCTTTCCTGCATTTTTACTCTGATGGGATTTCAAAATGGCTAGCTTAGCTTGGCCAATTAGAAAATTTGCAAGAACACATTGTTGTTGCCACGACCTTCTATATTGATATCCTAAAATAAACAAAATATTGTTATACGAAAAACTTGAAATGTTTCAAGTATTAGGAACAAAGGACCAAGTTTTGGACATTCAAAAACATTTGAAAAACAGTATCATGAGCATTACAGAATGGACACAGTAAAACCATCTCATTGAATTTTGAAACTAAACTATTTGAGGCTATAGCACAATGGAGTACTCTCCACTGAAGATCTCCACATCGCTTAGATACAGGAGGTTTATATAATACTCTCCATGCTGGATTTACTCCCTCACGAATAGAAATCTTATTTCTCCATTTAGTATCTGGTCTTCCTTGCAACTGTCCAACATGCACAGATTTAACACAAATATAATAGTTTTCTTCGCCACATTATGAAAAACCAAATCACCATAACCCTTCAACAATGTAGTCTGATTCATATT